>VZTB01016897.1:1175898-1364752 GCA_013397245.1 Thryothorus ludovicianus | reverse complement strand
AAAAAAAAAAAAAAAAGAACTAAGGCCTTTGCTGCCCGATTTTTGGTAAACTGAGGAAAAGAAATGGAGGAATAACAGACCTCATTATATAACATGTAATGATTCAGGAGCATGTGGATGATTACTGTGTGAGCTGTGCATGAAACAAGTGATAAACACCTCTAGGAGTTACCATGTCTCTCGGGAAGGAAAATGAGGTGTCTTTAATATTCAGCTTTTTTTCTCCTACCCTTCAATGCTTTTTCACTGAAACAGGAAGGGGCAAGTGAAGTCTTAAAGCAAACAGAAATATAACAGCTCCTTCAGGGAGAAGCAGCACAGAAAATAAGGCTGTTAATATCCTATGTGATGCCAGCAGTTTTCTAAATCACATCCAATTAAAGCTTAGATCAAAAGCAGGTATTGCAGCAAGTGGAATTTACCCCTGCACTCCCTTCCCAACCCTTCCATTGCCTTTGCTGTGATGCACAAGTGTCTCTAGCTTAGAGCAAACACAGCCAGATTGCATCAGCTGCAGAAAGAATCTTTTCAACCTCTTTTTTTCAAAACAAACAAAAACATCCTCCTCCCAGGCAATTTCTGCTGCCTTTCATGTCATTCATACTTGCCACGGATTATGTTGTACAGAACTCAAAGCCTAATTATGTTTCTCTCCCGTACACACAAACATCATCCTGGGAGCAAGCAAGTAGACCTATCTTGAGAATTTTTGGTAGAAATAAAAGTAACTATTTATCAACCTTACCCCTTCAAATGCAGAATAAAGCAAAAAAATATTTACATTTCCTTTCTTATTTGATGAAACCAAGCTGTGGAGACAGCTAAGATTTTTAGGACTTGTCATCTATATTGCCTACCTACTTTAAGCTGTCATGGCTCCTACTTAATGATGAACAATTTTTTTGGAGGTGAACACAGTTTATATACTCAGGCATGTCATCTGTGTTGTGAGCTGTTACCAAAAGAATACTTATGTCTATCTTTTACAGAAGTCTGCCTGTCAGAAAAGTGAATTGTACAATCACCTGTTATCCATTGGCCATGTTTTGGTTGCCATAGTTTGGACACAAAGTAAGACCCTTACATACTAAGTTACAAAAAGCACCATCAAACTGACCACAAATAGAACTGACCTCAATACAAACCAGTGGCTATTTTTGTAATGCTGCATGGGAACAGTATTATGAAAGGGCTTTGAAGAGTTATCAAATCAGTGGCTTTAACAGAGGAAAGGTAATTTCAGAGTGCTACAGATCGTTTTCAAGCATAATACAGTGATAATCTTCAGTTTATCATTAGAAAAAGCCATTGATTGTCTGAATGAGGCACAGAAACTGTGTCAATTATTCTATGGAAAATAATTAAAGATGTACACAAAGACTTTTGAAAGGAGGAGCATCTCAGGTGGAGTTTGGAAGCTGCTAGCAGTGTAAGTGCCCAAATCTCTATAATTGGTCTCTGGAGAGTTTTAAATTCCTGGGTTATGTCACAAATTACACATTATTCCTTCCCTTTAGGAGCATCTGTGAAATCCTAACAGGTGAACAGGTTGGCAAATTTAGACTGCATATTTTCCCTGTCTCATGGACTATTTTTATGCTGCTGTGAATTTTCCACATACTTTGTGAATAAAAGTAATTGTAATTAAGATGGATTAGCTGGTTCCTTGGCAGCAGGTAGTCTAAGAAGCAAACTTAGCAGCCTCTTAACCTAAACTTCATTCAGTTCCTGCTCCTCAGAGAATGCCTAAGGCTTGCAGTGTGCAACTGGAGGCCAGGGATGGGCTAGTGCCAAGGCTGGATGGCACTAGCCGAGGGGATTTTCATGCTGATGATTCACAATCCTGCCATGCCTCAGTATTACCCTCAGCTTTGATTAGTAAATAAAAGCACCAAAAATGTTACTGTAAAGTCACAGAAAAATTATCTTCTGCAAACATGTCCTATACTTGTGGGTAATAATTGTGTCTAATAATGTAACAAAAAATCTCTTGCTCTGACATCACAGTCTTGTCTGGGGACTTGTTGGGATGCCCCTGTTTACATGTGATAAAGGTGGAGCAGGGAAAGGGAGCAGAAGAGAGGGAGCTGCAGCTCAGCTTGGTCCCTGCTGGCCGCCAAGCCTGTGCCCTGCAGGGACCCCTGCACTCACTGCACCCCTCCAGACAGGTCCTAGAGCTTTACAACAGCACAGTGGGAGGGGTAGGGGTGAAAGGCTCAAAGAAACAGATCATGTGAGGATGGAATTGGTGAGGAGATGATGATACCAGTTCCCTGCAGGGTTTAGTGGTGTCCAGGCACAGGTCACTGGAGAAGGGGCTGTAACCACTTGCCAGTTGTCAGCACTCCCTCATTGCACTGTTCTGAGCTCTTCCTGGGGTCTTGGGGTAAGTGAAGTCATCACCTGCCAAGAACCTCCTTCCCAACATTAGAAAGCTTTTCAGTGAAGAACCAGCTCCAAGTTTTCCTTTCAGAGGCAGGCTGAGTGAGAAATTGTTACATAAACTCTCAAGACACTTCCAAACTTCAGTTACCGCATATCACCCAGAATTTGGCTCAGCTCTATTTGCACTCAGGAAGAAACCACACACACACCCAACCAAGAAAGTTTCTGCAGTATTTTGGAGGTAGACTCCACTAGCTCTTCTCTTCACTCTTCCAGCCAAACCTCAGACAAGATGCTGTCTTTATTTCTTCTAGAACTTCCCTCAAGTTCAGAGCACCAGGCAATGTGGAGTGCATGCTCCCACACAGTAAATTCTGCCAAGCCTTTCCTGTGTTTGTGGGCACGGTGTGGGCTGGGCTGCACAGCTCTGCAGCCTCAGGTCAGACTTGTTCTGCAGCCAGCCTGCTTCCCTGAGCACCACCACAGCCACTGAGTACACCAGAATTACACTAATGGCTGATTGCAATAATCACCTGATGGGCTTAAATTCTGAGGCTGACTCAGACAGTTTTTGCTAGAGAATTTGTAACTCTGGAAAATGCTTCCTGGTGATCTGATAGACCCCTCAGTTCATTGACTCTCAGGGTGATGTCCAAGGCTTGTATGTTTATTGATGCCTTTGCTTGGAGATGTTGGTGATGATTTATATACCTTTATTGAGGACATGTTGAAGGAGTTCGCTCAGTTGAAACTAGTCAATATGTTCTTATTTTGTTGTTATCTTTGTATACATGCCAAGAACCTCAGTGATGAGTGCACTTTATAAATTGTAAAATAAATAAATTTATGCTAAACCATGGAGTTATTTATGGCTCAGAGTGCTAACTTAGCTGAGACAGCAAACTGATGTTATTGGAACCTAATTCATTCTCAGACTTCCAGGAGCGAGTAATGAGTCAATTATTCCAGTGTGACATGAAAACCTTATTTATGGGCTCATTGATTAAGAATATGTATGTGTTATTTACTTACAATATTGACTCATTAAAAAAAAAGAAAAATTTCTTTGTAATCCATTAAACCTTGTTTTCTCTTTGGAATTACATTTCCCAAGCCTAGCATTAAAAACAAATCAGGAACTGAAAAGAAACAGACTTGGAAGAGTCTCTGGTTCACTCAAGTAGAGTGAAAGGTATTTATTCCCAGTCTTAGTAGCAGCTCTGGTTATGCACTTGTACCAGGGTTTAGGAATCTTCCTGTTCCCTGGGATGAGCCACGTGCTTGCATCTCTCTGCACTAGGGTTTCACGTGGAGAAGCAATCATTACCAAAATTCACTACTCAGAATTTGCTCACCCACTGCAAAAATCCTGAAAAATATACAGAGCAGGAAATAAGAATGAAAAGATTCTTGTGACTTTTAGGGAAGGGCACCATTCCAACTCCTGCAAAAGTGTTCCAAATGCTAGGTAGATAACAGTTCAAAAACATGGCTGAATGCAGGCCCAGTATCCCTCTTTCCCCCTAAGCCTAGGGCAGGATGCTCTGTGCTGCCTGCTCTAAAATCCCTGGTGCAAGAGCCATGAAACCACACCAAAGGATGGGCATTACTTCCAACACTCCAGGAGCATGCTCTAGATGAGGAGCCATTCAGAGAGGAATTCTTTCCCTACTGGAATTAAAGTGAACCTTAACTGTTTAAGGAGGTCCCCTCTCTTTACCTTTCCAAATATGGTTTAAAACAAAAAAGGGAGATTTTCCCCAGTCCTTGAATAACATTTGCAGGTTACATACATCTCAGTCAGGCCTCTCAGTGCACCAAACATGGCTCCACTCCAGGACTTTGGGATGTTCTCCTAATGATTTAATGTGTTCCTCTCCTTCAGTTGTTCCAGTTGGGAAAGTAGAAACAACGTACTCATGATACAAGTTTCAACTTCAGCAAGCCTCTTGCCAGAGAGTATTTTAGATGTTAGCAATTTAACCTAGGGCATCAATATGAAACTGCAACCCTGATGGAGGTGTTAGAATAAAAAGCTGCGCCCCTAGATTCCTCTGATATATTAGACACTATAAAGCCATTTTTGCTGTCATGAGTTCCAGCTCTTACTGGTAGTTTTCTGAGGGTTGTGGCTTTTCCCCCCTCTTTTCTACTATTTCAATAATTCCTCAGAGGTGGCAGTAAAGGACTTTTGTATAAAATAAGTTTGAATGCCAACTGCAGCATGGTGACAAGGATTCAGGCACAGTACAAAGAGGTAAATAGTCTCAAGGCTATTAACTATGACTAAAAATGTGCATGTCTCATTTGTCAGCAGTCAAGACTACAGCCATGGTTTTGGCAAGCTGTTTTTCTAAACCTTACATATTCTTTACAATTATGTGTTAAAACTAATGAAGCTTAACATATAGGAACAGAAAAAATTAAAGCAGTACATTTGGATGTTTCTATATTCCAGTGAAAGGTGCTTATTTAAATGAGATGCAAAACGGCAAGAGAAGACAGTTTAGAAGAAAGACTATTTTTAGAGGTATTCTGCATAATCTATGAATAAATCTATTCACTTTTCAACACTTAAAACAAAAGAATCACAGTTTCTTATATCCCAGTCCTAGTAACCCTTTAACAATAATAAAAGTAGACAGACCACAATAATAATAATAGAGTGAATTTCCTGGCACCCTTGATAAATCTCATTCTTTCCTAGCTTTCCAGATTGCCTGTCAAAACAGCCAGATCTTGAAAACCTGAACTTCCCAGCAACAATGTAGTCAAAAAATCCTCAAATCAGCTCTAATTCTGAAGTCAGAGCTCAGTGTGCTCCATCCTGACATCAACACCCTCCTCAATTCCAAGTTTAAGCTGAAGTGCCCTGACAACACCTGCAGACCTGCACAAAGAGAGGAATGCTTTTAACAGGCAAGCAGGTGCAGTCATTTAGGTCTTCAGAAACCAAAGTTAAATAATTCTAGTCATTAAAAGCCAATATATACCCCAGAACATCTGTAGCTCAGCTCACAGAGGCTCCTTCCCAAACGTGTTCACTGCAGAGCATCTCATCACCCCTTGCATAGGGTGCAAAAGCAAATATCAGCTCTCCAGGGACATCAAGCAGTGAAAGCTTCATCCTGTCACAGTAACTCTACACACAAGAGCAGATTTCAGCCATGACATCAGTTGCAAGTTCTGATAGCAATGGACAGACAAGGACATAAGCTGTAAATATTATACTTTATCTTCATTTGATTCCCTCACTTGACATCATCTTTAAGCATACCTGGGTTTAGACTTGCACACTTGCCAAGCACAAATTAACGTATTCAAAACCACTTCTCAATAGCACTGACATTCACACAATGCTGCTGCCATCTTACTCACATTGACATCCCCACACACACTGTGATGAAAGCAAAGCTTTCCAATCACACAAGTTGCTCTTCACGTCACAAAAACATCTCCAAAACCCCAGCAGGAGTGAAGAAGACAGCAGTGCTCAGTCAGCCCTGCTGCCCTCCGTTGTGTCCTGCACATCCAGCAGGAGTATGTCAGAAACTGCCTGCCTGGAACACCATGCCTGGTTATCTGCCAGCCACCTGATCCTCATAAAATGGTTTTGAGCTTTACTAGACTCACTTCTTTCCTCATTATGCCGGTGTAACAGTGAGCAGAAACAATCCTGCTCATGTCTTCTTACAATTTACTCTTGCTAACACTCTGCCTCAGAAATGCTCACTGTGTATTAAAGTTAGAGGGAATTCAACATCTTGATAAGAAATATTTATTTAATTAACAAGCACCAATGATTAGACTACAACACCTTTATAAACATTTACTTATTTGTGATATATTCTAAATCAAACTTAATTCTCGATCCCCATATGGGTCCCTCACTTAAGAAGTGAGACTGGATGATCCCTTTCAACTCAGAACATTCTGTGATTCATGTTCACTCATTTTTTACAGAAAGACAGCTGCATGCAAAGCCAATAAAGATCTTTAAAACTTTCCCTTTTGTACATAAAAAATAATTTTTTAGAAAACTGTTAAACATTTTGGTCCCTTTTGGGATAGGTTTAATGCATAAATGACTGTTTGGGTGCAAAAATTTCCAAACTACTATTTCAGTATTCATTCAGGCACAGCTCTCTGGTATGTAAATGAAGCAATTTTCTCATGTGGTCTTTCAGCTCCCATTTTCTACTTCTCACTTATACAATGACTAAGCTCCAGTCCCTAATGTGTCCTTGTTACTATCAGAGATGTACCTCCACTTCCATTTTCCAGCTCAAAGGGGACCAGGCACACTGCACCCACATTAAGTCAACAATTCTTTTCCAATCTCTTCTTGAACAGTATTTCTGCCATCCTTCCAGACTCTTCCTGAGGCACAGTTCTCATATCTAACTTGCTTTTCACATTTCCTAACATTTTGCCATTTTATTATTCTGCTCTGTTTTCAAAGATTTATGTGCTCAACTTTATTAAATATCATTAATCATGCCCAATAGGATTTTCTTGTAATACTGCTAAAAATCAAATATTATGCTCATTACATAACAAACAAATTAAGAAACTTCACGAAATGTAGGATTGAGTACCAAGTCTAGAACATTACCAAAAGAAGGAGAATTTTGTGTAGGTTTGGATCTTCTGCAAAGCATTTTTCATTGTTTTAGCTGGCAACACAACCACTTCTCTCTGAATAATGGATTGTAGCAAACATACTTGAAAACCCAGGATAGGAGTTACTTAAATATTGTATTCCAAATATAGAAATCAAGTGGAATCGTTTGAAAGGGTAACATAATTTTGACAAGAAAATAAGTATATTAAGGTTGACAGAGTAAAGCAGGTCTGCTTTTTGTCATCTAATATTCCCATGATTGCTGAGGTACCTGCAATACAGCAGAATTTGATGACTAATGGAGCAGTGGGTGTTTTTCAGCCTTCTGCAGCTTGTGCTGTAGTTATAGCTGTCATTGGAATTATCCTTCCTGAGCTTATGATTGTGGTCAAACTGTAACTGTTAAGGGATATGAGACACTTACGTGGTCTCTATTTTGGTATTAATCAGTTTAACAAAAGCTTGATTCACAGGTCTATCTTTGTTCTACCCTTCCTTGCTGTTTGCACTCATGGTGTCACAGTGAGATAGTGAGATGGTAAATCTGGCCTGAATAATTAACCAGTAAAAACTGATGAGCAGTAAGAAAAAAACATTGTTGGAGAGAGGTGTATCTGGAAATGGAAAACATTTCACCCCCAGTGTACTTGGAGAAGATCACACATTTAATCAGCATTGCCTTGAAAAGTGTGTTACTTTTCATCAGCATCACTTGGCTTCATTTGTACGACAGACAAATTTCTTTGCATGATCAAATGTTATAGATTTTAACATAAATAAATAAATAATTTAGAAACACTAATATGAGTCTATAATCTAAAGGCCCACTGAATACCCTAATATATGAAAGTGCACAAATCTCCAAGGAGTGCCACAGTAAATCTGGGGTTATGTATAAAGAGGAAATAGATTGCATCTCTCTTATCAGATATGTTTGCTGCTGGTTTGTTGCAGCTGTTAGTAATGCAGCAAATATGGCCACTGCTACTCTGTTGAAAGAGGATCTTTATAAATTCCAGTTGTCAACATGAAATCAATTCTGCTATGGCCAAAAGGGTGCTTCATCATTCCAATATTTGCACTCAGCTAAACCATATCCACAGGCTGTATGTGTCTTCATTTATTTATTTATTTGGAACTGGGACTACAACACATTTTTAGCCTAACACTACAGATCTGTGCCAAAATTACATAAAGGTTGTGCAGTGAATTTTTCTGAGTAAATGGGTCCTCCAATTTCAATGAGAGAACAAAGCCTGTAACTGGTGCACTGTGGATTCAATCTGAGCCATGCTTTCTAGTCAAAGAACAAATGATATATCATTAATTAAAGACGAAAAATGGGAAGAGAAATGATGATTACATATCTTGACGTTCCATAATGATTTTTTCTGTGTCTTACACCTATGGTAAATAAGCCAAGCACACAGTAGCAATAGAGGAAAAAAAAGCCTTCAGTTTGCAATTTCTTTTTCTATAGTCTTTCTTCTTCCAGTGAAAGTGTCTATAAAATTTTTAAAGGAAAGTAGGTTGCTAAAATGTACTTAATTTGCCATGATAGATTGAGTCCATGCTTCAGTGACTGTAATTGAATCTGTGACCTATTTCTTTAGTAAAGTAGAAATAGTCTCTTGGGTTTTTGTCACTACCATCTTTTAATGAAATTCAAAAAGACTGTCAAAACGTCTACACTTTTTCCAGTAGTTGTTAATGTTATTACTTTACAATTTGTTACTTTTTAATTAATCTTAATAAACGTGTACACAGTCTACCTGGCAGTTGGAAATGGTAGACATCAATTCATCACTGTCACACTGTAAAGCAAAATTAACAGGACAGAAAGGGCTTTAAAAGCAATAGAATATCTAGACACATATTGGTTCCACTTACATATACTTTATATCTCTAATTCACAGGGTCTGTGCATTACAGCAGTCCCACAGCTGAAGTTAAAGGGACTGTCAGCATTTTAATCATAACCCCAGACTATTTCCAAGACATTGCAACTCAGAACTGAATTCAGTAGGGGGATTCCCAGGCCAGGAACACTCCACTCTGCCACCTATTTCCTTCGCCAAAAGAAGATACTCTCAGCACGTTTTAGACATTTGGAATGCCACACCACAGGGACCTGGGATGTGACCCAAGGCTTGGGTGATGTCCTGACCCCACGCTCAGATGAGATAAATCCTACTTTTCCCACTCAGTGTTTCCAATAGGAATGTAACAGGCAAGTAGGGCAGAAAGAGAGAGCTTTCATCTTGTCTCTCAGTTCTGACAGATAGGGAAGCAGAACAAAACTTTCCTGCCCTGCAGTCCAGACATGGCCTTAGCGTCTCAAAATGAGCTCTTTAGCTTGATTATTTCTGATACATCAGTGTCTAGGAAAAGTCACTCTGTCAGTTCTTCCTTCATCAAGGATTGTGGCATCACTAGCTCGTGTTGATGTGGAGCTGGGAATAATCTTAAAGATAATCAGGTGCAACATTCTTCTTGTATTATTTTCAAGCCTGTAACTGCTGATTTATGCTCAATATTGCAGCTGCCCATGGGCAGCCTGGGGCTGGCATTCACATCAGAGAGGGTCTTCAACAAAACAGCAAAAAGCAGCTCCTGGGGCTGAGGGCAGCTTCCTCGATGTATGGTCATAGAGCAGATGTAATTCACATAAGACTGAGACCTATGAGAGGCTCATACCTCACCTTTACCTCTGTACCAGCTGACTTTCACTTATTTCTCAAAGAATTCAAAAGCTTTGTTTCCACAAAGCTGCACTTTTTAGTGAAAATTAAACCAACAGTCAAACCAAGTTCAAAGTTCCATAAAAGAGATTATTTCTATCTAAAAAAGTGAGGGGAATTTTAGTTTTAAAAGTAAAATATATATATATATACACACACCACATTACTTGGGTACATTTTCTCAGAGGAGATATCATTGACAAGGATATCCAGCATATGGAATCACTGAAATGATGGACTAGAATGGCTTGAAAGCAGTCATTATGTTCTATTAGGATACACAAACAAAACAGATTCCCTCAGCAGACCTTGGTATGCTTCAAAGCTATTACACTCCAGAAAAACTAAATCTGCATTTTAATTACTGTCAAGTTGCTTGAGTTTTACCCAATCTACTGGATATTATCCTCCTAAACATAATAAGGATTTAAAAAAAGAAAAGTAATAAAAACTAAATAATAAAAAGTGTAGTTGCCAATTTGGGGTTTTAGCTATTAACTAAAGATATCAGAGACAAATTTTCAAAAGGTTACAGCCTAACCTCTCTTTTTATGAGCAGTTTTCTATCCACAGACAACAATGGGCAAAAAGACAGGCTAATTGGCAGTTAGGTGCACACAAAGATTTAGAAATTTTCCTTCTTATTGCACTTACCACCAGGCTTGAAACTTTGTAGGGCCACCAAACCTCCTTCTTTAGAAAATGCAGTTGGATAGGGAAGCAGCGACTGAGGTGTTGATACCAAGTTCTGCTGCAGTGGCTGAGACAATTAAGACCCTACACCCACCTGAAGTCTCCCTCCAACCAGAACCATCTGCTTTCTGCTGACCCAAATCAGCCTCATCAGCTTCCACCTGGGCCATTACTAAGAGCTTCAGCAGATTTTCCATAAACAGATCAAGCAACCTCGAATCCAAGCACCAGTGAAGCTCTGATGAGTTTATTCACAGGATATTTTTCTATTAAGTCCAGGAATGGCTAAAAGACTGCATGATTTGGGGCTGAATAAACATGGAGCCCACAGGATATGTCCAGTACCTCAGAAAAGCCTATCCCAGACTGGCTGTCTCTGCCTGCCATGTCCTTCAGTTCTGTACAATCACAGATGCCTTGAGTCAGAAAAGCACTTAAGCTAGAGAAATGTATCCTTGGATGATGGAAAAACCCTAAAAGCATTTAATATATTTTCACTTCGAGGAACAGTGCACAAATGTCTAGTTAAAAAAAAATAAAAAATCATCCTTTTAGTGGCTCCTGAGGGTTTAAACACTTCAAGATAGATTTGCCTACAATTTTTGAAAGGACTAATGGCTCATTATATGATGAAAATATTATATTAAGATGTAGAATGGACATGAAATTTATTAATTTCAAAGAAACAAGACTATATTTGTTAGGAAACTTTAGGAAACTCTTTTTTAAGTTACTATTGCAGGAATAATTATCTTACTAATGTACTTTTCCAAAACTTAAGTTGGTAAATTCATATCCAAAGTTATATTCAAAAAGCAGGGTTGGACATTTTGGAACTCAAAGATTCCAGCCCTACAGGACACAAGGAGGATGAGGTTCCCTGTGTGAAAAGATGGATCACATGGCTGGCTCCTGTCCAAAAGAGAAAGAAATGATGCTTTACACCAGATTTTAGCATGCAAAACATTTTTTAAAGTAAATAAACACAAGAAATTTTGGATGAAAATGAGAAAGTCAAGAGAAGGCAAAATTCTGTCAATGCACTATATATTCCCCATGTACCTTAGAAGAACAGTATATTATCTATCAATCAATACATTAAACCAATGAAAACAGATTTTTATCATCTTCACATTTTCGAAGGAATATTTAAGTCACAATCTTCCTGGCATACTGTTAGTAATCTAACAGAAATGTATCAACTGTATAAAAAAATAAACCTAGAAGAGAAGAATGAAATCTAAAATGACTAAAAGACTAAAAATGTTGTAAATAGAAGTCCTGAGCTTACAAGAAAGATTGACAATATTATTAAATTTCAGCTTTATCTCAGTAATTTTATCTATATTCCAGACTCACACGGCCTTGAACATATGTAAATTAAATCTCCTGAAGGGAAACTGATACATACACATATATAAATGGGAATGATTTAGAAGACAAATAAAATAGTAGCAAGAATCAAAACTGCCAAATTCTTCATCACACCTATAATCATTCCATAACTGTCTAGAAGAAATGCAAAGGGAGAAGTGCAGAAAAGCCCCCACCATATTGGGTGGGAGGTTACATTTCTTGAATTATGGAAATCCAAATGCATATAATTAGGGATCTGAACATTTTTTGCCAGTGTTTGGGAAGATTACAAGATAACTCAAGAAAAGGAAGTGAATAGGAGTCAATAATAGAATTGTCTACAGAACACAAATGCCATAGCTACAATTTCCAGGCACAGGTGACAAAATGGAGAAAAGAGTTCTTAAAAATAACATTGATGACTTACAGCTCTGCACAGACATTAACATTTTGATATAAAATGAATTAGTGATTAGGTCTGGGTACAATCCTACAACACAGAGCTCTAAAGCACATCCATAGCTCTTCTGGAGGATCCCCATGTGTATTGTCCTATTGTGCCACTGACCTCAGTGAGGGTGAACACATCAGGATCTCAAAGAACCCACTTGGCATTTGTAGCACATTGTTGAGGTTTGGTGCTCTTGTTCGTTCTAAACAAATAAGAATGATTTATTTAATAAGTATTTAGAGCACACGAAACCTGTGCTCTGAGCTGGAAACAGCATCTTACATGATTTGGAGGAAGAGAGTTAGTCATGATTCCTTGAATAACTCCCAAAATTAAACCCTCTGGGACTGAATCTTCTGAAAATGCAAACGAGAATGAAGGTGATAGAGGAATCCTACTGTGTTCAAACCTTGCATGTGAAGAGAGCCAGAGAAGGCATTTAGAATCTAGAAAACTTCCCAGTTAAACCTTTTCTCCTCCTTTTAGAGACTTTGAAAGTTAAGCTAGGTTCCATACTGCAAGAATCTCAATGGAAGGGTGAAATATTTTCATGTCTTGCAATGTATAAAAAATTTTGACAGCTGGTCAAAAGTTTAGGAGAAGCTGCACAAAGCACAACAAGATGAATAGAAAAGATGCCTTGGAGCAGTGAAATGGAACAACAGAAGTTTGGAAAGATCATTCTCAACAGTAAAACTACTGAACATTTTAATCACAGCCTGGTTCTCTGCTGCTCTCAGCCTTATTTCACTGTCATTTGTACCAGTGTAAAATGGGTGCAAGACATAATTCAAACACTGTTTCACACCCACTTTTGCTGGTAGTAACTACCACTGCAAGATGTGAGGCAGTAGCTTATCCAGCTCCAGTTCTGCAGCAGTCACAAACCTTTAGGTCAGTGGGAATGCAACTTCACAAAAATATATTCAATTAAACTGTACTTTACACAGAACTTGACATTTGAAAAGAAATAAAAAAGAAAGGGTCTTTCATGCTTATAAATATTATTTCTGAAACTGTGCATATATTTTCACTCTAAAATCCCCCCAAATGCCACCACTAACATCCTAAAATAGGTAAGTAGAGACAAAGTACCACTCTCATCAAATCCCTATTTGAAACAGAGATTTAGGGATGATATGAAAGTCACAAGAAGACAAATTCAAGAAAGAGTTGATTGATTTTTCTAGACATTCCAGAACATTCTAATTCTTAGAAGTGTCATAAGAGTTTTTGTGATGATCTGGAGAAAACCAAAGTGAATTCCAGGGATAAAAAAACCCTCAGAGAAATCTGTGAGGATATTTTGTATACACAGATTTTTGCATCCACTGCAGCACATATTTTTAGGTCTTAGAGAGGCATCTAACAGAACTGGCTTGCATTTCATTGGAAATAAATATGTTAATGGTATTCCAAGGGTAGGCTGAACAGGGAATGTAGTAATAGGACAAGGGACAATCACTTTAAATTTTCTGAAAGAGGGTAGATTTAGATTAGAGAGAAGGGAGACATTTTTCCATGTGAGAGTGGTGAGGCCCTGGTACAGTTTACCCAAGAAGCTGTGGCTGCCCCATCCCTGAAAATGTCCAAGGACAAGTTGGGGGGACTCTGAGAAACTTGGGATTGTGGAGAGGTGTCCCTGCCCACAGCAGGGGGTTGGAACAGGATGATTTTTAAAGTCCTTTTCAACCCAAAGCATTCTACTATTCTATCATAAGAATGCAATAAATGAAGTCATAATTTCCTTTTACATTTTATTTAAAAATAATTACCACTATTCAGAAAATGCAGCAACAAAATGTTCCTGTATTCTTTTAAAGTTTGAAATAATGGCAGAAACCTATTAATTTTAAGGCCACTTAAACTTTATCTGCTTTCATTTCCATTTATGTCTGCAACAAAACCAAAGTAGGTTAGTTTATGTCTAGCCCAAGAGTTCCCCAAGTCCAGATTAACAGAAATAAAGAAAGAGTAGGGCTCCAATGTGAGGTGCCAGGTGAAGGTCAGACTCTTTTCTCAGGTGAAAATGACAGGACAAGAGGAAATGGCCTCAAGCTCCTGCAGAGCAGGTTTAGATTAGACATTAGGAAAAATTTCTTCTCTGAAAGGGTGGTGTGGTTGGAATAGGCTGCCCAGGAAGTGCTGGAATCACCATCCCTGAATGTGTTCAAAAAGGTATCAATGACCTTAGAGGTCTTTTACAGACCCAATGATTCTATGGTACTTGCTTTCTTACCTGAATCATTATGGGTACCATCAGAATTATTCACAGCACAAACACTATTTTGATGACTTGCATTACCTTCTCTTTCTATAAACAAAAATGGAATACATTTAATGTCAGATAACACACTAACAGTAAGGAGCAATATCCCTGAAGAGCTGGGAAATGTCCTGCATTATTTCCTCCTTTTATGTCCTCTAAATAAGCGATAGTCCCAAAAGCTTACTCAACACTTGATTCTGCCTTTTAAGTTTATTTCTTTCATTACCAGACAAGGTGTATCTGCTGCACATTGAAAAGCTATTTCCATCTCTCTGGTATGGATTTAACAAGGCTTGGTTTCTTCAGCAAGCCTAACAATACCAAAAATTTAAATCTAATAACTAATTCCCATTTGAGAGGGAACTTTACGAAATTCTCAGAGTCTGCCTGCATGGGACAGTCCTACACAGGAAGGAAAAAGTAGACTTCACTCCCATCATTTAACTGTGTGAAGCAACAGCTCTGAACAAAGGACCATTATTTTTTTTCACTCTAAGATTAAGGCCAGACAGGAATGTATCAAGAGCCTGGGAATACTCAAAGCCTTGAGTGCTGTCTCAAATGTTTCAGTCTTTCCTTTCCTGTCCAATCTGGTTTGCTGTTTTCCATCACAGGGCAGGTTCCTGACTCACACTGATAGATTCAGAGGAAATTTCCATAGCAAATGAGTAACCTAAGCTCAGACACTTGCCTATTACTGCATGTTTAATGGTGCTTGGCTGCACTTTTGCTGGGTTATACAAGGCCACAAGAAAGAAGTCACGTTTCAAAAAGTGGCAGCATCTGGCTCTTAATCATATTCTGTCTTTGGAACTTGGTTTCAAAAATGCTCCTTTGAATTCCTCCAATGGTTTTTGATGCTCCTGAGCAGTAAAAAATTGGATCCACAAATTTTTCTTGTCCTCTACCTCATTTTCCTCCTCCTTGTAAGAGCAGGCATTCCCTATTTTGTTTTGAAATATTCACAATATCTTTTTTTTTTTTTTCTGGGTTCAACAGGTGCTTCTTCTGTGGTGTATTCCAGGGGTGTTTCCTCATGCAAGCATTTTTCTTCCTAACTGTAGCTGTTTGGCTACTAGACAATCTGATTTTACAAGTCCCCAAAATACCAAAATAGCATCTATGATCTGATTATTTCAGGATTGTCGAAAACAACATTTATTTTTAGAATGAAGCTTGCATTCAATCTTTAATTTATTTGTGGCAGACATATAATAGTCTTAAAGACCCTTTCATGATTTAATATTTTGTCTTATCAAATTCTTATGCATATGTACAAGATATTAAGCAATAATAAGTACATTTTTCCAGTGAATGCAACAAAAACAGCCTTTTGTGTGGCCACAGCATTTATATCATTTTCATAAAAGAATATTATGAGTATATATTGCAATATCTAACTTTTACTCATTACACTGGAACCTGTTCATGGTTCTACATAAGAATATTTTAGTTTTCCTTCTACTCCTCTTTTAAAATATAATTCTAGGTGTCAGTCTTCTCATTGTGTTGTATGTAGAGGGTTTAAAAAAAACACAGACCTTATTTCTCCTAACTCAAAACCATTAACCACTGACTTGCTAAAAAAAACCCAAACAAAAACAAACCATCCTAAAAACACCACAACAAATTAATAACATTTTGTACATTGAGCTTAAACCAACAAAGACTATTAAAAACAAACCCGCCTCATCACCTTCTTGAGCAGAGCTTATGTTGTAACTAAAGCTGAAGTTGAATTAAACCCCTATTGTTTCCTGCAGAAAAGAAAGAAATCAGGCAGATTTTACTACTGGAATGACTTTACAGTTTTCTCTAGTCATGACAGTCCATAAGTGCATTGTGCTCGTGGGCTCAGTAATCAGGTCACAAGCATCTGTGAGCGTGCATTAAGTTTGTGCAAACAACTGTGCTGGGAGGTCAAGCCAGTTGATGTGTGCATACACATGACTAATGAGCTATTTGGCACTGCCCATCCATGAATTCTCTGTTCATACATGGGAAAAATATTCATAAAATACAGGCATACACCTGCATGCTACCTAATGTTTGATGGCCAGGTTTTGCTTTCTCACAAAACAACTTTTTGTGGTCATTATTTGCGTCTTCAGTAACATTACTCTGGATTCATGTAGAGAGTGGAATTTGCTGCTTGTCTTAAAAAGTGGATTTAAGCATTGAGAATGAAGCTTAATTGCTTTTCTTTCAGAAAACTAGTCTAGTAGGCTTTTATAATGAAAAGAGAGAAATATTTTCTCTACAGAAAGTATCTCTGACCTAAATAGGAAGGTTAGGCCATCAAGTGGTCCTTAGTTCAGAGATATTTTTTTGCAATACTACACAAATAGTCATGTAGGTCACCAAATTATATCAAGTATCTGCATTAAGTAGTAGTTAGCCTTGATATATATATATAACTATAGACATTAAAAAAAACCTGTTAAGCCATTGTTTTGTGAAGACAATTGGATTACAGTGAACTGAACTCTTCCCTTAAAACTGGACAAAGTACTTCATAAGAAACAGACCCTGCATTTAATCTTGGTGAAATACAATAATTAGGTTTGCAATTCTCATGGAAATATTGATGGAAGCTATGCAAATTAATTAGCAAAACAAGTAGTTAGAGTGAAAAGGCCAATAGCCTCAATAAATAGCCCTCTCCTACACACTGGTGAGTTGAAATAGTTTTTGCAATCAATACTGGAGTAGGTGTAGATCCATCAAATGTACTGCAGTCTGCAAGGTACCTGTGACAGAGCAGGGATACAGGGACAGAGCAGCCCTCACTGCCTGCCTGAGCTGATCCAGCACATCCTCACCAGCAAAGCCACACTCTACAGGTTGTTTCCTTCCCACCAGAAATACAGGAAATGTATATAACCCTGATTAGAGAAAGATTTATCTAAAAAATTTCTATCCAAGTCTGAAACATATGGATTCCCTAAAAGATTTTGTTAATCCTGGAATAACTCTGTGTATTTTTTTTACTCAGAAAATGACAGTGTGTATGTTCATATCTGAACTCTGTGGGACAATGTTACAGGCAAGAAGCGGGGTATCATCCATTTGCACGATTACATTCACCCTTTATGCTGCAGCTTAAAATGTGTAGTATATTTACCTTTTGAGTGTTTTCCCACATTTTTAATAATATGTCATTTTCTCCCAGTGCAATAAAGACTAAACTCATTTTTAGCCAACACTATCATATGGAAAAAAAAAGAGCTAATCGTTGTAGTAAAAATAACTCTAAAAAGTATACAATAGAAAGTTCTCAGAAAATCTAAGGTTTGGGTTAAAATTATTTTTCCCCAGAGATAAAGAATTTCACAATTTTGCAGTTATTTGGCACTATTTGCATAATGTTTTGAGCTGCAGCTTTTAGTCAATGCTTTATGTCAGGTTTGGTTCAGACAGCAAATAAATAAGAGAAATCTCTTTTGTTACACAAAGAGCATATCTGAACCCGGTGAATCTCAGAAGATGAGCAAAGTCTCTAAATTTCTAATATGATTCTAGACCAGACTTCTGAAAATGCATTTTCACTTCATCCTCTGGCTTCTTGTTCAGAAGAGAAGTCTCTTGAACACAACATGAAGAAAACAGATGCAAATGAATCTGCAGAATGTCCAGAGGTGTTCAGCTCAAAGCTCCTGTGTACAGAGCCTGGAATCTGCTTCCTTTTCAAACTTCTGTGTAGAATTAAAACTGCTTTCTTGACTTGATCCTGTCATTCCAGCAACTCACCACCCCCAAGCAGTGGAGCAAGGGAAAGTGCACTGACCTTGTCCCCATTTCGGGGTCTCTTTAACTCTGTGGAGAAAAGCATCTTCAGTGTTCATTTGGACACAAAATACAGCTTCTCTATTGTGCACCAGTGTTTAATAGGGTGTTTTTTCTAGATAAGAAAATAAGGTAATTATTTATGACAAGACAACCATATATAAAAGAAAAAAGAATTCCAAAACTAAACTGGGAATGTAGTTTTAAAGAAATATATGTTACTCAATCAAAACATGTAGTTAAGTTTACATAATTATCAGTCAACTTATTTCCTTTAAAGAAGATGGAAAAGGAAAATAAAATAGTATCCACAAGAATATAGATTAACATTTAGATAAGAAGAGTCAGTTGATCCCCTTCAACAGGTAACAAATCTGAACTGATTTTACAGTTGGGTACATTAATATAATTTCTTTTTCCTGAGTTTGATATCAGTTATGAGTTTATTTCTAGCTAAAGACACGTTCAAAATGCTAGGAAATTAACCACTATAGTTTAACACATTAAACAACTGAGGTACTATTTAAACAAACTTCCTAAAATTTACAGTGATCAAACTGTACAACAAAAGGATAAATATAGGCTTATAGCAATGTTCAAGTAATCCTTTTTCATTAGTAGAGCTGCCATGATTGTGATATTTAACAGTTGTATGTCACTTTAAATCTTAAAAAAAGTGTAAACATTAATTATAAATGAACATTAATAATACACCTCTGTCTAAAGTATTTAAGTATTTATTAACTCTACTTCACAGGCACTATGACAAAGAGAATCTCAAATTTCAAACTTCAGGTACTTAAATTTAGGAACCAAATCCTGTATTAGCTTTACATTATTTTCAAAAGCTATATGAATCAAAAATATAAGGTGTAATTTAGAGTTTCTGGAGGTCTCACCTATCTGAAAGTCAGGCTATTTATTTAATACCCAGTAGAACAGCAGGTCCTATTTAATACCCATGTTTAGAACAGCAACTCAGGACCATACAAGGCAAGAAAAGTACTGATTTGTGATTCATGTTCCTTAATTTCAGTCCTACAGATGCTTTAGGTGCTAAGGGTTTTTTTCAGAATGTATCCCTAGTCAATAGGAACTGAAAGATATTTTCAATTTAGGTCCTTCTATCCAAAGAGCCACAGCTCTTTGGAGAATTGTCTAACCTAAGAGAGAAGGAGGAAAAGTAGATGAACACCTTCCAGCAGCCATGCACAAAGCACATGGAGCACACACAGCCCAAATGTGCCAGGCATCCACAACAATTTCTTGTACAAAGCATCAATTCAAAACCAGCAGGGCAAGTGTTCTCCAAAAGACCTGTGAGATCAGACTGCCAGTTCTAAGATTCAGTAAGGGGTATGCCTCTCTTCAAAGTGCTTGTTTATTCCAGCAAAGAGCTAAATAGTTCTTCTGTGAGACACTATTTATTTTAATAGCTTACTATTACAATAAAAAAATTATTATGCAACAGATGTCTCATAATTAAACATTAAAAAGCTGCACATCACAATGCTGTGCAGAAGAGTCCCTTAAACACCCTGTCCAGTGTTCATGTAGAAATAAATTAAATACTTGGACATGGATTTGTCCATACAAAATATTCTTCCAATTGGATAGATGCATTCTATAATATATATGTATATTATTAAATCTACTATGAAAGGGGTTGATTCTTTATGCATAATCAGTTCCTATTGAATTTAAATTACTTTCAGTAAAGCACTGATGCAGATAAAATACTCTAAATGTACAGAATATTAAGCAAATGTTTATATTAAAAAACTGCTTTCAGGTGAAAACGTGCTCAGTGAAGCACAACCCCCATAGTGCCTTGCAGAATATTAATTCTCAGTAGATCACGAGATGCCAACAAGTATTCCTATGTCAGAGCTTGGAGTGGGAGAAAAGGTAGCATTCAGATGACAAGCCTTAAGAATAGAAATGTGCAAACACATGGGGGGTGATACTATTGAGATGTAAATGAAGTTAGAAATATATGGAATCAAACCTGCTTAGAGTCAGGAGTGTCTTGTAAAACAGGGACAACAACATGTTTAGCATGAGCAGCTTCAGCTGGCCTCTGTGCCCACAAGAATTTGCATAAAGACTGTCTAGGGGTGAACAGAAACAATATGTAACTCCTACTGGAGAGGGATTCAAACCAGACTACCTGAGGCAGCCTCAGCAGAGGTGATGGGGTCTGGGATAGGAATCAAAATTTCATGTGCAAGATAAAGCTGGTCAAAGTGGAAAAAATCAAACACAAAAAGGAGGAGCTGAAGAGAGTAGATTTCATCTAGTGAACATGCTAAGGACACCATCACTTGGGGAGATTTCTTACTACTTCCTTTGAAATGGGAAGCATGAGCCAATATTTTAAGAGCACGGGTACTAAACCCATTTAATAGCCATGAACCTAAATGCAATTTTTTCTTCATCTTTACTTGAGCCTCAAGGAATGGCTCATGATCCTGTTTGTCCAGCCCAGCAGGACTGCACAGTTACTGTCCAAGTGATCTTCAGGGTCAGCAGAGCAGGAGGAAGACAACTGTGAGAATTGCAGCACTTCCTTAGCTGGAGCACACCAAACTCAATTGCTTGGGCTTTTGGGTGTCCTTAATAACCTGTTGCTCCTAAAAGATCACCTCAGTTTGCTCTAAGGAGGTAATCCAGGTAATTAGTCTCAATTAGTTGTCCAAACTCTCTTAAAAATCTTTGCATTCAAGAGGTGGAAGAAAATAATGCAATTTGTCCTAAAGAGGGATAATCTGTGACTGCATTTCTCTCCCACTTATCCATGGTGGCATTTGCTTTGGCAATGTACCCCCCAGTCTGTATTGATTATGGCAGGACCCTGCACTAGACATCTCAGTTCAGACAGCTGAAGATGTTTCTTTCCTGCATCCCCTTCCAGGCAAAAGAGAAGCCAAATTAAAAGTCAATAACTTTCTGTGGAAAGTATCCATTCCATTATTTAGGCCTCCTTCAGGGCTGAGTTTTACTGGATCAAAACAGTCTAAATTATAGATTTCACTGTTTTAAATAGTTCTATCTGTGGGTTTGTAGGCTTAACAATCTCTGTCTGGAAACAATAAAAAGAAAAGAAAATTTTATTACTCTGCCAAAACTAAATATTTATTAGTGCAGACTGCTGTGGACAGCTTTAGCAGTAGAGCTCTATCTACCTGGTAAGTACATCCCAACAGTATCCATAAGTGCTCCTGTCTGATTCAGATTTTATTCAACTATTTGGAAAACTTCTATTGACCTTGATGAGAATGAGCTTAGGATTGGCCCCTGCAGCTCCACCATTTAATAAGAGCTCACACTATTTCTTTCAGATCAAAAATTGGAATTGCTGTATTATGTAAATGTTATTGCTTCTATCAAAAGATTGGTGTTGTCCTAGCAATTAACTGTCTGGTTAATTAGACCTCTTTCCTCTTGCTCAGCAACCTGCATTCATGTGCATATCCTGTTACAAAAACAAACTAATAAGATTTACATTGCTTGTGCAGAATTGCTGGGAGATTGGCAATAACGAAAAAATTAAGTCTTACTCTGAAAACTGAAAATCTATTAAAAATGGAAATGTAGCTTTTCTACAAGAAGCAGAAATCCAATAAAAATGTGAATTTTGTCATGTGGAGTGATGGATTTGGAGCACTCAAGAAGGACAAATGAATCATGCTGAGCTGTTAATATCCCTGCCAATTCCGTGGTGTTCCACGAGCATGTGAAACTGTCTTTGTTTGCTTTCCTAACAACCATCTCTTAAAGGATTCTCTGGGAACATAGGAAGCTTCTGTAGTGGGATAATTGTTTCAACAGCTTGGACACTGATTTTTTTTTTATGAGTAATAGAGGACTCAAATCATTACTATGGAGTGTAATACTTGATGTCAATGGGCACACTGACAGTAATGTGCAAAGATGATTAAAAAATAACTTCCCTGTAAGAAAAAGAAGTAGCCTTTATTAATTAATTTATGTCAGTTTTGCTGCTGTTATGAATTTCTAGGGTATTATTTTTAATAATAGTAATCATACTTTTATTTATTAGGCAAGGGTAGTAAAGATTATGAATTATTAAACTTTTAACAGAGAATCACTTCAAAGATACATTAGAGTATTCAGATTATGTGGCCACTAATGCCCTAAAAAAAAAGAGCCCTACACATTTAGGACTTATTTCACAAAAGTCTACCATGCCCCTTTGAATCTACTGGTGTTTTACAGCAGAATACTGGGCAGATTTTTATAAAATGTTTATAATCTATAATATTATTTTCTATCTTCATAAAATCAATCTTTGAGGAACTGAAAATAAATTCATGTATAGAATTTGAGGCACACATTTTTCAATCGACACAAGCAGATATACAATTCTAAAAAGGAAATAAAATTTCTTCAAATCTGTCCCATGGGGAGCTGCCTCCTTTGCAATAAAATAATCTCCCACCACATGGCTACAGCACTAAATAATTCAGGGAAAGGGCACAAAATATGAAGAGTAAAAAAACATTGAGTACCTTGAACAAAAGTGAGAAAGATCTTTGCTTTTTATCTATTTTTGTAAAAAAAAAAAAAACCAATAAAGAAATCCTTATTTTATTCTACTTTTGCATCCTGGACAATGCCTTCCCCAAGGCATTGCAAAGTGTGTGTATATATAGATAGATAAAGCTGAAATTTTGAGTACATAATGTTAGGAATTCCTAATAGAATTCTAACAAGTACAGGGATAGCTTTTGATAAAGAAAAGTAAACTACTAAAAAAGTAAACATATTTCACACTAATAATATTAATCATACACAATCAAATAATTTGAATAAAAATGAGGAAAACTCATTGTCATTTATAAACTATATTACTCCTTATTACGATAGGATAATTATTAGTTTGTTCTCTTGGGTTTTTGGGTTTTCTTGTACTGGTTTTGGTTTTTAAGAAAATCCAACATAGCAGCTTGAAGTACCATTATATAGATAATAAAATAAAATAAAATAAAAAAATAAAGATAGAACAGTTTAAGTCTGATGAGAAAAAAAAGTATCAAATATATAGCCAAGAATATGACTTTTGGAGCTAATTATTTAGAAACAGCTCAAGATGGAGTGTAGCTCCTATTAATAGTCTGTAGAAATAATGCCACTCTAAAGAATGTACCAGATGGTGGTGAGGCACTGAAAGCAAAAGCATTTTCATTCCATGTGCTTCTAACAGTTATCTGATCATCCAAGTCCTTAGGCATTCTGGTTTACTGAAGGTATCAGTTAAAAAATTAAAAAATATCTGATATCTTGTTGGGACATGAATCTTAATGCCAAAATGGCACATATTTATTTCCTGTTAATGGCAGATGTATATATGTGCTCCAGCTAAGGAACAGCACACTCAGGAAATTACATGATGATCTGTCATAAAGTTTGGGTACTGATAACAGAATGAATATATTTCAGAAATGTGCAGATGCCTTATTTTATAAGCCTAACATTTTTTATTATTAATGTGTGTACAGCAGCACAGATAGCCACTAATGGATATTGAAATGATAAATTTATTTTCTCATTCTCTTTGTTGAGCATTCTGCCCTGGGAGATCTACTGCTGTACTGGGAGCTTCCGTCAGGATCTCTGAGGTGCTTTTTGTAGGTGTTTTAAATTCGTGGGGAGTGGATTAGACTGTGAGGTAGTGCTCTTGTGACAGATGAAAACGCCCTTGCTCTGCAGAGCCATTGCCCCTTGGACAGGAGGGGTGCACAGGGGTTTTCTGAGAGGGCAGGAAAATGCCCACCTTGCTTTTCACAGGGCCCCAGTTTGGGGAGCTGAGCTCTGCCCCCCCCAGGCTGGCCCCTCCTTCGATACTCGGGGCTTTGCCAGACACCCACTGATGGCAGTGCCGAGATTTGAAGCTGATGTGCAAAGAAAGCAGCGAGCCTGAAGTGGACATTTTGCTGCTGCAGTGTTGGCAGAGCCTGGCCATGGCAGCAGTGCCCCAGCCCGGGCACAGCTGTGCTGGTGACAGCACCGTGTCACTGTGTGAGCCCCAGGGAGCTCACCCCGAGATCCCCTTCCAGCACGGGGTGGCCTCCTCTGAACCTGCCCAGCTGAACCCACCTGGGACCTCTCACAGCGCAGGCTCCTCCCGGCCGTGAAATGCCGCCCTCGTTTTTCAAGTTTTCTGAGGCATTTTCTAACATGATGTTCTTCATAGTTCTTAGTTCTTTCTCACACACACGGGTGTTATTATCAAAAGTATGTTTTTGATATGATGAGGTTGTTTGCATACGTTCTCTTAGTGTGAAAAACAACTAATAAACAATTATCTTAACCAACGGGATGGGAGAGGTGTCAACCTTCTTCTCCAATCCCTGGTGTGTGTAGAAATACTATAAATTTGGAGTCAGATGTTTTAATAAACACGAGAAAGTGTGTCCTTGTGTAGTGTCCCACAGCAACAGTGAAAGGGGCTGAAATCAAAGGATAACTAAAATTCAAACCTCTTTTCACTACTTTCTCATCACTGATTTCCATAACCAGGGACTGGATGTTTCTTAATTGATGCTTTGAGTTCATAGTAATTAATTCTACCTAGACTTCTTTTCTTCTCTTGAAATACAAAATATCACAATGAGCTCAAAAAAAGGATTGTAGAAGCAACCTATATTACTACTAAATAATAGTATTCACTGGTTTTTATCTTAGCTTTACATGCCTTTCACCTGCTTTACCAACATTAAAACTCAGTGTGCTTTTTAAAAATGAATAAGGTATATTAAAAACAGCATATTAATAGCAGTACATATAACTTTCTATAACTTTAATCATGTTTCTTATTTCTTGTACTGTAAATCAAATTAAGTACAAATATTAGTACTGACAGCGTGTGCATAATTAGTTTTTAATCTTTACTGCCTGAGCATGTATTCATTATAAATAAGCAGACATAGACTTCTGAGCCATTCTGGGCATATGAACAGCACATTTAAATGTACACTACTGTCATTTATACATATGTTGCTCACACATAACCCTATGATGACTTAGTTGTGATTTTCAGTAGCTAAGAATTTAAAATGCTTGGAAGAATTTCAGAACTACTTTAAAAAAAAATTAGTAAATGAAAACTTAGAAGATACCCTTTTCTGCTTTATTTCAATTTCCTCATCTGAAAACATAAAAATCACAAAGTAACTCCCATTACAAGTAATATAGGGTTAGGAATCTTTTTCCCCCCTTTCCTGTGATGCCTTCAGGAAAAAATAATCTATATATGATGGAAAATACCACTTAGATTCTAAAATGCGATGTCATTGCATTTATTGTACGTACTGAAACATGACTAATCAGATTCATTTTAGAAATCTAATCTTATTTTGCTATGCTCCTTCTGTTAAACACTCTACCAAAGCATGTGCTGACTTATATTGTAACAAGTTATTATTGTATTGCATGAACATCTCGTTCTCTAGGTTAAAAAATAACGTAGATAAATACTCAGCAGACTGAAATAAATTCACTAGAATAGGATTTAGGACATTTAATATCAGTAATCTGCCTATGGACAGGCAATTCAATGTACTTTAGAATTCTGTACCATACCAAAAAAGAACAAGTGTAAAGGTGCTATGCACACTAAAAGCTATCACAGCCAGCTATTAAATGTTGCACTACTCAATGTTTGCTGGCCAAATCAGGATTGATATAAAAGAAGAAAATGGGGAGCTTAAATATTTGAGCTAATCCTCTTGCACCTATAAATTAACATACATTAGGAAAGGTTAAGTCTGGTTACAAATCCCAGTAAATCAAGAAGATTGAACAGCTCTAATAATATTGTTTAACAGTATTCTAAAATATCCATATCCATCTTTCTACACTTCCTTTTGTGGTCCTACAGTGCCTGGGAATTGCTGACTTCCCATTTTGGGTCATGAGGGAATATTTATTTCAAAACTGGAACAATCTGCTGGTGATATAGGATTTCCCCCCTTCTTTTATTGAAAGACTAAAAACCTAAAGGGACTTAAAATGATTAAAAATAGTATCTTAATATTAAGATGTAAAGTAGATATATGCATTAGTTGATTGTGTCTGTGCCCCCTGTAGGCTGAAAGGGCCTCTTCTAAAGAGAGCTGGCAGAAGTCCAGAACTCCTTAAGATTAAAAGGATTTTTATGAAAACTCTTCCATTTGACACGGCACCTTGTACCTTTTAGGTTCTAGCAAGACCCAGAGCCTGCAAAGTGCAGACACCAACACCCATTACAAAGTGCTCACTCTTTGGAGACAGCTGTGCAGCCTGGTGGAACATCAGGATTGGGGAGGGAAGATATTTGATGTATTCCTGCTGATAAGTTAATGAGGAGTCACTCTGTATATATATTCTCACCTTTCCAATTTTCCCTTTTTCTTTTTTTTATTTTTAATATATTTGTCCTAATTAATCATATGTAAAAGCCTATTTTTACTTATATTCAACCTCAGAGTCTCCAAGTGCATTAATTCAACTTATGTCTATACATAAGCACTTGAAGCCTGAATCCAGTGCTTGATTTCAGGTCTCATAGGAATATTAACCATAGATTAAGGCCACAGTACTCTTATTTCCCCTGTGCTGCAGCTGGTAACCACCCAGGACACAATCATAAAAAAAGAGTGGGTTTTGATCACTGTTCATGTGAAAGTTCAGAAAATAACTTCTCCTTGGGGGGGAAAAGGTGAGTTAAAGATGTTACAAATAATCTCTTCATTTGATCCCATCCATTCATGGGAGAATTCCTGGTTATTTTCGTAGTGACATGAGAGAAAATGCTTACCATTAACATTTCATATAAATCAAAGACACGTCCTGCAAAAATTATGTTTAATAAATATTTAATATGATTTGTTGTTTTGAAATATTTTTAATTGTAAAAAATTTTATTTTAAGAAAAGGATAGAGAAATAAATTAGATGGGTTTGGTCTAAATCTGCAAATCTAGAAATCATAAGTCACACTAACCTGCTTTTGTCACATACTGTTACAAGATTTCAGTTACTAGTTCCAAGGAAAAACAAAAAAATGCAGCTGTGGAAAACAGAATGGAAGTACATTCTATAATACAAAGAAAATTAAAAATCTTAAGATATCATAATGTGGTGAAAAGAATGAATAATAAGATTAAGAATGTAGGAATATTATTAGAAAAAAAAAATGAAGAGTTCTTATTGGTAGTTATAATTTTTTATGAAATGCTAACTTTGGAAAAATACCACATGTTCCCTAAAAGAGAATGTTAAGGAAAACTAGGAGCTATTTCTGATCTCAAAAGAGAAATCCTACACAAATTTCATGTACCTCTGAAATCCTCATCGCACTTCAGGAAAAAAAATAAAAAGACCAAACAGCCCCTTGCAGACCTATCACACCTATAAGGAGACTAAAACCTTCTCTTGCACACTATGTCTTTGAAACATGGATGAATATGATAGAAACCAAAAAGAATTTACAATAACATTCACAGAGAAATTCAACTGAGCAAAGTTGGGTAAATTATCAAGAAGAAACAGATGGGATCATTGCTAAGAATGCAAAGGTGAAACTTAATGAAATTATAAAGGTATATTGTGGAAGTGTTGCCATGTTGGAGTGTAACATCAGACTAAATCTCTTGACATCTTCACACAAAAAAAGTGGAATAGATGAACGAGTCCTAGCCCAGTGAAGGATGTGGGACACAGCTCTGCTGGATCTCTAAGACCAAGGAAGTTCTGTAAGAAAGTCAATAGGCTTTATTCTGTGTTTAAGTGTGGGAGTTAAATGCTAACTCTCTTGGGTGCCTATGAAAATCCCCAAATCTCTACACTAATAGCATGGGCAAGTATTTTTAACAGAGAAGGGGTTAAATAAAACCTCCTCTTCCCAATGGACTAAAGAAATTCAACTCAACCTTTCTGCCCTTCAGCTGAAAATCAGATTTGAATGCTCTGATTTCTTGTGCATCTTCAAGATTTATTCATGAGTCACAGCTGAATACACTATATGTTGTATTTATATGAACAAACACATTAAAAGAAAAAAAGAATTATTTCTATTATCTACCTAGATGTATGTTTGTCAGTATCTGAAAGAATATAAATCCTGCAAATATTCAGTTAGTCTTTTAAAATCATCATTCAGGCATTGCATGACATATAACTGCAGCATAAACAATGACCTTTAAGTGTATCTTCTTTCCCATTATCTCAACACAGTGAAACAGTGATATTGAAATCTTTGTAATATCTGCACAAAGCTATTTATTTTAAAATTATTCCATCCAGTAAACCAACCATAATTTTATTAACAATAGCAAGAACTTGATATGGTACTCAAAGGAATACTAACATACTATTCACCTTAGCTTCTTTTACAAAGAATCTCTTAATTCATTTGTATTTCTGCAAAAGGGCACATGATAATTTTAATTCTTTATTAAACTTTTTCAATTAAATTTCTAAAACCTTATCAGGTATAGAACATCTTCAGGGAACCAAACTTTCATAATAACAATGCTGTGGAAGCTTGTAATCTTTAAAATGACTCATTCACTATGATTAATTTACCCTTTATTTGTATCTGTATATCTAAAGGGCAAATGTCACATCTAGACATATTATTTCAGACAGAAAATTTTATACAGAATTTTTCTTTAGATGTTGGTCACATAATTTATGAGTAACAGTCATGACTGACTCATTGCATTTTCTGTCAATGCTTGAGCTTCTTCACATTTCAGAAACATCTCTTGAAGAAATGTTGCTTATAGGCTGTGAAAGACATCACAGAGCTAAGTCAAGCAATATTTCTGCAATTAACAGAGGATAAGTACTGCCATGTGATGAGCATTCCAAAAGTAACACTGCACACCTTACGTGCTGCAACAAAGCCATTACAGGATCTTGCACTCTCTTGAGTGTTCCAGGCAGAAATGATTTTCCATAGGCCATGGAATAAGGAGTCCCAATACAGAAATCGCAAATAATGTTCAAACAACCAGTATGGCCATGTTTGCTTCAAACCAGAGCATATAATTAACAACAATCCCCCACACCCATAGTGACATGAAAATCAACACATGGAAAAGATAAGCACCAGTCTGTGGGCTGGGGCTGCCTTACTCACTGCCCAGCGTGTGAACCAACAGGCACAGAGCAAAATTATGAAGTCCTTGAGAGATTTACTTCAGGCTTTACAGTAAAAACTAAGGAATGGGACAGAGAGCCTTTCCAGTCAGCTTGCTGCCAAATGGATAATTCAGCAGAGACTGCAAACTGCCAAATCTACACCAAATCATTTTCTGCACCCAATCAACTGATGGTAACATGAATCCCGTGGGAACATTCACTGCAGGAATGGTCCAAAGCACAAAAGAGAAATTTTGTTAAGGAGCCTGTGGAGATGGGTGTTCAGATAAAGGAATCCCTAAAGCAATTGAGCCAATGCACCACCCTTGATAGATTAAAATCTAATAAGGGCAGAAGAAATTACTGTTCAAATGTAATGTTTATTGACTGAGTCACACAGAGTGATTTAGTTATTAAATATTTTATGTCTTATATCCTCTTATTCAGTGTCAGAGGCTCAACTTCTTCCTGAGACCATTGAGATTCACAGGATGGGGCAGGGGGTTGGTGAACATTTAGTTTATGTTACTGTGTGGGGTTTTATTTCTGATTATCGGCCTGGCAGCAGCACAATATATGACTAATTGCCTACACTCATTAGCTTCTTTCCCATCCTGTTTGTAGGGATCACCATCCTAGGAGAAGATAAAGTCTACAGGAATGGGATTAGACCGAGTGAGCCATGGGGTGGTGTGAGAGACTGAAAACCTGAAAGAGTTAATGTCTCAAACACTTGGCAGACAAGAAAAGAAATGTTACCATGCCAACGAGATAAGGTGCAGTGAGAAAAGAGGATCTTGTGGAGGCAGGATAGAGCTTTATGGGGACCAACTTCCTTATCTCAGGTGACTATCTCCCAAACCAAATTTGAGGCAACATTGTACTTGTTTCTCTGACAAGGGGGAGGGAGGCTGAGACCACGAGACTCCCTCCCAGTCCCTTTCTGAGAAGTCTGAGAATTAAAAAATGTGCCAGCACGAGGACTATTCTATAAATAGTGCAACAGAGAGGGCGGGGCATGCACCCACCATCCAAATAATCCAGAACAGAGTCACTGCTGGAACCCTGGCTGGTGAAACAAATCTTTTTCTCTACCTCTGTTTTCCTATCCTTCTTTCTTCCTTTCTTCCTCTAATTGAAAGTTTAATTCTCTGCTGCCACAGGCTGATCAGAAATGTTAAAATTCTTGCTATAGTGGGTCATTCAACATATCAGAAAGTTTAAGGTTTAAATGCCATAAATAAAACTTTCAAATTGATCATTTGGTTTTTTTCACATTAATTTAGCCAAAGAGTTTCCCAAATGTTGGCTTTCTCAGAGAGTGAAGGCAGTCCAGGACTGTCCTCTAGAGACTCAACATTCTGTGTGAGCGAGAGAGCACATGCAAGCATGAAAAAGATCTACTGCATTTTGGGAAAATGCTACTGCCAGTAATCCATATATATTTAAATAATCTCCTTATTTACCTTGACCTGCATTAAAATGCCCCAAATGATTATAGCTATGTTTGGAAACAGCCATTTTAGTGACTATTTTCTAGGAAAATAATTATTTCCTCAGAGTCACACAGCAGCCACCTGTGCATAGTCACAGCCTGGTAACTTAGATGTTCCTTTCCAGTCCTTTTAATCCATATCCCCAGTACACACAGACTTTCCAAACACACAACCTGGGAACTGGTAGAAGAGGGAAAAAGTCTAATTTCTAGCCTGGCCTTCGGTCAAATTATGATCCATCACCTAGAGCAGGTGATTACTTCTGAAGCTTTAAACATCTATGAATTGGGACACATCCTCAAGACAGACAAAACTGGTTTCATTTATATTCTTTTTTTTTTTTTAATTTTTCTGTACTGAGCATCCTCAGTATGCTTGCTCAGCTACAGCTAATCCACAAGCAAAACTCATCAAGCCAGTAGTGACTACTGTAAAAAAATAGACTGATTTTACTTATAACTACTCACTTTATCAGGCAGATATCTTTACCAAACTCCTTCCTTCCCATATTCTTGACTATCTGCCTACAACTCTGTCCATTTATTGCTGGTAGCAGTATCTTACTGTATTTCTTTGCCATGGTGTGTGTGGCACTGACTAGTGATCAGTTCATTTCACAGCCTTCTTGTTTGAACTCCTGCCAATGTTCTTGTTTTTGCTACAAGCTTTGGAAAAGTTGAAAACTTGGACAGAGACATTTTTTTTTCTTTCTATGCAGTCCCTCCTCCAGATGGTTGACATTACTTTGAGCAGTTCTCTCTTTTTAATTTTGAAATTATTTGGTCTGGCAGTGACTTTTATTTCGTGTTTTTAGAGTCTACAAGCTGTATTTGTGTCCTCTCTAAATTTGCCTTTTGATATCAATGAAGCTGCAGCAACTTTGCAAAGTGTGATCTTGCTTCATCAGTGGGTCAATTATAACTGCAAATGAAGCTGAAAACACTTTTCAAATAGTCTGAAATTGCACCATTAACTCAAAGTTCATAATTTCTTTCTCATAATCGTGCATTTATTACTAGGTTATCAACTGATATTATTAGTCCAACATAGCTGGAAGTAGGATTTTCCTGCTGTGGATAAGTGATTTGAATTTCTTCAGCCAGTTTTATGTTCCTTATCTAATAATACTTAGACATCTTTTGGATATTAGAACTATGATGTTTAATATGTAGTATAGGACACAAAACTGCATTAAGATCTTGATGAGGATCTATGTTGAGTTATTAGCATTGTAAGGAGATACATCGTGCTTAATAATAACAAAACTCAAATTTGTTTAGCAGGTCTGACAAGAAATATTTTATCTGGGTGGATATTAACAGAATTTAGAAATTCAAACAACAACAATAAAAAACTTTTATTTTAAAAATGTTATTTTGAAGGATCTTGATGTATCTAAAAGGAATGCTATAACAGGCATAATGTGTGGTTTAACAGTTTCTTCTTAGGCCACCTGAACCATAAAAACTTTGATAAATAAAGCTGGTGTAATACAAGTGTAGGATTTTTATGTGTGTGTATAACATATGTATATACATATGGGCAATTTTGCAGTTTTACTCCACCTGAGCTATACAAGTTTCTGTAAATAAAGTTGATAAAACATAACCACAAATTTCTGAGTAACTAATTGAAAATTCTACACTTTATCCTGATTTTAGCTTAAATATCAAGAACAGGGAAAGTAATCCTTGTAATGCAGATGAAGCCCATAAATTCTCCTTCTGAATTTCCTTTACTGCTGGAGAAGGCAGTCTGCACACAGGAGAGCTGTCATGTCCTTCAGCATGAATTTTCCGATGGCAATGAAACCAATGGGCAGAATTTAGGTCTCACTGCCATCTGTGAGAGCTTTTCCATTGACTTTTACTGAGCCAGGATCTCATCCAGGGCTGTGCAATTATTGTTTCACTATATTATTTCCTCTAGACTAGACGGCTGTGGCACAGCTTTGTTTCAAAACAACAAACATGAGCAAATCAGATAATCCTTCTCCACAATAACACAATAATTCCTCTCATCTTTAGCATAAATGTTCAAATACTCACTTTTTTTCTTTTAAAATCCAGTCTAGAAAAATAAAAGGATAAGGAAAGGCTTCTGTACATACAGCTTGGAAAGAGCTGTTTATACTACAGGATAACTGTGGGAACTCAGGGGTGTGAATCCAGTAGTTATACTTTGACATTTTATTAGATAAATATGAGGAAGAAGAATTTTTCAGGTTCTGGCTGTACAGACTATAAATTGCCTAACATTCCTTTGCCTCAGCTCCTTCATAGGCAAAAACCACTGCTGCCTTTGCTGATTTGCCCATTATTTCTTTAAGCACTGTGGAGCTGTAGAGGCTCTCCTTGCCTGTGTCCACACACCTCAATGCTGTACAGGTGGTAGCTTCTAGGGACTGAAAAATACAAATAATTATGCCTTTGAAGAGGAACCTGCATATAATTGGGGAATTTCACTCATCAATATTCTCATCAGAATGAACAGTTAAGCACAGTCTAGCATGTACCTACAATTATATTTCAGAAAAATACGTCTTAACCAACTATTTCCTGCATTATAAGGGACTCACACATTTCTTAGAATATAAAAATAATCAGTTAGATATCCAAATCAACTGCCTTTTGCACCTCATTCAATTGTAATGGTATTTTTCTCAAATGGAGGCAGAAACACCTGCCGGTATGGATCACATCTAAAAAACCTCAAACCTACAGTTTCCCTTAAATAAGAACAAACCTTTAAATAGGCCAACATCTTTTCCAGCTAGCTTCTTGAACAAGTATTTGAAACCACTTAATATATTGGCAAGAAGCAAAAGAAATGTGTCAACTATAAAAATACACAGCTACTTTGCAGGTAGGTTAATGTCTTCTAACTCATGAGCTCCTCCACTGCTGTTAATGAACTACTGGTTTGTTGTTAATCCTACTACTGGTTTTCTTATTACCAGAATTCGTACATAACAAGTGCATCTTGTTAGATTTTGCATGTTCTATCCTGAAGTGTCTATTTTGCAGTGCTTTGTGAGTTTCACTATGTGAGATATTTCTGAGGCCATTACCCTTCACTGCAGCATTTGCACCCCTTATACTGAGCACGGTGATCAGAGTGCAGGGATTATGCAGTTGCACAGGGTTCCCAAAAGGAAGTTTAAGGATGACTCCAACACAAGACTAGAACCCATCTACCATAATGTTTTAGAATCCAAAATACAGTAACTATCCTCCAGAAGTGTTTTTTTTACCACAGATCCTTTCCAATGACATCTGAGGTTTGCTCCTGTGCATGCCCATTCGGATAAAGGCTCACAGACAATTTACTGGTTAACTTTGCATCTGTAGGGTGACCCAGGATGCCACTCCTTTCATAACACTCAGACTCTTCTTTTTCAGGACATCATGTCATGTATCAAATTTAAAAAAGGACCTTTTATTTCCTGTTCATTTGAGCAGTAAATATTTAGCCAGCATTTCCTCTGCAAACTAAAGGTGAGCAGTATACTAAAGCATGTACTACAGACAAAATAATGGAATTCTTTCTAATTATTAGAAACAGAATTTAATAAAAAAGTATTAAACTTATAGTACTCCATCCAATGAAAACAGAAATGTCATATTAATATGAAAAAAAGATCATACAGTATGGAATATAGAAAATATTTGAACAATAATTACTTTGGTTTGCCATTATTCCTTATAACTGCTTTGGAAGCATAGCTGTTGTTACAGGACTCTAAGTGAAAAGTTTCAAGAAAAAAACAAAACAAACCACTGGATTCCAGGTTTGATAATGTTCAAAGTAGATCTGTCATTTCCTCTACTCTTGGATTTAGGAAGATGGTAGGGTCAGGCACAGTTCACTTCTGCAAAAGCAGTGGGAGCCCTGGATTGAAACTTGTGTCTAGCATTGGTTCTGCTAATTCCACAGCAAAGATGGTTACTGTGTACAGGAATTTCTACAGTAAAAAAACCCCAAAAAACAATAAAACAACAAAACCCACAAACAACCTACTAAAAACCATCACATGGCTTCTACAGAAAAAATACAGATTGAAAGAAGTACAGACATGTCACAGTCCCTGAATGGAAGCACAGTCATGCAGTGCCCTCATGGGTCTGCCTCAAGGTTGGAAGCACTGCTATCACTGCATATGGGATCAGGTAGTCTCAAAAAAACACCACCAAAGATTCAGAACAACTAATGAGTCAACCACGCCCTTCACTGAGAGCCAAACAAGACTTGTGGACATGTCACTGAACCAGTGGCAGACAGGCACAAAAGCATGACCTTGATGTCAAATCCCAGGCCCCATAGTGTGGTGACACTGCCCTGAATTACAAGGCAATGGGGACTCTGTATGGGGCGCTGCAAAGCTGGACTCTGAACACATCAGAAAGCAGATATGCTGTTTAAAAGTAAGAGTAATAAAATAAGAAAGCTATTTCAACACCACAGATACAAGAGCAGAGTGGACACAGCTAACAGGAACAATTCACATCCAACCACAACAGCTCCAAATATCAGGTCCTGAAACTTTAAAGAAGGGACAAGTTCAACAGTTTCCAGCACAAAAGGGGACCCATTTCATTCCCTTCACGGTAGTCAGTGTCAGCTTTGTGCCTCCCAGCTTTGTGCCTGCCCCTGCAGTGTCCTGGCCAGGATCCTCTGCTGCTTCTGCAGTACAGCAATGGGGGCTGAACAACATTTATGGACAAATACACAGGTGCAATCCCATCCCAACATACCTCTACCCCTTCCTTTCCCACTTTAGGGAGAATTTTCTTTCCCCCTATTACCCATACTGTTTATTTCAAATTTCACTTCTCTGTAAAATCCTGCATTCATCTGCTGTGAATTTTTTACACACCTCCAGACATGGAGATATTTGACAGTACATGGGTAGGATGGATTTCAGGAGCCTGTTTCAGTGGCAGTATAGAATGCAGGTATCTGAGCAGACTATATAAAACTACTAAGGAAAAATGTGCATTACAGTTTTGAAATAAAGTCCTAAGTATCTATTTAGCCTACATAAATCTCGAGTAATAGTAAATGTATTTTGAAAGAGTTTTGACAGAAGTAATAATTTCCATAAGAATGCTATACAAGCTGAAGAATAAAATTAAGATGTAGAGTAGTAAGAGTCTAAAAATGGATGTTAAACTTGCCCCAACATCATCTCTGTAGCAACGCAAGGAGGGTGAAACTAAAAAAATCATTTCCACATCTGAGGAAGCTGTATTAAAAGAGACCCTAATAGCAGGTGCAAATTGCAATATGGTTTTCATTCCACACAGAGAGTGTATTCTATCACTGGGGACTCAACACACGGATTGAAGGAATTGTGCAGCCATAATCTTTAGCTGTTACACACTATCACACTTGTTAAAATTATCTGGAACACAGCAAGTGTTTGATAAGTGAATCAGACCACAGCACAAATACAATGTTCTCTACGAAAAATCTCTCATTATGAAGAAAGCTGGGAAAATGCAAATATATTTGCTCTATAAAGGTAACAAGCAGCATGCAAAAAACTAAATGCTATTTCTGATGTGACATTTTGTAATGAAATGATTCTGTAAGATTATCTGGACAGCAAAAGGTTTGTGTGTCCTAGTTACTAAGTGTAGATAGCATTCGCTTCTGTAACTGTCAAAATCCTTTCATAGTATTTTAATTTGAAAAAGAACTTGACTTCACTGTGGATATGTTATGATAAAGCCTAAAAAGAATTTATCTGATCAAAGAAGAATGTATTACCACCACACAGAGATTTGCTTCAAATCTTGCATAACAGCAAAAATAAATACAACCCACTTTTGTACAAAAACAGATAATGGGAAAATAAGAGGGAAAAAATGGAATTTTCTTTAATAAGATTATAGTTCAGAAATGAAGAGAAGAATGTTTACCCATAAATAAGTTTTATAAAAAAGCCACCTAAGATGCTAATGTCTCCCTAGTAACATCTGCTTGTCAAAGTCCTATGCAATCAAGTCAGCAACTAAAGACTGACAATCTCCTGCTGTAACACATTTTGGATTATGGATTCAGCAACATTTAGAGATGTTGATTTCTAGTGGTTATGAATAAATTACAATATAAACCAAGTTACCTAAAGAAAAATTTAATTTCAAAATTCAAATAGTGTCTCAGTGATAAGTGGAAACAAAATCTGCAGCTTCGTAATTGTCAGTTGAGCATAGAATACATAGAATTAAGATCACTGCCATTATCCAATAGGTTTTAAGGCAAACTCTTCAGTCCAGTCATTCACTGAATGGTTCAAAACCACCAATGCATTACACAGCTCATTTATGAAAAATTGTGCTCATCAGGTCTATGGCTAGACCAGTCATTTTAGAATAAAGAGAACTTGAAAATTTGCTTTTCACCAGACTCCCCAAACCTGCTGATTTTAAATCACTTAACTACTTTTCAAGATACATTAGAAACGTGATATATGAAATCCAGGGTAAATATGAAGCATAAGCCAGCACAAATAAAAAGAACTAGAAATTTATGTTGAAAATGTCAGGAATAAATCTCATTGTCAGTGTAGTGATAGATAGGAAATAATTTATTTTTTTCTTGGACAAGTGTAGCACCAGCATAAATCCTTCTCTAAATTTTCACCTTTTAGGTAGACATTTCACTTGCTTTAATAATGGAGTTTGTAGATCTCAGACACTATGCAGTAGCTTCATTAACTGCACTGGATTCAGTTCAGGTAGCCCTATATCCTGACCTTATCTACAACAGGAACTTTATCCAGTTCCACTTCCAACAGCTCCACTTGGAAGGCTCATTTTCACTAAAAAAAAATTAAAAAAATAAATTCTCTGTCCAGGAAACATTTTCTTTGAGTATGCCAGTTTTGGTAGCAGTGACCCTAATGGGATACCTAGACTGTTGGAATTTTCATTCTTTTTCTCTGCAGCATTGTGTATTTCCCTGATTTCCAAACTGTCCTATAAATCCTTTGGAAATGAAGCATTTTCTTGATACTATTTTTCATCCATACATTTTATCCATTGATCTGTAAGCAAATTATATGTTTATAGGAAACAAATTCAGGCACATTTAACTCTAGATAGAAAAATAATTAAATGTCTTAAGACACAAAAACATTGTCCCCTTCTCAAAAGAATTATTCTTAGTGAGTAACTTTAATGTCTGCATAGATTTTCCAGTCACTCCCAAAACTTCTCTACTGTCTTCTAGACTCTCAAAAACAGCAACTTCCAATAAATTCTTCTATTTGTGATTTCATAACAAGAAGCATCTTCTCATTCTAGTACTTAGGAAAAAATCCAAATTCCTCACATTTAATTTGCCACAGACACTGGGTTTTATAGAGCACTTCTGCTGAGCTGAATAATCACACACCTGCATGAAATTTCCTACTATAATAGCCTGAGGGAATATACATGTCAGCCAAGAATCTTGATTTAGGCAAGAAATGACTGAAAGTTTAACATTTTTCTACAAATTAGCATGAAAGAACATCACATAAAGTGGGGAAAACAAACCAACACAAAACCAATGCCAACAGGTAACTTTTACAGCTTACCTGTCTTGTCTCTTTACTGGCTCTCCCTTAGTTCTCAGACCCATGTGACTCATTAGCATACATAAATCAAGCATAATTATAAATTGCTGTGTTTTTAAGGAAGACAAAGGCTGACACATCAAGAGATGTTTGAGGGGTGTAAATCAGTATTTGTGGGTGTATATCAGTATATGGAATGAAAAATAGAAACAAACAGAATGGTTTTGAGCTGGATAGTGAAGAGAAGAAGGCAAAAAAATGTTAATCATTCCCTGTAAAAAAATGATGGTGTATCTGATAATTCCACTCTTCAAACTACAACAGTAAAATTAGTCTTTGCTCCTACCCACAGTCAGCACTTTACAGGAAGCTGTTTGAAGTTCCATGGGAGCAGAGTAAAGACATTCTGCTGCATTTCCTTTGATTACTAAACACCATCACTCGGCCCCAGAGCTATTGAATGTAACTGCTAAACAAAAGGGATCCCTTCCCTCACCATTATTTCTGCCTGAGAAGGATACTGTGATCTACCATGAAAGAATCTCTGAGCAAAGGGCAACTGTAAATGCTATGATAAGGTACTGCTTCTAATAGAGCACTGTCTCTGGTGTCTGATAATAACCAGATGAATCACTGCACACTCAGGGCAGCCCACAGACATGGAAACATGAATTTTCTCTCTTCTCCTCACAGGAAGCAAACCTCACAACTGCTGGACAATGTTTTTTTCAGTCTTCTGCACATATGTGGGAGATAAACAATGTAGTTTTTATTGTATCAAAACAATTTATATGAGCTGTTAACAAAAAATTGTGCCTACAGAGAGAGAAACTTGCCTCCAAACCCTTTCCCCCATAGAGCTATAAATAAAAACGTTTCAAAAAATGTTGATATTAATAATAATATAATATTTTGATAAAAATTCCTGAAATTTGAACTTCTGATCCTTTAATCCACATTTGAAAAATGCATCTGACAACAGTTTTTTTTCTTTCTGCACTGCTATGACCATTGCAGCAATAATTCTAAAGTCTGGAGATCAGAAGACACAGTGAAGTATGTTTGGTTTAAATGCAGAGCAAATTTCTGCCTCCAGAAACATGTTTCAGTATTGATCACAGAGACACTACACCTGCAACTGTGATCAATCTATAAACTGTGCTGCCTCCCAGCTTCATAAACTTGCAGAATTGTAATGAACCTTTCTTTATTCCCCTTATGTGTGAGCTGAAGAGGGCAAGTAAGCAATGAGACAACAGTTTTTCTTCACTTGATGTTACCACCAGCAAATCTGAGTAGTAAAAACGAAACAAAAGAATGGTAGATCAAATATATCTATATATATTTATATATATGATATAAGGTGTTATCAAATGCACAGGGTACCAGCAAGAAGAAATTGTAATAAAGATACATTTCATAATAGATCTGATGGGATAATATTAAGCCACTTGTGTTTCTTTCAGAATGGCTAAAAATATTGACAAATCATGACGAGCACAACATCCATGTATTTTCTGCATTACCTAGCCATGACCTGCCTCACCTGGGGCTGTGTCTGACCCTGCCTCCCCTCAATGGGTGGTGCTTGGGTGCTCCAGCCTGCACTGCTCCTTTGCTGGGGCAGCAGGACTGGTCATGCCACCCCAAGGTCCCCACAGCTCTGGGTCCCCAGGGAGGAGCTGGCTCTCACTGCACCCTCATGGTCTCAAAAGTGCAACTATATTTTTACTGAATAAAATATAAAAAAATTTGATGAGAAAATTTCATCAGCTCTTCCCCTAAATGATTATTTTCATTATAAGATTAATGAAGTGACCCTTTTTCCACTAGTTTCCATAAATTAGCTCCTAAGCATCTGTAATTGCCATGCTACAAGCATTACCTATGAGCATAACCTCTCACATCACCTACAGAAGAATTTCCTTCTTAGGTCAAAGGAATGTCCTTTCTTAATACTACTCATGTTTTATAGGAACTCTGAAAGAATTATTTCTTGCCCACATGCCCATGTGATACCACATGATCTCAGGAGATAATTGAGACAGATGTGCTTTACACTAATTGCTTTGGAGGTTCTCTGACACTGAAGGTCTGTAGTTATCTGCCAAGTCTCCAAACCCCCTAAATAAGTGCTCAACAAATGAACTTTTCTCTATAAAACCCAGAATGGAATTACCAGGAAGAATTATCACTCAATCCTTTATCTATCTTCACAACCATGGGGTGTTCTGGAGGTCACTGCCCTTCAGACTGCACTTCCATTTGTTCTAATACCCAAGCAAGGCTCTGGTCTGGTTTTGAGGGTGAGGTCACATCCCCTCTCTCTCTTCTGCAGCTGGCCCTGTCTCAGGGATCCTGCTGGACTTCTGCTGCTGCACTGATGGGAGATCACTGGAGCACACCCAGAACAGCTCCTCTTGGTGGGAACTGACCTGGGGCCAAGAAGAGAAAAATGTAGTATGTGATAAGGGGAGCCAGCAGAAGCCTTTTCCTTAGAACCAATCACCCCCTATGTTTTGTTGTAGTTTCTATTTCTCTGAAAGACAGGCTGCTTTGAGAATAAGACAATCAAATAAAAGATATAGGGAGAGACAATATCTTTGATTTGATATAGATGAAAAAAGTGAAGAAACATTTATGTGCACAGTCCCTTAACCACAGTAAACCCTCCAAAAAGTACAAAAAACAAGCTAAAACTAGTATTAGAATCAATAGCTCATAGTTAACCTAGAATCAAACACAGATTAACAAAAAGCCCCATAGATCAAAGATTATAAAAATATCTATTCTTGCTAGGTGTTAAACACCCACATAAGTTAACTATTGCAACAAATAAAATTATCCTACTGTATTTTGCAAGCTCTCAGAGCATGTCTCAAGGACAATTGATTTAATATTACTCTCAGCTTTTACTAGATATCATATCCTCTGTTACACATTGCCCCAATTAGACATCTTCATTTTCACCTTCATGCCTGTTGGTTTGGGCCCTTAGGCACTGGTTTCATTCATGTAGGTCAGCTGGTGTAAAAGCAACATGCTTCTGTCAACAGCTAAATGTTTTCTGATGCAAAAATCAATCCGTCTCTCTCTTTTTACGTATGCGTATAAGGGCACACACAAAAATTCCTATTTCTTTCTCTGTACCAAGATATACAGTGCTCCATGTGCACAGATACACATCCCTATGGCAGAAATCAGTTATTCTCCATAATAGCCATAAGGTAATATCTATAAGGTAATTATCTCTGCAGCCAGCAACTAAATGCATCATCTTGCCAGAAGAAAGACTGTGACATATACCATAATCTGAAAAGTATTATCTTCAGTGTTTTAATCAATGTTAACATTAGCAGTGCTCATCTCTGGCAAAGCATGAAACTATTGACCCCCTAAAGACCTATGGTAAGAGATATCAGTATTTTATCCTGGAAATTAATTTGTGTTTGCTCCTAATTAAAATACGTGTGACAGGTCTCTAGAATTAACCCCAGTTGTAATCAAGCTGTGGATTGTGCCTTTCCCTTGCAAAATTTCAAGAAGAAACCTGGGGACAATGGTAGTGCAGGAATGAATCAGCTAGAAATCCCAGGTAATTCATTAAGGAAGAAAATCAATGTCACACAGATGTAGAGACATGAGTTGGTTCTGCAATGTCTCTGAAAGGAATTTGAAAAAAAAAAAAAGATCTTTGAAAGAAAAATATCAGACAAGTACAAAGAAGCAAATTATTCCCATTGGACTTTATGGGACTCTATGTCTGAGTTTTAAGTTCAGAGAATATTATGAAGAAAAATCTGCATTTTTTCTCTTGTCTCTCAGGGGCAATCTTCCACTCTCTGTAACCTCTTTACTCTTAAACCTTCTACAATTCAATGTCCTATTTTTCCTTTATCTTTTCTGTAGACTGTCTCATTATTATTGCTGAAGTATCACCTCCAATGAGGTTCACACTCTGGGATTATCCTATATTTTCTACTAGGATTTCAGCCATGCCAGCCAGGTCTGGGTGGAGCAGGTGCCTGCTGGAACTATCCCACCTACCCAGTAAGCAGGTCCTGTCCCAATCCACTTTGTGCCTTTTCCTTGGCAAACAAATCATTAGTGTAACAGAAAACTGGATCAAATCTGCCCCCTCAAAAAAGGGCAGTAAGCCTCATCTCTTCCCATTCCATTGTCTTTTCCCGTGTTTTTCTTAGCCAAAGAAAATAATAAGAGGATGTGTCATTCATTTCAAATCTTTGTCTGGTGACAGGAGACAACCCTTAACCCTTTCCAGGAATTTTACTCTAAGATCCATGGATTACAGTTAAATTGCTATGGACTATGGATCTTCTTTTCACTGTTTGCTGTAACTCAGCTGACAGATGATGATCTAATATTACAGAGTATATAAAAATGTGGAAATGGCACTAAAGAAGTGAAAACCTGAATTTCATTGTGACCATATAAATTGAAATGCCAAAACATTAGAAGCTATTTGTGAAAATCTTAATTTATCTGCAATATTATTGTGGGGAGACATAGCTTCTGAGCCTGGAGTAATGGAAAAAGAAAATGCCTATAAATATCCTCAGAGCTACTTTTTGGGTTTGGGAAAGAAGGTGAACCATAAAATATTTTGGGGTGGTTGGTTTTGCTCCACTCCTCTCCTACTCCTGAGTCTCAGAGAGCAATGAAATGCTCCTCCAAATAAAATGCAGAATGGCAGAGCCTGAATCAGTGCACTGTGACTGTCCCATGTCACCAGCTTGGGCACAGCCTGAGCAGAGGAGAGGTGACGTGGAGCTCTGCATTCACAGGGACCTGGCTCCTCTGGAGAGAGCAGCAATGGTCTCTACACCCCCTGTGCCCACAGAAAACCTCATGCTGAAAAGCTGTGAGACCTCACACCCAGCTCCAGTAACTTTTCAGCGCCAATATTTTTTGCCAAATTCTTTCCAATTTCTTCCTCCATTTATCTTCCCTCTGACAAAGTGATTTAAGATAAAAGTACATTTTAAAAGAGTACGAGCCCAGGTGAGATGAAAAGCAGTCGTGATTCTAGGGTGGGCTTTGGCTGCTATCAGTTCTACTGTGATGATAATGTTGGTGTTCATGGTACCACCTGCAGCTTGTGTGACAGACGTGATTGTGTATTTTCTTTTGAGACACCCTAGAAATATTGTGTTTTCCTGGTCGCATAACATGACTGCCAATTCTCTCAACTCCCCTGGAATCAAATCAAAATGAGAGACAGTGACCTTTCTATTGGAGAGAAGGAGAGTATGAATAGGAAGAAATAAAGAATAATATGTAGTAAATCTCACAAAACATAGAATTATTTCTTCTAAGAGTAGTCACCACTTCCCCCTGAGAAAGGTTCTGGTACCCTTTTTTCACACTATCAAACTTAACTTCCAAGTGATTTTTATTGAAATCAGTGGGGTTAGTCAAGGAGTAATAAAAAAGGGATTTGGAAAAAAGGTTGCAGAACCCAGCCCACTTCTGCTAAATTGTTTGATATAACAACTATTTTCTCATCCTTTTCTCTTGTCTATTAGGCATATTTTCATAGAAATATGTGTGTAATAATTTTATTTTTAAATAACATAATCCTATCATTCTCTATTTTAATACATATTTAATTAGTCAAGCACGATTAATTTTTTATGCTTTATATATAACAAAGTCAGTGTAGTACTGAAATAAATTTGCCAATACTAAAATATTACACAAATTTATTTGAGAATTCTAAACATTGGGCAGCAGTCTTAAGCAGCAACATAATAATGAAACATATTCATTTTATCCAAAGTCCATTATAAGAATTCTTGAAAATATAATCCTACTCTGTCACACCAGTTGCCACTGAAAAATACTATTTCCGATCTCTGGTCTTTAATGAAATATTACTGACACATATAGGGTGTGATTCTAATCTTGATACTGCTATAATGATATCTTCTTTTATGGGCTTTGATTTACAAATAAGATCAAGATAGATGTGCATATTTTAAAGTGCAGATGCTAATAAATATTAAGTATCAATTGAGTGTAAAGAATAATTATATTAGGCTGAACAAAAGCAACCAAGGATTTAACAACAAGAAGCAATAGCTGACTCATGCTGAAATCAGCTAAAGGAATTATCTTGCCCTTTTCACTGTATCAAATGTAAAAGGGGTCCAGAATACAAAGCATAATTTCAAAATAGAGCAAGTTTTTCTGCTGCTAGTATTTCATTGATTTCAATAGAATTAGGCTGGCTGGGAATTTGTTTTCTCTGTGTTGCAGAAGGACCCTGTTTAACTGTTTGAGAAGTGTGAGGACGCAGTTCTTTATGAGGACTTGAAGTATGGAAGTGGAGTTTTTACCTGGTTAGGGACCAATTCCTGTTTTCAGTTTCTCTCAGGAAATTTCAGTGCTTATATAAAATCATACTCAATTTTATCTGTAGCACCAACAGCAATAAATTAAAACATTAATGCAGACATTGACTGAAATACAAATATAAGATGCACTTCCACCTCCCTTGCAATCATGGACCAGCCTATCTAATCTTAGTCATTAACTAATTAAGGACTAAGGGACAGGCTTGCAGCTGAAGAGCTAAAATATTTCCTTGACTTCAATGGGACTTGCCTGGCTTAAAGTAGCACCAGCTCTCTCCTGGACTGAGATTTTTCAGAAAGGAAACAAAGCAAATAAAATATGCCTTTCAAGACAAAACTCTAAAATATATCCTGTAAATCAATTTTTTTCTTCTCCCTCAGGTACTGGAACTTTGAGACTACAAAAGTGTCAGCTTTTAACAAATATTAACCTTTTAATTCCAGTCTCCCTTTCTAGAGGGTGGCTGCTGGGGTGATATGAAATACTGATGGACTATCCATCACACAGCTTCTGCCTATGGGTCATTGCACAGCCTTAAACAACCACAGAAACCAAAAGATAAATCTTTTGATGAAATACTTGAATTCTTTAGAGACATTTTGTGCTAATGCCAGCGTTTATCCCAGAGTGGTTTCTCTGCTGTCAGCAGGAGCAAAGAGTGTTTATAATGCAGTTTGCATCAAGCCTGAAACACGGCTCCATAGGCTGAATGTGAGCAAAGCCAGCAAAGCACCTGGAGACTATTTTGTGTGCATTATCCACAGTGCAGAGCTCAACACCCCATGTCAGAGTTCAGCAGCGAGTGTCCACATACAGAATACCAGGCTCTTCTTCAGATATTGAAATTTGGAGTGATGCATTTATCTCAGGTATTAGAAGCATTTATATTGCTGCATTATCAAAGAGGAGAGCCCCAAATAGCAGCCTTCAGGCTCTCTGAGGTCTGGAATGAGATGTGGTTACACAGAGGATTAAAGACGAAACCCTCTGTACAGAAAGGGCTTGTAATGTGCCCAGCCCAGCTTTTGGAGAAAATGCACATAGTAGGATGAAGTTTGCTTGCTATGTGATATTTTATCTTCCAAATTCCAGTCTCACAGTGAAAAGGAAAGGCCAGCAGACTTCAGCAGTGTATGCTCTGTGTTTGGGGGATGAACACAAAATGAGGGAAAAGGGGATTGAATTTGGCCACTACACTAACTGATGCCTCTGGGGGGTTTTGTGACACTACAGTGTGAGGATCCTCACACCCTTTGCCTCATATCTATTTACATGAATACTATATTTCCACCGGTGGTCCCCAGATTTCTGTGGGACTCTGCCATCTGTCCATAGGAACATTACATTTTGTCCAGGTCTTGGAATAGGTTCTTCTCTTCTTTCATTCAAAAATCCAGGAAACAAAATAAAAGCAGCATAAAAACGAAACATAAATAAACCAATACCCGCACAAGTCTAAGGAAAATATAGTTTGGAGACCCTGACAATATCGCCTGTCATGGATGCATCACTTATAACACCCTTACCACAAGAACTCTTGACAACTTCAGTTCTCTTACTTGTGAGCTTGCACATTACTCACAAGAAAAGGTTCTTGACAGTTAAATATATTACATACAGAGCCTTTGTTGGAATCCAAGTTGCATTCCACTCCCTCTTTTTTTCTTCTCTCTCCCCTTTATCAAACACTACTATTGACTGGGGAGCAAAAGCCCCTAAGATACTAAATCTTCCGACCATGAAGGGAAATGGAATGGTTTTCTAATGGAGTCTATCTGAGTGCCTCTGGCTTTTAGAACCTGTCTTTAAAGTCTGCTTACTGAGGCATAGATGACCACTCAAACACAGACAGATTTGTCACTTTGGTTTTCAGGACACCCATCCCATAAAGACCACAAGGTAATTGCGAGGACTTTAGTGGCCAGACATTCCCTTGCTATTCATGAGGTTCTTGAATTGGATTTAATTTCATGCCAGATTTGACTCTATCAATGGAAGACCAGCTCAAATGATTTCACAAGAAATGCTCAAATAACACCACTCATTGTTACAAATCTTTTTATGCTCTATAATGCGGAGCAAGTAGAGATGTTCTGACTGTAGAAATCAAAGTATAGCTACTATTGTCCCAATGGCTACTCTAAATATTTTAAGTTAAAATTACAGTTAAGTTACAGAAAAAAAAAATCAAACCCAAAACAAAGACATGGATAAAAAGCTGCCCTTTCTCAACACTCATAGTTAGATTGTCATCTGGCTTGGTATGATTTATTCCAAAACTTCTCTGGTTTTATATCTGCTGCCATAAAAAATGGTGCAAATTGGTTCCATGAAACCAGCTGCAGAACCATACTGATTTACACCACCTCCCCCACAGCAGGAATGTTAATAACTGTGTTATATTTGGTTCCTTTCCCGAGTCTGGTTAAAACTTGGTAGAAAAAACTTGGTTAATGCCACTTGAAGACTTGCACCCAATAAAAAGCTGAAATGAACACAAGAGCCACTATTTTTGTGCTCTCAAGGAAAGAAACAGCACATTATGCTATTATAGTACAATGCTAGAATATTTTAATGCCTGCAGTCATAACTCCTGAAGTAATTAAAATTGTTCTACTTCATCCAGTTACTCAGACTGTGGCCATGAAACAATTAAAGAGGCTGGAGCATTGTTATGCCTTAGTTGCACTTGCTGCTACCTGAAAACCCTGGCAGTGGCTCCTGTACTCAGACACAAATGCCTCAGCATTTGACAGTGTTTGCATGTTCCTGAATCCCCACAAAATGCACCAGACAGGAATGATTTCAAACCCGCTTAAATTGTAGATTCAGAAACTGTTCTTGAATTCAAAACTTTTTAAAGAAGAGCAGAACGCAAGAAAAGATAAACTCAAAGGATGGTCCAGGAAGCAAAATGCATTAGAGAGCAAAGAGAATGGAAACAGAGAGAATACGTGAAAAAAGATCAATGGGAGAATCTAATTTCTTCTTCCTTCTTCCTGCCAATCCAACTTTATATAGAGGTGATACTTACACTTGTCTTTCCTTAACAAGGATATCAGAGAAAAGAATGAACTGACTGCACAAGTAATACAAAATAATAACTCTGCAAAGAAAAAAAGGTTCCTGAATTTCACCTGGCTACAAAACTTGAAAAGAGCTCAAAAGGTTCAGTAAGATTGAAATAACAATAAATTGCAATACTATAGGGGAAGAAATTTCATTCTGCAGAAAAGAGAACAGTTCATGTTTAGATTTATATTTAAATTAACTAGCATTGTAATACAAAGTCACATTTACTCACACATGCAGTCCTTGTTTCAACCTGTGCAAGTCTGTAATGAAAAAAGACCTGGGTTTCATCAGTGATGAAGCAAACATAGTTATGAGTCTATTTTAAACACATTTCACACACACACCGCAGACATGAAGCCTCCAGAAAAATAAAATCCCACTGGATATCTTCATAAAAATCTACCTGGTTGTTTTCCACAAGGATTCTTATGAGTCATTACGAGCTTCTATGAACCTGACAGGGTTTTTTTGTTTGCTAGGTTTTTTAAGTCAAACAGAACAGAATGTTCTCAGTAGCTCTTCTGTTAAGTGAAAATACAACATCAGGGGGAAAAAAAAAAGGATTAAATCAGACTTTCTTATCTTCAGTCTTATTAGAAAAGTAAGGATTAAAATGAAGGCCAAAGTATGTGCAAGTAAAAAAGGTGCCTCCTCTGTACAAAAATAATGTACATTATCAGAATAACAATTTAAGATAGGTTCCCAACATTGTGTTCTACAAAGAACTGAAACTACAGCCAGAAGCATAGTAAATAGAATTCAAGACAGCTGCATCAAAGAATCCATTATTGGCCTGGGCACACTAGCACACAAAAGCAGAGAAATTACTATTATATAACCACGGAGAAATGGAAAAATTATTATTTTGGTCAGAAACAAGTAAAATTCTAATTTATTTAGAGAACATTGGCCGAGATCTTGAACAAAGTGAAAAAAAGCTAGATGGCCACATTCTCCGGAATTTTAATAGCATTTATGTTCCTTTGAGAAGCCAAGACAACACTTTCAATTAAAGTATTTTACATAATGATTTCATGGCTTGATCCTGATATGCACTGAGACAATTCCTGCTGCATTCAGTAAAAGTTGACAGCAATCAGCATCTCTAAACACCTGACTGACAAAACCCCAAACTATAAAACTTCTGTTTCTTTCTTCCTGGATTTAAAACAGAATCTCAGAACTAATTTCCCCTTAAAAAAAAACAAATAAAAAACCCCCAACCAAACAAAACCCCAAATAATAATAATAAACAAACAAGAAATCCCCAAACTATTGTACATTTTGATGTTATCAAATACTGCGCAAGCCAGAAATTAAATTATTGTCATTGACTGTTCATTAAATACATTAAGTAATGTATGATATCATGTATGGGTGGTGGAAAGCCTGTGAAATTCGATGTCTACCGTGAGAGATTTCTGATGCCTCTTGACCCATACCTTATTGAAAATGAGTAAATAATATGCCCTTCAGCTGGGAAACTTTGAGCTAGAAACTTTCTTAGAGGGCTTAGGTGTAGGTTGGGCCTCTAGCAGTGAGGAGATGCTTGATTCAATGTATGGTGCATGTTCATATACTTAACCCTAAGTTCCTGCTTTAAGTCTTAAGAAAGGGTTTAAATTTTCTCTCCATGGGATCTCTGTATAGTGTATTTAGCTATGAGAGCAGTAGAATAACAATGTTGCCTATGGTACAGGAGGATTCTGTGTTCAAGCTATGCAGAAGTAGGATTACTTTTACTATCCCAAAAATATAAAAATGGAGTACGGAGTCACTTTATTTTCACATGGACTAGCATTCTCTTGTATCTAACTGTCAATTGCTTTTAAATCCTAGAAGAAACAATTAAGGGACATAAAACTACCACCTGCCCCTCAGTCTAACTGTTAACCATAATGACATTATGGTTATGATACAATAATACTGTGAAAACAGAATTACTGCTAGGCTGCCTAATCTGAGCAGCACCTGAATTTAAACAGTTTTCACAGCACCTGGGTTTAAATACTGTCAGTATGTTTTAAAGAGCTTTCTTAATTATTCACTGTACCTGAACCAGTTCAAACTCTCAAATGAGCCTCTCTGTAATTCCCTCCCACCCAGCTGGATGCTGGGTGATCTCAAGCCCCAGGTGACCTCATCAGAACCTGTTTTTGCAGGGCATGCCATGGGAAGCTCCTGGTCCGTGGCAGATTCTCTTGCAGCCAGTTTTTCAGGACTAGAATAATTTCATTCAAAGCACACCTTGGAGAAGGTTTAAATAGCTACAATAGAAAGTCTTCCAAATCTTTGGGATTTCCAAATGCAGTGAAATAGTAACTGTTCTTCTAAGTCATAAGTTATGTCCATTTAGCATGACTCCTCTTACATAGAAAAGCTGGATTTCCAGAGGGAATACCAATATAATCTCCAAGCTAGACACCAGAACATGAGAGTTGAAATAAAAATCAATACAGAGCCATACAGATGCTAAAGTACACTGAAAATAAAATTGTTTTCCACTGTAAATGTAATTTTAAAATCTAACATATTCAATATATTTGATATTGATTATGTTAGCAGTATTTCTGAAGGCTAATAGATACAATGTACTGCTTGTACTGAAGTACAATACTGCTTTTGTTGTCCTAGCAACAGCCAGGAGAGAATGATCTCACAAATCAAATTCAATGGAAATGCAGTGCTTTACAGAAAAAGACAACTAAATGATCTTAAAAGTACATTTGTAAGTTGCCATCTTTATCAACTTCAATCTGCCCTTTCCAAACTGAGGTCCGCCTACTCTAAGGAGTAGGCAAAATGGGTAGCATGAACCTACATTTTAATGACGAAAATGTAGAATGAAGCTGAATTGCCAGACTGGATATTTTGCATATCTGCTCCATTGCCTTTGGCTACAGTTGTCAATGGAGTAGACAATTCCATCCCCTTCTGTGAGCAGTGCTTCATAGAGGGGACTATTTCTATCAAAAGGTATGAAAATAAATCTTAGGAGGTACTATTTTTTTTTTTTCTGCAAGACAGTAAAAAAGACAGACCCATGGGAGGGGCAGAGAGGGGGCTGGACCTGTAAGACATTTCACAGAACACCACAAATCCAGTGTGCCATGCTTCTTGGAGACCCCTCACTCTCTTGGCTGTATAGAAAAGGAAGCAGAGAACTGCATCCCCAGCCAGCCCCATGAGAGGATTTCAGGATGCTGCAATTTCTGAGCCTCCCCCAACCTCCATCACTTTGTGCTTTAGTGCAGAATCCCATTTGTTCCCTCAAGCCAGCTCCTACTGCAAGTCCTGACTGGAGTAAGAGCATTTTCATTTATATCAACAAGTCTTACAACATGTTTATTCTATGAGCATCTTCAAAAAGAATCATCTAAGGACAAGAAAGTGAATAGGTAAATATATTTCAAGATCCATATGAAATTGGAATGAACCAGGGAACAAAAATAAATCATGGTGGGCCTTGAAGAAAATGGGAGGAATAGGTTTACCAGATTTATGGTAAACTGCACTTCCCTGTAGTCTCAAATATTTATGTTGGATTGTATCTGAGATCGGATCTAATCGAGAAACTGAAAAAAATAACATACTATTAACCCTTCTGAAAAAGATTTACTGTTCATTGGCCAGTCAAACCAGGAAATGTTGCTAGAAAATAACACTTGATTATGCATTATGCTCCAAAATATCCAGAGTGAAATCAGATGTGAGAAAACAATGAGTATTCCTTTCAATGCTGGTAATCATTTATCATTTCACCAATAGAATGTCTGTATGTAGAAATGCATGAGCAAAATGATCACTGGGATATAAATATATTTCAAATGAAATTCTGTTAGCTATTTGAATATAATTCTAAAAAAAACCAATCAAAATGTAAAAACACACTATAAAGCCAAACTGATTTTTTTTTTAACTTCTGAGTTCAAACACCATTTAGAAAATCATACAAATCAAGAGTTTAAAATAGATTAATTTCATGTACTAATTCCCCTGTTACTATCTCATGTAATGATAAGATAATCAGGTATAAGTATAGTATAAAGTATACACATTTTTATACATCATTGTGAGGGAAAATTAACAACCTGGGGGCATGATGTAATCAGAGAGTGAAAAGAAAATCTAAAATATTGGAGCAGTGCATATTCTACTCCCTGGAGAAGATATCAAATCAGATGTAGATATCCTTTCAATAAATGTTTTTAATGTGTTTAGTTTTGCCCTATCTTTATCACACAGAAATTAAAATAAAAATAAAAAAAATAAAATAGATTTGATTTTTGGGGAGGGTTGGTTTACTTTTGGGGTTGGTTCTTGCTTGTTTTGTTTGTTTTTTTTTCTTTTCTTCATTCATCAGTGTGAATCTTTTCCAAAATCTTCATGTTGAGTTCATTTAGCCTTTGCTTATATTGCCCATTCTTGTCATGTGAATTATCACTGTCATATACAGTATGTCTTTTTAGTAACAGTCTTCATTTTTGATGCAAAATTCTTTCATTCTCTTGTCTTGTATAGACAACAGATTACTTAATTATTTTTCTAAATAATGTAAATAATATTTTTTATTTCAATTTAAAAGTAGAAGTATAATACATGAACAGTCACATAACCTGAAAAGAAAACTGGTTTAAGTCTCTCAAGACGAGGGGAAAGTACTTCTCCTAGAAACCTTCTGAATTCTTCTTTTTTTTTTTAAATACTGAAGTAAACCTGAATACCCACGTGCAACTTCACCAGCTACACTGAAGCCTCAATGACACTGATCATGCAAGTACAGAATATAAATTGTCAAGGCATGCTGGAAATTGCAAGAAGGACACAGCGAGTCAGATGGTAAAATAGCAATGTGTAGTTTGTACAAAGTCACTGGAATGATCCATCAGCTATGAATTTTCACAAATACCAAGAAATTCAGCCGTAGCTATTTTAGTGCTAAAGTGCAAGACTCAGGGAGATGAAATAGATGATGATGAAAAAAATTCTTTTGTCCATGAACAGTAAGAGTAATTTAGTGTAACTCATATCCCTGCAGACAAACATCCCTGTGTAATGCAGAATACTTTCATCAAGCAAAATGTGACTTTATCTCAACCTAATCTCCAGGTCATGCCACCTCAGGGAAACCTCAGCTGAACAATACTTTATTTTGCTTTTCAGCTCCAGATTCAGCTTCACATGAACATGGTAGACAAAGACAGACAAAAGCAAACAAAGTGCTGAAATTTAGTTGTAAAATACTTATCCTATTCTTACACTAAGCAACATGTATTTTCAGCTGGATTATGGCTGTAAGACTATGGATGTCGTCTTGGAAATGTAATGAATATGATAGATTTTCCTAATGTCTTTTCCACATAGAGAAGCCGTATGAAAGTTGAAGAAACAATATAAAGAATACTCTGTAAAGAAATTACTTCATTTCTAACCATCCCTATTCAATGCAAAGGGGCCTCATTCTCACTTAGCTAGTAATGGGTTAGAGGTGACTTAAGTTTAAAAATAAGTATCCACAAGGGAGATATACAGTAATAATAGAGCTAATTGGCAATGCCAACATTATTATGCAAATGTAAGGAACAAAAATAATTAAAAATCCCCAGTTAGAAGCCTGCAGTAGCTCTGGACATAAGGAATGTACCTGAGTGGTGTATTTGCTAGTCAGCAGCAGATAGAGCTGTAGGGAGCACACCAGTTGGTGGAAAAGCAATTTCTGACTCCAAAGCTTTACTGGCTTGTACTTAACAGCAGCTCTATGACATTTCTGTAGAATTCCTCACTCTGACACGTTGCCTTCATGTGTCACTAGTGGCAATTGGGTATTTCATTTGAAGAGAGGAGACTGCAGCACACAAACTCATTTTAGCCCACTTACCCAGAAGGGAACGTGGGGGGGAAAATGTGAGAGCTTTAAAATAAACAAACAGAAAACAGATGGCAATTTAAAAAGTACTCAAAATGGAAGAATTGCTGGAAGGTTGAAGCCAAAATAAGCTTATGTACAAAGCCCCCTCCTCACCCAAAGAGCAAGTCTTGATAACTCCAGAGAAACAGAAGTAAATCCATCCCCACTTATCCCTCAGAGCCATTGAGACCAAACAGATCCTTTCAAGAGGAGAGCTGGGCCCATCCCCACAGGCACCAGCCAAGCCTTGTGTTGCCTTGGTATCACCCATATGTCTTCCTATCACTTCCTTTTGCACAGACGGATAGGGCAATGCAAGGAGGAAACTGTTCAGCAGAGTATCAGCCCATATTGATCTAAAAATGAAAGACTGTACTAGAGTTTACATTCTACAGGACAACCCTTGCCCCCAAATTCTTGTGATCCTGGTCTAGATGTCCTAGCTAGCAGAAAGACTCACTGACCTCAAGAGGAAGCCTCAAGTCAACAGACACATTCCCCATCCAATATTAGGCAGCACTTAGATTATCAGCTAGAACAGGAAAGTATATTGAAAGTCAATATGTATATTTATAGCAGCTTTTATGACAGACATCTTAAGACATTGAATAGTAAAATTAGACACTTAAAATAACTTAAACCAATTAAATGGAGCTCATTTAAAGCAATTAGAATACTTCAGTGAGTAAAAAAGGTCATCAATTTCTCTTTAAATGCACCAAAGGAGAGCCTAATCCTCAAAGTCAGAAAATCTGGAAAGTTCTAGGCAACTTTCCTCTCCACTTTGAGCATTTCCATCACAAACACCTAAATCAGACAGGAGCTCACACACTTGTCAGCAAGAGGAAACACAAGATTTCACAACCTCCGATAGAATAAGGGGAATAAAGGGGGAAGATGCCTGGTTTGCCCATGTTAACTGAAGTCTATTGCCTCCTTGGTTTTGTTTATCTACAGTATTACATCAGCTGAACAAAATATTTCGTGGCACACTTCAATAGGGAGTTTGTCCTGACTCAATATATTGCCTTTATCCTCTCCACAAACCTGTGAAAACATGACTGTTCACTGACATGTGTCACTTTTAAGTCTCTTATTTATTATGTCTCACAGATATTCTTAGTTAGGAAGGAAAAATATCAAGAAAGACATAAAAAGTTGACACTGAACCCATTTCAAATTTAGGAAAAAGAGAAACAGCTGCTCTTGGTTTGGTCTGGCATGTTCTCTGCCACTGGCAGCTGCTGAACCTGCTGTGCTGCTTTGCTCAGCAAAAACAGGATACAAACATAATAGAACAGAAATAGGTTCACAGAAGTGAAACAATCAGACTCACTGGAATGCTCAAATCTGGTCCAAGCATGAACAAGCCAACACAGAAAGACATTTGGGGAAAAAGAATGCAAAGCAGCAGAACTTGGAAGGGTGCATAAGGACAAAGGCAAAAGGAATTTGGCAGATCAAAAGATGCTGCCCCCAAGTCTTGTACAGCATACAGTGAAGACATTCCCATGATGTAATGACCTTCCTAACCCCCCAAATGACTTCTACCCATTCTACGTCTTGAGCAACTGGGATAACCTGGCAGTATCAGCAAGTCTGAGAATGGAATTTATCTCTTTCATAGCTTACACTGTAAAACATATTTCTGATGCAGCTGTGATTTGAAAAAGATCTGTTCCTTGCTTTAGCCATCAAGTCCACAGTACATAAAGGAGAGCTCTTGCTAGACTATTCCTCATTCTCAGGAAGGGAATCTTATTTAAGTTGGATGAGCAATATTGAAACATTAATGTTTATATCTTGCATAAATATGCAAATAAAGTAACAGAGAGCACAGTATTTCAAACTTGTGTTATGCAATATATGATTCATTCAGTTGTATTCTTATTTTCTCATACAAACCCTCTATGGCTGCCTGGAATGCAGACAGCAAATTGCTAACCCCATTAATGGAGTGCCTAATATGACCAAAAATATAAGCACAAAAGTGATACCTAAATAAAGCAATTTACAGCACATTTCACATTGACTTCAACCTCCAAGGCCTGTCAAATACTTACCTTTTAAGTCAGTTTAAGTCTTAGAGCTGACCTTACTTATGCAATTAGTTCAAATGGCACCACCACCAGTCTTATCCAAAACTCAACTGAGAATCCCTAGAATACCATCTCTGTCTATATAAAATTGGGCAATGTGCATGCTATGGAGAGGGATGAATGATGATTTCTTCTTAAGAGTATGTGTGCACATATGCTGTGTGTTGGAGAGACAGACTGAGTACAGAAAACTGTCACAACAAGCAGAAAACTCCAATGTAACATGCTATTGATAAAGGCGATTTAAATACCAAAGCAAGAATAAAAGTCACTTTGCAAAATGCTAGGGCCTGATACAAGATAGGATGTACTAATGAATATGGACAGATATAGAGCTCCTTCTAAATAATCACCTCATTTCCACGGATATTGTTTCATCTCGGCATCACAATTAAAGGAAATAGACTGAGATTCCCAGATCAGCACCACAGGAACCAACTAGACTATATAAATATGCAAAAAAGATGAGAAAATGGTGTACTACACAACGAAATTCTGGCAGCACTCAGTGCTTACCTAGCAGTTTCCAGATTTTAATATTTGCTCTAATGAAGAAATAAATAATTAAGTCAACTATCCATGTTCAAATTGTCTAGAGACATATAGCAATGATCCTCATGGATCCCTTCCCAGATGAGACTTTCTATGATTCTGTGATTATATCACACCTGACCAAAATGCAGTGTATTGCTGGATGGTTGACAAACAAATCAACATAATTCAAGAAACCTTGCTTTTACTCATATTAAAAGGCACTATTTTCAAGAAAGAGGAACACTAAGGGTTTCAGGAAAATGTATATGATAGCCTAAGTTAAAAAGACAATCCGTAATGTTTTATAGCAATTGGTCAGCGTGCAATTGCTTCTGATCTGAGACTTTTTAGCAGATGAAACTCCATGGGTTTCTGTGACAGAGCTTGCTTTAATCAAACAAGACTAGAGTAGGAATTAATCATTTTTTCCTACCTTCACCTCTTTGACACAGCATAACTGACTGACTTGCCTTCAGTAGAGATGTTCCTGATTTTACATCAGATGACAAAAGATGTAAGGGGGATTCAATCCAGTTGAGTGAATTCTGGAACAGATGGATTTAAAAAAGCTTTAACTCACCACCCGTTCAGCCTGTATCGTCAACCACTATCAACTGTGATCTCATCAGCACTTGACACCACTAATATATCATGAAGGACAAAATGATGCATGCATTCACAGGTATTGCAGGCTGTATTTTCTATCTGGCTCATTTTAGGGAATCATGAGAATTGATGTAGATAGAGTTATTCTCTCAGTGGGTTTTAAAGTTCTTAAGTAAAATCAGGGTCATTGCAGGGACAAATAGCAAACATATTGCTGCACTTCTTTATCCTACTGTTAATGCTGCAGCAAAAAGCTAAAAGCTTCAAAAACAAACAAAATTTAAAATGTATAGTATTCACAAACATTGCAGAACCTTCTCCTTCAGCTGTACTATGGCCAAACTGAATCAGCATAACAAAATACATTGGGAGTACAGAATATAGTTCACCCTGTCTACAGGAGAAACTAAAATACATATAAACTTAAGACAAGTTTCCATTCTGATTTAACTCTTATGGTGAGTGGTTTCTGTAACAGAGAATTATTCTGTGATACTATGGGTATACCAGCACTTCACAAGGGAGAGCAAATATCTTTATTTTATACTACAGAGAAGGAAACAAAATAAGTTACTTTCCCAAGGAAAATAGCAAATCCAAGTCTTCAATGTCCAGTCTTATCCACCATGTTCCCCTATTGTGCCATGATAAAACTGAAAATGCTTTTCATGAGGAGAAATAATTTCTAACTGCAGCCTTGTTGATACGGTTGCATTAAGTACAGCTATTCATTTGACTGTTTCAAGCTATGCACCCAATCTTTACTTCTGTACACTCATGTCAGGAAGAAATTGCAATATTAATTTCATTCTTCCTACCCAGGCAAAGTGAATTGGAGGAACACTAGTTCCACCTTCCAACACTACTGTTTTATACTGTGAGAATGGTGGAGGCCAGCAATTTTAAATTAATAAAAATGACATGAAAATTATGTCTCCAAGAAGAAGACACACACATATCTCCAAATTTTCACTGAAAATTGCTCCTGGGGCATATTCTAATTCCAAGTCACTTTTTCTTCTCATAGGATCAGTGGCTGAATCCCAGCAGCCTCAATAAGAAGTTTGGACCTCAGTAAATTAAAAATCTGCACTAGAGCTCAGCGTTTCTCCTTCAACAACATACTTATTGTACACCTATTCACATTTGCCTCTCATTTCATGTCAATGGGAAAGAAGAAAAGGAGGTGAGGGAAGAGAGACTTCAGGCTGTAGAGAACATAGGTGATTATAGCCTTCATTAAGAAAAACAGTAAAATATTAATGACCATTGGAGAAAGCAGTAAAATATTAAATTTTTCTCTTTTAGTTCCTATGTAAAAAATGTCTCTATACAGTATTGTCCTTTCTTTGTGCTAACGCATTAAATTGTAATTAGCTCCTAGTGAAACCAACCTCCACTGAACAACCACAGGAAAAATCCATAGAACAGATTTATTCTTTTCATTCCTCTTAATTAACTTGGGTCCCATCAGGGAAAATGTTCCTGTATAGTCCCCTTGACTTCCGAGGTTAAGCACAGGTTCAGAGTCAGGCTGGTGTCTGTATGGCCAATAAACAGCCTGAACTCTTCATGCTTCCCTTTTCTTTATGCACACAAACCTGGTGTGGAGCTAGTCCAGAGCAACTCCAACAAGGTTCAGCCTCCACTAAAAGCAAGTGCACTCTCTGGAGTAAAAGGGGATATTTCCCAGAATCCAGTTTTCTGTTTGAGGACCCACACTTTTGCCCTGTGTCCAATCATCCTTCCTGGCAGTTTCCTCTGTGATTAGGGCAGCTGAGGTCAATAAAGGTTTCCTCAGTTAAGAGAAGAGAATTCCTTTAGTACTAAATGAGTCAAGGATACCTACACTGTTTATGTAGTTCTCAAAACCAGTATTTCTTTTGAAGGTATAATTGTCAGATGTACAGTTGTTGGCTTTCTCTCACTTGTTACATAGGAGAGAAATAATTGCCTTTTTCGCTTGTAGCTTTTGTAATCTGACAAGGTCTAACATTTCCAGAAGCAAAATTCAGCCTAAACAAGTCTTATTCTACAAGAATTTAGGACTGTCATCTTAAAGTATCTGAAATACTGTTGAGCAAAACACTCCCTTGACCGGATGCTCCATATTTTTCTAGGAATTATTGATGTTACATGTGACTCATTAGTCTCAGTATTTGATGCAACAGTAGATAAAGAAACAAATTTTGGTTAGTGTCAATCAATCAATCAAACAATATTTTCAGTAGAACGACATGCCAAATTTCCAACATTCTAATGAAAGATGCTAATAAATGATGACCTGTCAGCTTGATTGCATACTGCAGCCTTTATAGAAAGTGACTGCTTTGTAGCCCTTCTGTAGATAAAGGGCAAAATCTCCAGAGATGAAACTGACATTAAAGTGTGAAATTAATTCAGGAGAAAATATACAGAATGCAGGAAGCACAGTAAGAAAAAAAAACAAGCAAACATTAAAAAAAAATAAAAAAAACCAAAAAAAATATTTAAAAAACCACAACAAACCAAAGAACCACTGCCAACAACCTATTGCAAGACTTAAAGTCCCTCCATGTTTGCACAATGGCAAAAAAAATTAGAATGAGCAGAAATAGTGCAAAACACAATACTCCTTAAAAACAATAGTCTGAGTTGAGACTGGAAAGAGCCTATCCCATTTCTCCCTCACAGAAATGTTTAGTTTCAAGAAAAATGAGGATTGACCGAGTTTAAAAGATTTTTCAATTTACATTTGCAAAAATTAATTAAGAAACATCAATGTAATGACTATTTTGGGAGCACTTGATTTTGGAATGGTCAGCTAGCCTATGCACATCCCAGTGATTGATTGATCTTTTTTTTTCCATTTGTAAAAGGAATAGCTAAATGAATTTTCTTTTTTTTAAATGGCATTTTACACTTACAGCTTTTACTTATCATTTTCCTATCATCATGATTCTGCTTTTAAACAGATATATTCTTTCTCTGAGAAACAAATAAGTAATTCATTTCTATTCTATATTGGATAATTCTAAACTAGCATGGAATACATTAGAGGTGCCTGCAATATTTTTTTTCTATTTTAGGAGTTCTGTATAAGTAGTGATGTTACAATAAACCTCGAGTTCATCAACATCTAGAAACCAGTTAAAGCACAGCTCATTAGAGATCATCTTTCTATTGTGAGCTTGAAAGCTGTGATTAGGAGATAGATTCTGCAAAGAAAGCATTGAGAAATGTGATTTTATTGCACCTACAATTTTCTTTCTTAAACTTGTGTATTATTCAGCAGAAACTTTAATTCAACTGGATATATTTAAAATAAGCCTAATTGGTGGATAGATTTAGCAGATAAACAGTTGTGGCACTACATTTACTTTTAACTTTTATTTCCTAAAAAATGAAGATGGAGTCAGACTTATGTATTCTCTGCACAGAATGAAGCAGAGTATTATAGAATGCATTTGCCAAAAGAATAAATCATGATTGACAAAAAGAAATTTGTTAATACAATGGTTTGAGTCAGTTGACAGAAATTTTTGTCAACAGAATAGATAAAGGGATTCAAAAATGAAATTTTCAGATGAAACAGCTTTGATGTTTCTGATGAAAAGTATTTTGTTGACAGAATGGATCAGAGGAAAAAAATGCATTTTCTCAACACAAGAGTTTTAGCTCTTTGACAAAATATATTTCATCCCCAGATGTTTTGCCTGAATTGTCAATTATTCCCCATGTCTGCCATTAACCAATCACTTTGCTGTCAACTGAAAGATTTCTTTAGGAGCAGCTCTGTGAAAGCAACTGGAGGTACTTCAAACTCCGCTGCAATTAATCACACCAAATAATTTGTTATGATGTTGTACCTAGCCCCATTCTCACCAAAAGCCAACTGAGTTAAAGATATAACTTGGATTTCAGGTTAGGCCTTTTTTTTCTTCCTTTAGCTTTCATTTACACACAGTATATATTACAATTTCCATTCTTTACTCCTTGGAAGACAATCTTCTGACTGCTGCCTTTCTGTTAAGGCACCTGCTCCATAAAGATGCAGGTATATGGCAAGGGAGGGACCAGCTTGTGCTCCTGGAACCTCTCAAGCAAGTGCTGATGTGTAAATTGGAATAACTAGAGTAAGTCACCTCCTCCACCTCTGTAGAGGAAGTCACACACTTTCTGTGAAGTAGCTGCTGTAGGCAGCTGTGTAGGTCTATGAGTAAATAGTAGGAGGTGGGAAATAAATTTTTACTACACTGCACATCTCGCCCTTGCATACAGAAGGAAGAGTAGCCAAGAGTTAAAAGCTTAAACTAACCAAGAACATGAAATGAGTAAAAGGAGGAGAAAATAGCTCTTGTTTCCTTTTCTTTTTTAGTGACATGACAATCTTTTAGGCTCATATATGTGCTTTTTGCTCTTATATGGGTTTGTTAAGATGCTGCCACCACATGCAGAGGTGCATTCTGCAGCCAGGTCCCAGTCTGGCATTCCTGAGGTCACCAGCAAGCATCCACATAGATCATCTCCATAAAATATCAGCATACAATACCCTCAAGGTCATTTAGGGTAAAGGGTTTTGTCAAACAAGTCCTACACCTGCAGCAGGGAGTAATTCAGAAAAAATGTGGATTATTTTCTTCCTCGTGAATTGTCTTTATTTGAAAAATGGAAGGTGGATGGTAACAATAGCAAAATGCCACCTATTCACCTTACTATAAAGTTACTGTTGGGAGGAACAGCAGAAAGATGAAAATAAATACATCTGCCTCAGAAGAAACAGTCACATCACTGTCAAAAAGCAGGGCATGACTCCAGCTGGGTGTTGCACAAGCCAAAACTTCTGAGTGCAAACAGAAAGATCACAGAATGGAGGAAAGCACAATCTGTGGGAAAACACCAAAATAGACCATGGCAGACTCATAGGAATCTGAAACAGACCTTTAGCAGGAGGAACAGGTAAAGGTCCTTTAGACCCCTTACTTCACCAACCTGTTCCCACTGCACTTGCATCAAACTTGACTTAGCCAGACCTCTGTCACTCACCTGACATAGGGTTTGGTTTTGGATCTTTTTTATGAATTGATAACCAGCATCTTTGGTAGGAAAAAAAAAAAAAAACAAACCACAAAAACAACAACAAAAACCCCAAAAAAACCAAAAAACAAAACAAAAACAGAACAAAAAAAGCTCCCTCTGTCCTAAAAAAAAACCCCACAGGAAAAGAAACAACCAGAATAGCCATAAACTACTTTCAAGAGATTATGCTTATGCGTTTGCCAATGTTTGAAGAGTAATCTAAGACCTTCTTTCAGGAGATACAGTAGCATCTTATCTCACAGCTTTGTTCAAGGATGAATCATGGCTTACTTTGGAGAAACTGCACCTGTAAAATAAGCCTTTAAAGATCTTGCTGAAACCTGAATAAAGAAAAGTAATGAGCAAGGTAAGGAGAAAAAAGCTCTCAGACTTCATGCTAGAAATAGGCAGAACTGTGCAACACTTGTCAAGTGCTGTGTAGCATGGCTGCAGCAAACTGAAACCTATCCCTAAATAGTTATTATTAGTAATAGCAAATGTCAGCTTAGCTAATACAGGTTCCTGGAGCTTTCTTGATTCTGGGTTTAGCCTCCCTCTTTTTTATAGTCAGTACTTGTGTGTTCCCAGGAAATCTAGGGAGCGCTACATATTCCACTTCAAATACTTTGCCCAGTTTATTATGTTCCTTTTACTAAATAAAACTGTTTGCTTTATTGTCACTGTCATTACTTCATTGCATTCCCACTTGCTTCGGGGTATTGCTCCCTACACAATAACTACATAAATCTAATTATCTGCAAGGATAGCCCTCTCTTATAATCCGAGTCCTTATAGATAATTAGAGAGGTTAACATCGTTTTTTTCTGCCCTTACTTCCTCCTCATCCAGAGTGCTTCTTTCCCCAGTCAATGAATAGAGGGGGTTAATTTGTATCAACACAGCCTGTCAGTAGTGAATCCAGTACTCCTAAGTCACCTTTTAAGCAGTAAGAACATTTTTCTAATGGGCTCATTTCCCAATATTATTTCAAAATATTTATTGATGTGAAACTTTCTAGATAAACATCAAAGCTGTTGATAGCAAAGTTACTGCACCTGTACATTCTAATTGGCTAGGGAGGCACATCTCCATAATTGGTATTTGCTAGCTTTCAAATGGATGATTTTTCAGTACAATGAATTTGGGAACTAATTCACACTAAACCCACAAACTTTCCATGAAGTCAAATAGAGACAGAAGTGATTAGCCAGTTGGGCTCAGCCCTTGTGGCTGTAGAGAAGTGTATTTGTAACATGACTAAACCAGTCCTTATTGTTTCCATCTGTTCCCCCAGCAACTACATCTGCATGACTCAGAGAAAATACAAATGATTTGCTATGAAAGAACACAGGCTACACAGAGTAGTTTTTTTCTCTGCCCAAAAATTTGCAGTTTGGGAAAGCAACCAGTAGAGCAGAAATATCCTGACTGCAGATTTTGAAGTAAGGTGTATAAACACTGATTGATCCTGCTGAGAACACAAGTCAGAACTCTGAATGGGATGCGTCCAGACCTCTTCATTTCAATTAAGTTTCTGAAGAAGAACATAATGTTTTAAACTGAAAGACTACATTTTATTAGAGTGGAGGCATTTTTTGAAATTTAGACAATACCTTGATACATCTGAAAAATAAATCATAACTCTAAATTTTTAGATTTATCCAACTTTCATAGACAGCAACGATGAAATATCACACTTTCAGAACTCTTGCTGAACTGGCTTTATTCCTGATGAATTCATAAAAGCAGACCATTACTCCATTAGGATTCCAATAATTACTCCCTCAAAACAATAAACAAAATAAGCCATCTTTAAAGGATTTGTTCCAAATATAATTGGTTCATAATTTGAGTGTTCTTTTTCCTCCTTTTTCCATAATAGTTCACGACCTAAATGAAGTCAGCTGTCATTTATGAAACTATCAGCTAGACGTTCCTTACAACTCCAGTGGTAAATATGCAATATAAAACAACACTTCTTTATATTAGAAATAAATAGCCATCTGTTCCATGCTGATTTCGTGGGGGAAAACATCAGAAGTTTCGTACTATGCCCTCTTAAATTTTAACAGCTTTGGAAATATCTTCCCTTTCCATGAAAGCAAAACACTGCCATTGCATTTGATCAACAAGACACACAACCAGAAACAAAATAAAGATGAGAAAAATACCACAAGATTCCAGCTATCCCTCATGTTGTCTGTGCCTTGGTCATGTTATCAAGCCTCAGAATACAAATCCCTTCCACAGAATATCTCTGCAGGATTTCTTATGCACTGGCATTTTTGGTAGCTCTTCCCTGGCACTTCAGATGACTATTCACTTCAAAGAAATTATTTCTGAAATTCAATCACATAAGAGATATGTTAATACCTAATTAGTTGACACCTTGTATGTCATGTAATGTAGCTACACCACTCAACATCAGGATAAAGCAAACTTATCTCAATGAACACATTTGCATTTTACAGTATGACACATTACTTTGTGATATAAACAGACAAATGGGATAACACAGGAGACATTCATTATTACAAAGTGGCTAATGATGGACATGCATATTTAAAGAAAACTCTCTGACAACCAATCAGTAGCCATTAAGCAATCTCATTTGTGTTAAGTAGGTCACAGCTTCCACTGCAGATAATCTTCAATCCATTCAACACAAGGAAAAAATATATCACTGAGCAAGTTCCCCATCTAAAACTGTATTCTCCTACCTGTGGTGCACTGACTGCAATCCTTTCTAAACACACCAAGTCTCTGTCACTTCACAAGAACAACCTAATAAACAAATGGAATTAAATAGCTAGTAAATGAATGATAAATGTTACCTCCCCTTTCCCACAGCTGTAAATTAAAATCAGGGTGGCAACATTCTACAAATTATTACATGATTTTGTTTCTTTTTATTACCAAGAGATTAGGGGGAGGGGTAACAAGGAGGAGGAAAAAGAAAAAGAGAAATAGACTGAAGAGAAAGGATATGGAAAAAATTATCCAGAATGACTTAGTTCATATATGGTTGTATTACATTGTACTTTTAATGGAAAAAATTCTGGTCTCCTAGTCTTACTTGACATCAGTGCTGTGGGAGTAGCAGAGTTTACTCAGATTACTTAAATTGTTAAATTTGTAACATTTCCTGGGTCTTACATAGAGCTTCACAGAGTAATCACCATTCTCACTTTACAGAGAGGTGCAGGCAGGATACATTTCTTTCAAGATCTATAGAAAGCCTAGAACTCAATTGTGTGAGTTCCAAATTGACTGTGGTCGATGTTGCCCCATGCTATCTCTGCACTCATCAAATTCCTGCTCCACACTGTGCTTTTCATGCACTTGGTCTTTCTCACTTTTATCACACAGACTGTGAGATTTGTAACTGATAAAGAGCACATCAGATTACAGAACTGAACAGCATTTTCTAATGGTGCAGTCAACATAAAGCACAGGTGAACCTACCAGAAAGCACTGTCCCAGTATCTCTGTGTTATACAAAAGCAAATACTTATGTTCCTGCTAAATCAATGATTTATGGTAATAATAAATGCCTGCAGCTCATATTATAGTTTCAGCTTTTGTTTCGTAAAATAAAGGACACACTTTGCAACTTAGGTTTATGTAACTACAGTATAGGACAGCTACATATTTAAACTTCTAGCCACAAAGTTTGAACTAAATAAACTAGAAATAGTTACAAGTTTAAGAAGCATTTTGGGGGCAGGACTCAGGAGAAGGGAAACAAAAATAATTTATCTGAGATCAATAAGTGTCCGAAACTGTTACTGTCCTGATTCAAATTAGGATATGGACGAGCCATGATTTTCATAATAAGGTGAGTGACATTTATGTTGCCAATAAGAAAGGATGAAGTTTTTGTTACAATTAATTTCTCCTGTTCAGAAACTTTCAGTGAGAATCTTTGGCAAGCTGACCCTTGTGCCAAGCAAGAGCTGTTTTCTCTGGGACCACAAAAAAGAACCAATATGTGAAGGGTAGAAAACCAAGGTGAAGGTAATTGAAAGGGGACTTAGACCTGATCCATGTTTTAGAGGCATGCTGAATGTCCAGCACAATGCTGGACAAAGATCATGGGGTGGGTGCACAGCTGGCTCACAGGTCAGGCACAAAGGGTTACAGTGAATGGGGTGACATCAGACTGGGGACCTGTCACTACTGGGCTTCTGCTGTTGACTCTCTCCAGTTCATGGAGACCCTACAGAGAGACCTGGACAGATTAGAGTGCTGAGCAATCACCAACTGTATGAAGTCCAACAAGGGAAAGTGCCAGATTGTGCAGCTGGGATGGGGCAAACATGGATCCATGGACAGACTGGGGAAGGAGATGCTGGAAAGCTGTGCCATGGAAAGGGACATGGGGGCACTGGCTGATGGCCAGGGGAATGTGAGTCAACAGTGCCCTGCAGCCAGGAGGAACATCCCTGTCCTATGGACAAGCACAGCCGGGCAAAGGAGGGACTGTCCTGCTGTGCTCTGGGCTGGGGCAGCCTCACCACGAGTGCTGGGGACAGCTTTGGGTGCCACAGCACAGGAAAGAGCTTTTGCTATGAAACAATGTCCAAAGGAGGGCCATGAGGATGGTGAAGGCCTAGAGGGGAAGCTGTGTGAGGAACAGCTGAGATCACTTGGTCTGTACAGCCTGGAGCAGAGGAGACTCCTCCTGCAGCCACAAATTCCCCGTGAGGAGAAGAGCAGGGGAAGGCTGATCTCTGCTCCGTGGTCACAGTGACAGGAGCTGAGGGATGGCGTGGAAGTGTCTGGGGAGGTTTAGTTTGGATATCAGGAAAAGATTTTTCACCCAGAGAGTGGTCAGGCACTGGAAGAGGCTCCCCAGGGCAGTGGGCTCTGCACCAGCCTGACAGAGCTCTGGAAATGTTTGGACAAAGCTCCCAGGCACAGAATGTGTCTCTTGGGGATGGTTCTGGGCAGGGCTGGGAGCTGGACTCGATGGTCCTTGTGGGTCCCTTCCAGCTCAGCATATTCTGTGATTCCGTGATCATTAGAATTAAAGGGCTTCAAAATGAATAAACTACTATAATTTCAAGTACTCAACATATATCAGGTAATTGAATTTAAACTCTACTTTGTACATTTTAGTGTATTAACAAGAATTTTTAAATTACCCAAATATAAAACTTCAATAAACAGATAGAAGGCTTACAGGACCTAAAATTTGCATGAAAATACACGACTTCTTCTCATAATCAGCAAAATTATGAACAAATTTATTCAGATAAATCATTTTCATTCAAAATGGCATTCCACTAAGTATACAGGGAGATGATCTTTGAACGCCATTTGGAATAAATTCTATTCAAATAAGTATTTGAGCTGAATATAAAAGTTACTATGTATAACCAGCTGCAAACTGAATATTAACTTGGTGCTTAATACAGCACACATCTTCAGAAAAGGTTCCATTTTTTCCTATGGTTGCATGTTCTATCTCCTTGTAAAAATAGTGCCAAAGACTAGAGTCTGATTGTGATCTTACAACTACTGAAATATCAACCCTCCTCACACATGTAGTCTCATTTAAGTCAGAATCTCTCCTCTTTTCTTTAAAAATTCATAGATATTCACAATCAAGACAAATTCTAGCCCTAGGGTTTGCAACCCTAGTGGCATCAAAGATATTAATATGCTTTCTTCGTTCTGATATTAAATATGAAAGTGGTTTTATATTTCTTCAGTTGGATTGATCATATATTTCAGAACAAGAACACCCATGAGAAGACATCATACATACTGTAAGAGATTACAATTAATATAAAGATTCATTTTCACCTTCAGGATTGTTCAGCTCATATAATTGGGGAGGATAGATAAGGGCTGTTAAAACCTTTCTAAGTGCAGCTACCAACTTTATCAGATGGTCATGGTACCAAAGTGTTCATCAGCAGAAATGGGGCAAGGGAGTAGGAGAGAAACAAAAGATTCTTAGATTGCCATGGCCAGTTTAATTCCTGAATTTTACAGACAGAGTCATCAACTTGTGAATATAATCCATCTGCTTGAGAGGGAAGACAGTCTCCTCTTCAGCCAACTTACATGGACAATTGGCATAGGTTCTTCTTCATGACCCAGAAAATCTATGTATCTTTGCTGGAATCAAGTGCTTACATTTCTCCCAAACCAAAGAACTATATCACTCACAGCATTTTTGACTGATTTGTTTAGCCTTTCTGAAGCCAAATTCTATCCCTCTGTTCAACAAAAACTTTTCTAAAAACAAATACTGCAAGTTAGCATTGGTTCCCCAAGTACTTATGTGATTGCAAACCTATCAGTTAAACATAAAGAAATTTAAAATATAATTATAAAAGCTCTTTTACTCATTTTTAAAGAGCACTAGGAAACATCACAGCCAAAGAGAGTTTTTTTCAAAAGAAAAAAAGAATTATATAGAGAAGGCATTGTATTTTCTGATCTCCAAAATAATCAAAACTGGAAACAGATTCTGTTTCAAGTCATGAACTATTTCACATTGATCACAGATTGCTTTCTATATTTCACAAAAAAAATACCCTAAAGGATGTCCAAATACCAGACTGCTGAGTAAAAGACACATTTTAATTTTCATTGTGAAATGAAATAAATTTTTTCATTCTGCTGATAAAGAGGCAATCTTGCATCTACTTTTTTAAAGCTCTTTTATATTCTAGATAAAAGTAGGACAAGAATTCTAGAGATTCACAGTTTTCCAGTTTCATTGATGTTGAGTCACACATCAAAAGGTAAAAACAATTCTCATTCCTTAAAACTCTTCCACCCTTATATCCCCTAAACATTTTGTGCACAAAGACCTTCCCTTGTGACTATTTGACTCATGATGACAGAAGCTACATGTTCAAAGCAGGATATGATTCATTCACTAAGCTTATTATAATAATATTTTATGACATTTCACCAAGACACCTATTAGCAAAAAACAACCAAACCCAACTGCAACCACTGCACAATGACAGGTTTTAACACTTCCATTATTGTGCTGCTTACTGCATAAACCAAATTTTGTTCTTATTTACCTTTTAGTGGTTATTGAAAAGAAAGTCTAATTAGTGGAGAAAACAAACCGCCAATGGAAATCACATATTTGCACATTTTATTGTTGGATGAGAGATCTTCCTTAGCAAGTATAAAAAAAAGTCTAGGTCTGATGTTTACCTGAAAAGAAAAATTTAAACTTTCTTATTAAAAAGCTAGAGATGGATGCAATGCAGTATATCCACTTTCAATTCATTAAAGAGTTTGTTTAAAGAGCACAAATCAAGTTATCTTTTCAATCCAATATTATATCCCAGAGCAAAAGTATAAACACAAAATAGCAAGCTTCTTCAGCACTAGTGTCATCCTTACTTGTGTCTAAGCTTTATGTTACTCCAGTGCAACTCAGGATAAATTTAAGCTGTCTAGAACATGGCATTTTGGCAGCAAGATGCTATGTAAAATGAACAATCTACTTTTGGAACTTGACAGCATTCTAATTGACCAACAGGCTGTAAATCTTTACAGAGTCAATTAAAGAGTTGTAAAGCATCATAATGCAGGATAAAACATATGACATGAATACTTTTGCAGGCAATAGAAATGACCTGGAGCAGGAATTACTGCTATTCAAATACAATCATTAGCAATGGAAAAGTACTGGCTTCTAATGTATAGTCCCAACTTGGTAACTGCTATTTCAGGTAACAATCATTAAACAAGCAAATTAACTAGCCTGCAGTATAGAGATAAACATCTATCTATCTGGAGTACACAAACACATTTAATGATACACTGCATGTTATTAGTTATACGCCCTTCAGCAGGACCAAACAGTCCAGAAATTTTTGTTTCAACACGATCTTACAGAAATTATCTCTGCAGTTCTAAATTTGATCACATTATTTTTTGAGTGTCAGTTTTACTGGGCAATATTACATTTTCCAACATTTCATTTTCTAGCATTTTTCCATGACTATCTGTGTAGATTAGAAAGGTTCTTAACTGTTATCTGTAATAGATTTTGCCTGTAGCAAAATTCATGCAGGCATAATAGAACAAAGTGTACTCTGATGAAATTGCAGCCATAATTTCCAGATGCCTGACATTTATTGCTTATTGCTATTAGAATTCAAGTGCCTATTTGTTTTGTACTTTGCTTTTATTCTTGCATCACAAATGTAAAATGGAAAAAAGATATTTTAAATGCTGGGTTAAGTATCACAGATCAACACAAAGCACCAGCATAATCAATATTACTTAAACACACTCCTAGGCAATTAATTTTTAAGGAACCAAATTGTCGTACCACGTCAAAATTTACAATGATACAATAAAGGTAGTTATGTTCTTTATTGTTTAATTAAAAACAGCATTTAGCATGCATGCAGCTAACTGTTCAGACATTATGACATGAAATGCCCTGTTTATCAGTGAGAGATATATAAACAGCATTTGTACACTGTATAACACAATGTTAATTAGACTTTATTAAATTTCATATGCTTATCAAATTATTAAGCATAAGACTACAAAACCCAGAGAAACATTCTGCAATACACACAGCTGTATCTCAGGAATCTGCAATATTTCAGCTTTTCTACACATTGCACAAGTTCATTGCACAGTCAGTGTAGAACCACTCAGATGCTACAGGCATTTGCAGAGAGGACCAGTACAGAAGGATTAATTAATATGTTTGACTTTAAAACTTTGGGGCAGGTGCATTAATTATGTAAGCAACACCTCTAATGTAGGCTCTGGTTTTCACAATGAATTCAGGTCAGAAGAAAGCAAGTGAATGCAATGAAAAAGTCTAATACCCTGACCCATGGTCATTTTTGATGTTAGAAATATTTTCCTAACATCTAACCAAAACCTTACCAGAACCAGGTTTAAACTCATTACTATTTCTCCCAGTGGAAATGGAGATCAGTGGCAGTCTACCTGTTACAAAGCACCATGAATGGATCTACAGCTTTTTACCCGAACTATGGTTGCCATCAGGAAAATTTCCTTCACCGGGCAAATTCTTTCACAGCTCTATAGAGTTTCATCTGTCATTTTTAGATACAAGCTCTGTTCCAGAATATTTACCTATCTGAATCAATAAAAAAACCAAAAGTATTTGTAGTTTTCACTCACTCTATTTAACATTTCTGACTTTCCTCCTTTTATTTTTCCTACAACTAAATCAGGGCCCATAGATAAAAGGAAAGAAGAGGCTGACAGAACTCCTTTGCAATCCTTGAAGAGCAATAGCAGACACCTGCAAATTTTGCAGAGCACAGCATTATCTATATATCTATGTGGTGTTAAAGCAGAAAACAGGAACAGGGCGAAAAATGGATAAACACAACATAATGTGTGCAAGCCATATATTATGTATTGACTACTTCCACATAGAAATTCAGAAAGCACTGACAATTTGAAAGCCCTAATCTATAATCTATGTTCCTGCAATCCAAATCAGAAGTATGCCTTCGTACACTGTCATAGAGCCACATTTTAGCCCACTCCAATCATAAACTGTACACCTGTCTATGTTCCTACCTTAAAAATGCAGCATGGAAATGTAGGATCTTACATGTATAAAGGTATAGCCTCAAATACTTTGCTATAGATGCTTTGGCAGGGTCTACTCCTTCAACTAGGTTAGTCATACCAGAGAATGAAGAAAAACTGCATGTGACAGACAGAAAATGTGTTTGTATTTCAACCTTGACTCTGATCCACCAAAACAACATTGCTCAGCTGTTGATTTCTTTTCCTCTTTTCTTCTTTGAAAAACTAGTTTCCAGTGCTCTTCAGTGAAATAAAAAAATGAGTGGGATTTTTTAGTTTAAGACAAAACAACTGCTTCTAGCTTTCAGGCATGTAAAGAAAACACTGTGAAATGCAAAGCTTAAAGGCTCAAATAAGAGGCCAAAAGAAATACAATAACATTAAATATAGGATTCTGTATTGTATAATTTGTGTCTATGTGAGGATATGGATGCATGTGCATATCTCTGTGTATGTAAGCTCCTTGATTGGAAAGTTAATTTCACAACTCTTGCGTCATGGCTCATGAATTCCTAGATTTGATAATGATAGAACTTGTCATCCAGCACAGCTGATCCAGCACAGAGACAGAGATAAGCTGTGAAAAGGTCTGGCACAGTTTAGCTCCCTGCAGGACTGTGGGACTGGGGAATGAGTCACATTTGGCAGGGGTGTGAGAGTGGAGAAGTTGCACTGTGTGCTGCCTATAATCATTGAGCCTATAGGCAAATCATAGTTCAACAACACCAAAGCAGAGAATTTACTGATGATTTTAATATTAAGGTGGATGGGGTTGATGTCATTTTGTTGTTGTTAGGGTTTTATTTCTTTTTCTTTCTAAGCAGGTTTATCAGATAGTTCAGTGCTCTGAACAGACAGTTTTGAAATGGGAAGAAACAAGGGTATAAAACACCTTCTTAATGTTCATCACTTTCAGATATAGTCAAAATACCATCAACATCATAAAACAATGATAAAAATGAAGAATCATTCCTTCCTCTTGAGGCATAGCATGATTTAAATCCATCTATCAGATGTACCTTTATTCCAAGCCTATCTAGTCCCTCTGACCCACAATCTAAGTGGAAAAAACCTTGGATATGGAATTCTACATGTTTGCTGGAAGGAAATGTTCTCTAAGAACTTCCCTGCTCTGTGGACTTACCTTTTCTTTTCCTTAGAGTATGAAATCAGGAAATTTTAAGCTGACATATTTTGCTCACAGTGCTGGTTTAAGCCCATGTGGGCTTCCAGCTCAGCAAAAGAAAGAGGGCAAAGAGGAATCCAAAGCAGTCACAAAAGTTAGGAGCAGTAACTGCTGCCTCTGACAGCAGAAGGTTTAAAGAACATCTATAGAAAGTACAAACTGTCCTCTCCAATGGCTGGGAATTGTGGATGTGGGAGGGGAAATGAAGAAATCTTCCTCCTCAATAAGGATCTTTAAGGATTTTTATCACATTGACAAGACATTCAAATTGTTTGCTTTAAAATTCCAGTTCTTGGAGTTAAGTGAACCTCATCCATCATTCTTTAAGGACACTGATAGAAAACATAGGATTTAAGCTTATGTTTAACATTGAATTTCAACAAGTGATGAGTTCCACTTTAGAGGTATTACAGTGGTCTGATTTGCAATGTACATAGTTAAAGGCCTGCCTTAACAAGAAAATTAACAGCCAAGGGAGATATTTTATTGCTGCGATATTCCTCTGGGCCTCTGCATGATTGATCTTAAAACCTGCAAGTTTTACGTGTTAAAATAAAAAAGCAGAGTAGGTTGACTTTCAGGCTAAACTTTAAGGTCTGTTTCTTGTAGGGGAACTGAAGACAGACCCACATAAATGTAACCCAGAACGTTCTCCATTGTTATTTTTCCTCAGCTCATGTAGTATATAAAATATTTGATGTTCAAAGGCAATACATAAACCATAAGTTTAATTTTATGCTCTGAACATCTTAGGTCTGTTATGCATTTCATTTAAATACCAAGGTTCTTTAAAGCAAAATGCTGGCAGGAATATAAGGTGAAAAGAAATAAATAATGTTAGTGATAAGTGCAGCCTTTACAACTCAAGAAACTCTATGGTCAAAAACCTCCAATCCTAAAACAATGACTATCAGCCAAAGGCCTCTTCTAACCCAAGTCTCTCTGATTCTATTCAAGAATGAAGTCACAGGGTCACAGAATGGAGAAGGTCAGAAGAGAACACTTGAGGTCCTCCAGTCCATCCTCATCTTGAGCTCAACTTCTCCTTCCAGGCTTTACTGGGAAACTGAAAAACCTCCTTCTTTTTATTCCATAAAAATATCCAAGTTTACTGTATAAAGCTTTCCACATAACTTAGAAGGAAGCTGGATAAGCACCAAGAGCAATTTTTAAAAGAATTTGCTGTATATCCTTAGCATATTGCTTTCAGAATCAACATTAAGCAGTTCAGGTAAAATCTCATGCCTAGGAGGATCTTCATTTAAAGGAAAATTAAGTTTATGTTTCAACAGTGTTCAAAAATGCATGTGTATTTTTTTCTCTGTGCATACACATGGTTGCAGACAGAAGCCCTGAAACATGGCCCTGGAAAGAACAGAAAAGTCTTCATGCACCATTGCCTTTCCACACCAAGTTTCTGCAGATATTTAAGAATTAAAGCTTTAGGTCTTTCTTCTTTCTTCACTATAAGATTAGTGGAAGTTGTGGCACAGTTTGCATATTCATTTGTGTGTTTTCCACTGTGAAATCTTAAACCACAATGACACAGATTTAACAAGATCTGGAAAGTTCCCTGAACAGAAATCTAAATGCTGAATAGTACCAGAATTTTTCATCTTACATAAAATTTTCTTCATCAGTTAGTGTTTAGTCCAGACACTGGTTTTTATTCTCTGTGGTTTTCATACATGCTAATGTTGCAGGGTTAATATTTGAGGTTTTGTTTGACTTCCTTTTGTCTCCAGCTTATAGAAGGATTGAAATTCATCTGCAAGTGTCCAACAGAGAATTTTAAGAGGGAAATAATTGTGCATCTGTGTAACAGCTAGTGTCCATGCTTTTGTCCCACAATTTCTACAAGAAGGAAAGAGTCTGAACTGTATCACACAATATTCAATTATTCAGTTCTGTGACAGACCTTACATCAGTAGCGTAAGTGCATACAGCAAGTTTCTCTTGGAGCATGGAATTTGGACAGGGTAAAGTCCACACATCTATAGTTTATGCTACAATCCAAACAAACACAGTTCTTTACTACTTCAATGTTTAAAGATAACTATTTATACCAGAGGAATTAGCTACACTATGGTTACATATTTCAACTGTAAACTCACTAAGAGAGCCGGAGGGCAGGAGATAAAACTCTTTTTTTTTTTTTTGTTGGGAGCGTAAGTCAGCTACAATAATTTTTCCACCAATGAAAAGAGGGGAAAGCTTCCTATTTCTCCAAACAGGTTTGCATTCCAATCATCCGCTTAATAAAAAAGCCTCAGGTTTCCAGTTAGGCACTGTGGACTGTGATGATTTTCAGCTGTTTTTGCATGGAATGGGAAGATGCTCATTCAAGAATTAAATAATCCCCTCTACATCTTGTGACTGCAAGCTGAACCCTCTTCCTGTCGCACAAAGCAGCTCTGCTAACCTGGCAGAGCACTCAGGCCATTTGGCTTCAGTATCACATACACATGTCTGGCTGTCACCTGAGCCTGGTCAGGAATGTTCTCTCCTCAGCAGGAGCAGCTTCAGCCTCTCAGAAAGTTATTAAAAAAATCAATTCAGCAGATTTGGGCAAAGTCCATGGTGAAAAGCACTGAAAGGATGTAATTCAGTGACAAATTCAATAGATCAGTGACTTTTCATCCATCCACACTCCATACAATGTGTTGCCTTTCTCCATCCACTTAAAAAAACCCAACCAACCAAGCAACAAACACAACCTAAAAAAAAAAAAAAACCAAAACCAAAAGCAGAAAAAAACTCCACCAAACCACCAAAAAGCAAATGCCAGATTAAGAGAATGCCTGCTCTATGACTAGTAGAGCATAGTTATTAAGCCATGATGTCTTTCTTTAAAACCAATTTTGAATCAAGGATCTTGTACTGCCACCACTTACACAAGGTTGCTCATAATTGCTCCATGCAATGCTTTGATTAATTAAATCACACTAGAGATTGTTTCTTAGTAACACACCTGGTGCACTCTTTGTTGTTGGCGTTCATTAAAACGCTGTGTTTCATGCTGCTTTGCAGCATGAAAGGATATTAATCAGCTAAATTGCCATTAAGAGTCATATCAATATTTGCTGCACACTGATTGTTTTTCTAAATCTTCAACAAAGGACATTTCACTGAAATCTCAGGTTGGTAACTAACCATATGACAGTAAAGTCAAATTAAAATGTTTTATTTTCTCTCTGGAAATAAAACAAATCAAGCACATAAACTAAAGGGCAAGGACAGAGTGTAGAGGTCAATGTTTTTTGGTCGGTTACTTTAAGACAAGAAGTGGCATGTTGAATAAACTAAAATTAATGTGCAGAAAATCTTTTTAAAAAATAAGTAAATAGAAGCTCTCATTAATGTCAGTTTTGTTCCCTGAGCAGAAAAGGCTCCACTTTGTAATGCAACATTGGTAATTAGGTTCAGTTTCAGAGCCTGAGCTGAAAAAGTGCCCAGGGAATCAAATGTTACTTTTCATTACTAATGTGAATGAGAATACATTCCCAAATATTTCTCCTTCCTAGCAACAATCTGTTTACATATGATCAGCAAACACCTTGATAAGTTGAAGGTGAGCCAGAAAAAAGGCAAGTGTCCATAGCACTAATTACTTTTGCTTTCTCTATGATTTGCTCTTAGATTCCAGCTTTCATATCCTACATACCAGCAAAAATTTATTCTACAGGACATAAACTTTTTCTGTGCTGTGTATTTTTGTCAGAAATCACAGAGTGCATCACCTAAGCTTTGTCATAGTCTTTATTACCCATTATCAGGATCTAGATTGTGCTGCACGAGACACATGTGCAGCAGGAGGGAAAAATCTAGAATTGTGCTTTCTATGCTGAACTGGCACGCACCTCTAAAAACGGAGAGCATCCCAATAGAAATGGTTATTCCAAACCATTTTCTCGCACCAATCATAACACTAAAAGGAAGGAGGAACTCCCACTGACCAATTTGTCTTCAAAAATATGGATCACCCAACAGCTGAGTGTTTTTGTGATCCCAAAGTGTCTTTTACAGCACATTAGAGGATGTTGCATCACACTGGAATGATGTATGCACATATAATTGCAGAAGATAGACAACCTCATTCCACGATTTCTTTGTCTGTGTCTTTCAGGGACTTAATTTGGTTAATTTTACTGTGTTTCATTTTTTCCTCTTCAGGTCTGTCTTGGGCATTATGTGCTGATCACCAATGACACCAAGATCAATTTTATCCTTTCCCAAATAGCAGCAGCTCTGTCTCTCCACAAGAGGTTCTCGGTTGATCTCTGGACTGAAATTTGCCTTAAACCAGGCAGAGTCTTTTGTCTCCCCACCATGAGATATAAACATAAAATCACACATATTCGAGACACACACTAACTTGACATTAAACAAGAGGCTGAGAAGCAGTCTAATGCCTTGCCTTCCTCCTCAACAGTATCACAAATAATCCAAAATCAATCATGCCTTCCAGAATCCTAGCTTCTCACAGGTCTGTTCTGTCTCAGAGAAGGCATTTCTAGATGTCCTATATTTTATTCCAGATTAGTACATTTTAATTGTAATTGTACTTTTTTTAGAGCACCTTAACCTCAAAGTTTTAAGGCTACAACTTTGTAAAATCCCAGCACAAGTAATGGCAAGAAATATCAGAACTAAATACAATTCAAAAAAACAAAGAGGTGATAATTTGTTTTTGCCTTGCCAAAGGTGCCAAAATTCTCCATTTTTCCCATAAACATCCCTGATTGCTACCCTTCACAAAGCATTGCAACACTCATCTATTTTGTCTGTCTTTTCTTCAGCGTGTGAGCCAAGAAGAATAGTTTAGCTTGCAGAACTGTGTCGACATTATTTTGCTCTATGATTTCTATTTAGTTGTAAATCACCACAGTCCTGGAAAATGTATTAATTTGCTGATATTTTAACAAAATGCATAAGCAGAAAAAGCATCTTTATATTATAAAAAAAGAAAAAAAAATGTAAACACCAAGGGAGTTTTATTTAAATCTTGCAGAAAATATGTATTTTTACAACACTTTCTGCTTACTCCTTTCTTGCACACACCAGTTTGTTCTACCAAGTTGTCTGCAAAACAAGCATAGCTAGTAAAGTGATGAGACATGCTTGAATTAAGGCTTGTAATTTCTCCTGCTGAAAAACGTGGTTGTGTCATTGACATTTATGAACCATAGTAAACACTGAAAATTTGCCCTGAAATGTAAATTAATTCTGAGAACTCCTGATACCCCTCCTGTGAAAATGTTTTTAAATACCTACAGAATCTCACCTTGCAATGTTACTATTCCTGCTTGGAAAAGCCCACACAGCGACTGATAAACACAACCCAAAGCAAACAAACAAACAACAACATACACACTTTGTTTTGTACAGAAGGATATAAATTATTATGTAATCAGGTGAGCTTCTTGGAGAAGTCAAGTGAGAGTGCCCAATTACAGCTAAGTAAACCTCTTTCATCAGGTAGAAGATTCAGGTTTTATTCATTAATTCTGATCTTTATCATACCACATGCAGCAGCAGATGTTATTTGTGTTTGAGCTGGAGATGCACAAGTCCTGTCTGCATACACCTGCTCCGTAATACACCTAAGATACAATAACACAGCTCTCCAGAGTATTCCCTCCTTGGAGGAAACACTGGCCATATGGTTACTGTAAATCCAAATAACCTTAGAGGAAGCCATACTGAAGAGCAGAGCAGCAGAAGAACAACTACTCACTTCAAGCCCGCTATCAGAGTTTTCAGCTTTTCTCCTGGAGATTCCCAGGAACAGATTTTCCTGGCTCTCCCTCATGAGACCTGTCAGCAGCAGATGTGCAAGGAAGGGAGCTCCTGTTCCACACAGAGTGACTCCAGAGCAGATCCTGGAGATCCTGCCACTTCTACACCTGCGTGCCCAGGGAACCTGAGGCCAGGCTAGAGGAGGAACCGGGGACAAGGACAGGGGAGCAGGAGGGGCTCCTTGGGCCTTGCATCCCCAGCACTGCTGCTCTGTGATGCCAGGAGGAGCCATGTTACAACAAGCAATGGCCCCCTGTAAAAGTGGATAAATGCTCAGGGGTTATGACTCACATGCACTAATGAATAGTCCTTTCTTCAGCTAAAGACATCCAAAATGCATCCTCCAACCATTACTGCTTATTTAGTATAAAAGGAAAAGGAGACAATAACGTCTACACATTAATTATCAGAATCTTCAGAAGTATCTAATTTGCAAAATTATGCAAACATCAGAAGCACAGACATCCAGCTGCCAGTCATTGGAAGCTCACAGGAATAAAAAAGCTATCCTCAAATGCTCTTGGTGAGCTCACCTTTGCTCATTTCATAGCAGCATTTACAAAGCTGAGCCTTTCTGAGCTCTTGGGCTCCTTCATTATTTCCGTAATTGTTTACATCTAGTTTCATTTATTACTGACTCAACTAGCTAAAACATGCCACTAGTGATCTGCTAGATTATCTTAAGGTTCTGTACCTACTATGTTTAAAATCAAAATTTGAACTAAATCTGGGAAATACAACATATCTTTAATCTTTGTTTATTTACAGCTCTGCGCTGCTCAGGGTTGCTAATAGCTATTATAAAATTACAATGCCTTGTACTTATTGCTTCTAGTTTTTTTTCTTATCTGCTGTATCATGAGTAAAATGAGAAAATCATAACCAGCCAAACCAAGGTTAAAAATCAGAAGATGCATTTTAATGAGATCCTAAAAAAAATAAATTTAAAACAACCTTCCATCTATGGAAAAGAGCTGTTAATTCATTGAATTTTGTGGATTCCATGAACTGATAAGCTTTGCAGCTCAGGCAACTCTGAAATTAAATTAGGTTTCAGAAATGAATATTTCATCTTTAAGATACTGTTGCTGGGAGACCTGGGAAAGAAAGGGTGATTTAACACAAAGACATGGGAGTTAGTTACACGTGGCATCGTTTTCCACTCCAACAGGCTCTGGAACACACCATAAAATGCCCAGAACAAAACACTATGCCACAAATGTAAAAGAATGTACATTGCATGTATTTTATCTTACATCTCCCTCTTCCTTTTCAGTCTACTTTCAGCTCAAGCAGTTCAATTTAACACCATTTAAAAAATACAGAAAAAAATAAGGCACAAAGGCTAAATTACCAAAGTTGTTCAAATCAAAGTTCTGTTAAACCTTCAGTAAAGTCTCTCTCCTAAAAGAAAAACCTACCCTCTCCTGTGTCACTGTGGGAGACACAAGGACACACACGGACACCTTCTCTTGAGAAAGTTGAGAAATATTTATTAAAACATCTCACTCCACATTTATAGAAATTCTACACAGACCAGGGACTGGAAAAGAAGGCTGACACCTCTCCCATCCCATTGGTCAAGACAACTGTCCATCAGTAGTTTTCCACACAAGAGAAAGTATGAACAACAACCTCGTCTTATCAAAGAGACTTCTGATAAGGACACTTCTGAGCGTGAGAAAGAAGCTAGCTACTGTGAAAACATCAAGTTAGAAAGTGCATCAAGAAAACCTGAAAAATCAGGGCGACACTCCTGTTCTGACCCTTCCTTTCAGTCCTCATCTTAGACTTCTCTCACTGCTTCCAGAGCCCTGTTAAACCGTGCTGGCATTCCTGTGTGCTCACTACACACAGATTACCATCTCTGGATCTCCATTTCCCCAAACTGCATTGCAATTAAAGAACCAAGGTGCAAGTTCATGGTTTATAAACATCTCAGGAACAAACAAACAAACGAATACATCTTCAGATTATCCAGATAGGTAAAAATCTGAACATATTTTACTGTCATGGTGCAATATCTTGGGAAAAACAAAGGGTGGAGGATCTTGTGTTTGTTGCAAAGCTTCACACTAGTGATCCCTACAAAGAAGTTGTAATTTTATTTGTTATTTGCAGGATGAAATAGCTCCACTTTTAGTATAAACAGACAGCAAGAGACAGATACAGGAGGTCCAAATTATTTACAGAAATGTCTAATATTGAGGATAACCAAAAAAAAAAAGGGGGATCAAAGAAGAGGCCAAAGAATTCCAGTTCTCTACTGTACATCTGAATGTTAGGATAGGAGGTGGATAAGGTCCCTATTCACCAATGAGTGTCATCTTACAGGCTGGGTTTGATTTTAGACTATCTTAGCTATATAACTACATCATTTAAAATAGAAATTGAAGAGATGGGGGCAGGAGGAAACAGCAGGCACATCTAAATTTAGAGTAGTGTGCTTCAGGAGTCTTGTGGAGATGAAAGTGAACATCTGCATTAATGGAAATATGTTTTTTCTACATTGCATATGAAGTGATCACACAAAACAAGGCAGCCTTTTGGAATAAATGACAAACAGTAATTTTTCCCTGGCAGAAGGCAACTTAATTTTTGCAAAGTAAGATTTCATCTAAACAGGATTCAGGGGCCAATAGTGATGCATGCATTTCTATGCACATTAGAAATTTGATAGCATTTTTTTTAATTGCTGCATTGAAGTTTCTTGAAGGAATATGGCCATTTCCTGATTTTTTATTTTTCTCCCCACATTAGGCTCCAATTTCAGTTCTCTCAAAATGAGCTCTAACCCCAATGCATTTGTTGTTGTTGGTGAAGCTGTTTTATTCAGTTTCTGTACTCTACAGAGCAGGTACTATTCTTCCTTTCAGGCACAGAAAATGTGATTTTTTTTTTTTAAGAAACTACAAAAATTAGTGAAACAATAATGAGAATATTAGATATATCATCAATGTCACTTCACACAAGACCAAAAGCCAAATTAAATGCTAATACGTGATTACAGTAAAATTGTCATACCAGGTTCCAGTATCTTTATCCAAAGGTTTCTGCTACAATTTGACACTCAAGGATTCTAAAGTCTTCTATTTAAGTAAGGTTATGACCTACACAGAATGTTTGTAAGCTAAGCTTAATTGAACATCAATATACAATATTGAAATACTAAAATTAAAAAATATTGATCTCCTACTGCTAGTCAAAGACACAAATGACCCAAAGAAACCTTTAAAATAGTCGTAGTTTCATCTTAATTTATGTATTCCTAGAACTTATGGCTGTTTTATATAACATACACACCAACTCTGTGTGGCTGAATCAGGGCACAGACATCCAACATTTCTGTAGTTCATGAGAAATGTTGCTACTAACACTCCATGGGCTCAGTCCATTCTGTAGGTGTTATCTCAAAACACCAAACTATTGTGATATGCCAACAAAAGCAACTGAAGGCACAATTCTAGCATGAGACAGACTGTATTGAAACCAGCTGTCTCAGGGAGCCCAGATGGGATCTGTCAATGCTTCATTCCAATTCTTTTCTTCTACTGAAAACTGATAGGCAACCTCAGGCAAAAAGTGACCCCACATAACTCTGCCCAGCCTCAGCTCTAATAAAGCTGTTAAACCAAAGTAGTAGTTTATGCTTTTATCAGTTTCAAGTATCAGGGTAAACTGCAAATCAATACACATTTTTAATCATCATCTACTAGTTACAGCAAAAATAAATCCTGTGGCAATTCTATTTAGTTTTCACTCCCTTTCATCTTTGACTGTAATGTTTCCTACTAATCTGAACGGAATTTCATTATAAATAGAAACCTAGGCAAGAAAGTCTATTATTTGGGCTTCTGATATTCATCTCTTTGCCACAAACCATTGAAGCCACTAGAAATTACTGTAGTTAGTCAGTATTCAGCCTTACTGTGATATCACCTTTGGGGATCACCAGTAGTGTAATGGGTTACAGCTCTCTTTCCTCTTATATGTCTTTATAATTGGAGATTTAACAGTGTCAGTATTTCATAGGAAATTTTTACAGCCATACTATTCTTACTTCTAGTAGATTATGAATCACATGCTGTTCACATTATCACACCCATACCAGCTATAGCCCATAGATGCTGGTACCACAATTATTTCTGACTTAGACAAGTAATCTAAAAAGTTATGCACTTTTTTAGAATAAAAAAATCCATTTCTATAAACTCTTTTCTTGAATCCTGTTGGATTACATATTCCAAGTCAAATCAACCAGACCCAAAAGCACAGATCACAGCCCAGTAGAAATCAATAGCAAAGCTCTTACCAATTTCATCCAGACAGGTTCAAGGGTACAGTATCTAGAACAACCCTTGTATACAAAGTATACACTTAACACACAGCAGTGAAAGGTTTGTTGGGATGCAGGTCTGCCCTGAATCTGTAGTCTTCATTGGGGCATAGAAAATTTGGTTTTAAAGTTGCTGATTCTCTTCCCTTATTTCTCCAGGATTTGGAGCTGGGTTTACCTGTGATCCAAACCAGAGCAGGGCTGTCCTACAGCAAGGTCCTGCTCTGTCTCTTTTGACTGGGCCTTGAACATACCTTGGAACATCCTTCTAAAGGTTCCAAAAGCTGTTGAAAAATCAGCACATATGATATAAAAGCACATCCTTTTTAATGCTATTCTCTTTTTCCTCCGAGGTAACAGGTTTGTCTGTTCTCCAGAAAATATTCACAATGAATATTCAATGAATACTTGTGCATGTTTTACTAATGCCTTTCTGGCCCTGCAGACCACTTTTGAGAAAATGGCCCAAGAATTGGTTATTTGCAGACAGACAAATGGGTACACACTCCCTTCTGCCTCCCATTGCAGGCTGCTCCAGGGCCTTTAGCTCTCCAGCCACCTGGAATTCCATGTGCCCCCTGTGGAACAGCCAAACCCCTGTCCCTGCCTCACCACACACACCAGACCAAGAGCTGAACTGACCCCTGGGCTGGGGAGCCTGCCACATCCAGGAACATTGCAGGATCAGGGACATTTTTCCTGAACACAAGCTTTTAATATAATAAGCTAATTTGTTAGGACTGCTTTCTCATTTTATCTCTAAATTTCCTCCCAGACCTTCTCAGTCTTAAATTAAAAGGCTCCTCCCTCTTTGGTGGCAGAAGATTGCCTGCCACTGGCACCTTCATGGAATGGCTTTCTCACACCTCAGTAAAATCTCAGAAACTAAAATTAATTCATAGGAACACCTGATGTGACATAATGCAGCATGACTGATGAAACACTGTGTGCTGCAGTACAACCCAATATCTACTCTCCTAAAATGAATCTCTCCAGTCTGAAAGAGCAGGGAAAAAAACAGCACTCTTGTTTCTCCTTACTTGCCTCTTTTCAGCTTTCCAGCAGATTAGACTAATAACTACCTTGGCCTTCAAATGGCAAACCATTATCTAAAATGTAGAATATGGTGCCAGTATGGGCTAGAAATTTGTGTATGTATCTGTGTGTGTGTGTGTGTGTGTGTGTGTGTGTGTTTGGGGGGGAAGACTGAGATAAAGGATTTTTTTGTGTGCTTTATTTTTTGTTCTTGGGGGGAGGATGGGTTGGGGTTTGCTTTCTTTGTTGGTTTTATTTTCAGTTGGGACAATCTTGCAGTGCATGGACCACTCCTAATGTTTTGGGAGAATGAAGCCTTTTGAATGTTTTGAATGAAGCCTAGGGTCATCTTAATCTCTAAAGAGACACAGAACTTCTGCAAATGAAAAATATGTACTCTGAATCAGTTAGGCAAACAAAAAGTAGTGTTAAGGTAAGAACTGGACTGATTCTTAGACTTCCAATCTCCAAGAACAATAGGAAGCAATCAAATGAGCTTCATTTCTATGTACAGTGGTTTCCACCTTTAGATTTCCAGTAAAGCAATATATGGTACACAAATAATACAAAGTAATCTAAATGATGAGGGAAATTGGAGAAAATTATTAAAATTCATGCATATTTCTGGACTAATCAAATACATGACTAAGTAGCTATTAAAGTTGATTTGACATGGTTAATTTAGGGTTTAAAAGGCAGCGGACACCTTGTGACACCAGCAGAAGTGTTGCATTACAACTGAAGAGCAAGAATACTTAAAGGGATTTACTTCTCTGAGATTTTCCTTAGATCTTACAGATCTTCTGTTAGCAAGTTGACAGTGCTTTGCTGACTAACTTTGCTCAGTGTCTGTGAGGAACAAACAGGAACCTAGAACTGCAGCCTATTTCTGTGCCATGAAACATTTCCTTGCCTCTTTCCAAGTGACTGAGATATATTTTTATCTTCTGTCCCTCCTTTTCCCTCACCCCACCCCTTCCTTCAGGCTCTATCCTGGTAACAGAGAAAGCCCAGCAGATTTATATATTTGCTTTGTTTTTATCATTCAAACTCCCTTTTTCATCATCCATTGAATCAGCCCTGTGTGAAGCCTGACAAAGTCAAAGTCCTAGATCAGCTTAGTGTTAAGGGATGCAAAGGTAAAGCTCATACTTACAAAAACAATTGATGAAACTACTCATTATCAGCTTAAAATTAGAGATTTCAGCAGCCTTTTTATCCATCTAAAAGGAAGCTGGTACCTTGTTTTGAGGACAGCATTTGGTGCCAGAAAGAAAATTTTCTTTCTTCCAAGTGTAATTGGGGGAAGGAAGGATGCACAAGGAAACATGGACTATTTTCTAAAAGACATTTTCACAGGCTCAGTGTTTCCAGCTTTCCAGATAAACCTCTCGACTTTGCTTTGACATTAATTTCTGATAAATGCCTCAGGTTTACCTTGGCATTTAACAAAGCAGCAGGAGACCATTATCCTGTGACAACGCTCTATTCCACTGATACTATCTCTTAATTGGAGAAAATTTCTCTTCATCTGAAAATGTTTGGCAAGGTTCCCCATAAAAAAACTATGGTACATCTAAGTTGTTAGCTTTAATAAGATAGGGAATAAAATACCCAGAGCAGATGTAAATCAAATCTTTCCTATCAAGTTGCAAAAAACAAGCCCATTGTTGCAGACACCACTGTGAACCCCAGCTTTTAATTATTTATACGAACTATTTACATGATAGGATACTTGAAGGATGGTCAGTGCTATAGATAATAATGCAGCTCATTTGTAAAACAGAGCAAGTGGGAACCAATGTCAATTGTCAGAAGAGCAGAAATTATTTTAATTGCTTTTGCATGTAAGTGACAACAGTAGCCTCACTGTCATAAACAGAAGATGACACACAACTTGGAGAAAAAGAATAGAACTAAACCAGCTGACTTAGATTTGCTAGAAATTTCTACTCTGTCTCCCAGGTTCTGCCATTAATCTGCTTTGCATCCACTTGTTTCTCAGCTAAGAACTTAATAATGTTCTTACCTTCACACTTGTCCCAGGCCCAGGGTAGCCAATTGCCCTCTTGGTGTGGATGAGCTCAGGGCCAGCATGGCTGTCTCTGCCCATGCAGTGCTGCACGTCTCTGGAGGGATGATGGAAGTCTTCATTCACAGATTTGATTGCATTGTTACTTTTCCCCTCCTGCTCAAATAGCTGACCTGTATGTAAATGCAATAACCATTGTAATGCCTTATACAATATTAACCTTCTGCTCAGTTCAGCCCAATATTTCACTGCCTCAGTTCTGTATTTTGGAATCCCCTTGGTAACACACATGGTCGTTCTCCACTGCTGTCATTTGCAGAATGGGACCCCTTCATATACAACAGCTTGAAAACACTTGAGCTATTCAGGTCTCAGTCTTTCTGCTGCAGTTCATCATCATCATCTTATTCCACCTGCCTGAAATTCAGCACTGATGATGTTTTGTCAGGTGCACCTCATCTAAAAATCTCATTATCAAACCTTTTCTCCTACCACCCCCCAGAAAAAAAAACCAAAAAAAACCAAAAAAAAAACTTGCAAAAGTACAAAACAAAAAAAAAACTTGGCTAAGTTAACAAATATTCCTACCATGAAAAATCCCATGCTGTTTTCCCTTCCTTGCTCACCATTCACTTCTTCTAATCCCAATCTTCTCCAGGTTAACTAACCATTTCCCAAGGGATAGTTTATAAAATAGTTTACTGGAGTCCAGACTCTATTGTCCAGATTATAATTTATCTTCAAGAGCAGTCTCTCTCATTCCCTTTAGCAAATGTGATTTTATCAATGCTCTTAAGCAAAGCAGGGCTTCACTTTTAAGCTATGCTCTTGCATAATGAAAAACAACACATTTCAACAAGTATGGGTGATAATTACATATCTGCTGATCAAGAATTGCATCAAGAGCTGTATCACAGACTAGGCTAGGTTTTGGCTAAATATAATACAATTTTACTCCTCATTTCTCAAAGTCCGAGCCAAATTTCAGTCTAGGAAAGCAAAAAACAAACAAACAAACATGCCACAACTACCAATTCAATCATTCAAAAAAAATTATTATTTTCCAATCTTAGTCTATTTTTTTTATTATCTTTCCTCTGAACTTGGAGATAGAAAGATTTTTAGTACACAAACATGCAATGGATCATTGGGACCATATGCATAAATGTCCCAAGGACAAATGACCTTGACTCAAGGACAATATTCTTTTGTAAAATGATACTTTTTGCTCATGCTGTGCACCAAGTTGCACCAACTATCTACAGAGAACCAGCCTTTGGTTCCCCAAACTGGTCTCATTTGTTGGGTTTGGAGGAATCAGCAGGAAAAAGCTCTGCCATTCTCTTCCATGGCAGCAGCAAGCCCCCTGCCCAATCCTGTCTGTCACTAACTACACCTCCCACTGGGAATGCCAGGCAGGAATGCCCAGCACAGGAAAGGCTGCACAGCTGTGTGTGCACACTGCAGCTCCCCTCCTGCTCTGCAAGGAAAAGCCACTCCAAACACGGCCTCACTTGCAAAAGCAGTGACACTGATAATGTAATGGGCTGCTCTGTTTCTTCTGATGGCAGGGATGAGTACAAATGGGAGTGGACACAGGAATGAGAATATGGAATAGACAGCCTCCTACACCCACCTGTTACAGAGAATAGAGGCCTTAAAGTAAGAGATCTGCCTGGATTAGTGACACTTTTAAATGGTCTGGTTTTCATAGCCATTAAACTGCCCTGCACATGCATTTGCTGCTCTTCATTACCATCGACCCATGGAAGGCTGGCTAAAAACTACCTTAGTAAAAAAAGTGGTGAACCTTCTCTTCTCTTGTCTCATTTTCCCTCAGTCCTCCAATCTCATTCTCTCTAAACAGAGCTCCTACTTACTAACAGGTTCATTACAAAGTTTTGAGTGTGTTTGTGTGGTATCTCAATGAATTGGACTGTAAAACAGGGGAGGGATGATGAACATCCTGCTTTCATTTGTTTCTTAATTCACTTAATATTACTCTGTTGGCCATAATTTATAATACAACATTTCGTAATATCTATACCCTTTAGACTGTAAAATACTGTTAGCCTGAGAATGTCATGGATATGGTATTTTATAATGAATGAACTGTATTCACAGCCAGAGTCTCAAAAATACTGTTTCTGCATTTCAGCAACATTTAACAATCTGTTTCATATTTCAACAATGTTAAAAATGTAAACTATTCTGTGCTTACAGGAATTAGTTGGTTTTTGTTTTTTTTTTTTTTTGTGAATGGTTTTGGTTGGTTTGTTTTTTGTTGTTTGCCCTTTTTTTTTGAGGAGCTAGATTCTTTGAAGTCTCTAACCCCTAAAATACTTAATTCACTGTCAATTTATAAGCATTTAAATTTGTGATATTACCAGTGTTGAGGAGCATAACTTAAATATAAACAGTATAAATTCATGTTGCCACTGTAGGCATATACAGCACAAACATCTTATCTAGACCAAAGTTTGTCGACTTAGCACATTATACTTGATGCTGTGTGTCACCTGTCTCTTGTTTGTCTATAGATTAACACAAAAATGTCATTGCAAACGAAGTGAATAGGGCATAGACTAAGCACCTGCCACTTTTAAAACTCTTTAGAAGACTCTGTTGTTTATTTTGTAAGCACCCAGGGGTGCAGTTAAATAACTGCATTGAAACAAACAATACTGGTGATTATTAAGGAGGCTTTTCACATGAAAATTCACTTCAGAAAAAAAAAATGTTTTGCAGATGTAGAGAAGAAAACTGTATCACTAAGAACCACTCAAAATACTTTGGTGGACCAAAACACCTTTATTTTTCTCTTGGCAATCTGCCAAGTTCACTGTCGTTTGAAAAGAATTCTATAGCTGGAGGCTAAAGCAGAAACTGCAATGATTTAAAAGAGAATTGGCTACAGTAAGAATGATAAAGCACCATATCGTTAAAATGCAACTGGCATCTTAGCCTCCCTACAGCTCTTGAAAATGTGCTTACTCCTCAACTATTTACAAGAAAAGAACAGAAACAATTGAAATCCCACAATATAGAAAAATGCTAAAAACTTAGAAAATAAGTACATGTGGAAAAATTTGCTGGTAGGACAGTTAAAATAACGATGCATTATACGTGTCAGGATTGCAAAGAAAAGCATATAAAAATATATAGCTTAATTTAGTTTTATACTCATTTATCTCAATTAAACATATAGCAAGTGAATTAATAATGAAGGTCCACTTACATTTAGAAAATTAAAGCTGCTTTATTTGCAGCTTGCAGACTAAATATTTAAATGTTGTAGGACTGATAATATTTACATTTTAATGCTTGGAGAATCATCAACTGCTTTCTAAACTGCTTGGGAAATTAGATTTAAAAAGTCCGTGCATCAAAGCCTTGTGTAGTGGTCTTCTTTGGAAAGCTGTTTTGCAAGACTAAGGCTGTGATAGAAAATAGCTATAGTTTCACAGCAAAGGAAGAGTTCAGAAAGGCCTTCAGCAGTTCCAGATAACAGAATTTGTTATTCAGATGTTGCTTACTCTAACAAGATAATAATATGCAGGCTTGAGTCAGAAAACTGCGCAACTGTGTTTGCAGGTTCACAGGGAAGAATTTATTTACAGCTACATGTTTAACTTGCAAACTCTGTTGGTAAGATTTCCCTCACAAAATTCAGTTTGACAGATTTCATTTGTTCAAGAACTGTGTCCAGTTTTACAATTAAATAGAGCTGCTTCACTCAGCATTTATAAATGACATCAGATGCCATAGCAACATGATTACGAGTTTCCATCAATTTGTAGAGCTGAGTAAATAATTATCAGTGAATAATTAACTAAACAAAATTAGCCTCTTTCTCTGCTTCCAGCATGTCCTCAAGCAGATTGTATTTTCTAAATGTATTCCTTATTTAAACCACATGGAAATACTCCAGACCCCACAGAACCACATCTTCAATATGCTATAAGTCTTTATGAGGTAGATGACTAGCTAAAAGACATATAAAGGACTTTCCATGGGAAGGGCAAACCAAACAGAGGAGAAGGAAGAAAAAAAGAAACAAAAACAAAAACAAAAAAAAAAAGAGGGGATTGTGATCTCTCTATTTAAGTACTTCTAATTTTTTTTTGTGCAGGTCTAAATATATAGGCATCCTACACCCAAATAACTCTTAACCACAAAAAATTGACTGTGCACAACACTTTAATCAGAAGCCACCAAACAATATTTTCAGAGAAGGCTACTGGCAAGAGTCTCATGTCCAATGAGGTAATAGCATTACCTAGATGCTTAATTTAGCCCCCCCCCCCATCTTAACAGAAAGGAAAGTATGTGTCATAGTTCTTGCCAGATCTTGCAAGAATGCTCCTCCAAATCTGCCAGAGCATATTTCTAATACTAGAGGCCCAAAAAGCTATCACTTTTTTGTCATGGAGCCACTAAGGAGAAGCCTGGCTGGTAATAAAATATTTGTCATCTCACAAATCCAAGACCAGAAAGACTTTACTGGAGCAGTCCTTCTGGACAGGAAGAGGTTGAAAGTTTTAGACATATCAACTTCATTTGCCAGTTCTTATTTCTTATAAACATTTCACTTGGACTCTAGAAGGCACAGAGACAGTGCAGAAGAGAGACAAGAGGCCTTACCTTTCTTTACAAGAAATGCACTAGTCACAGAATGAAGGCAAAAAAAAATCAGGAACAGGTTTTCTTTCCCTACCCTTGTTAGAAGAAAAAGATGCAGGAAAGCTTTCTTGACAGTGAAAAAAAAAATAAAGGTAAAGTTACACAAAATAAAAGTGTTACAAATTCTTAAGACTAAGTAAAGTTATAGTATGTAATAGTGGTCATAAGTGTAATTTAGCTCAAAAGGGAGCAAACGTTGTAGTCTGGACAAATGTCATCATTAAGCCTGGCAAATCCGAGAACAAGGTTTAACTTTCCATTTTGTTTGCATTGCAAACCTATGTGTCACACTGGATCTGTTTCCAATGAAGCTGAGTGACTGCTGGGGAACCTTTCTAAGCTGAAACAGAAGAGTTGCACTTTGAAATTCAAAGGAAACAGTTCACAGTTTTGTTGGGAAACAATCTTTGACCATGTTTCTTACTGCTGGGAATGCATTTGATGTCTGTCCTACCCATGTCTTCTAGGCTGGTCAGAAAGCAAAAAAAACACGAAAACTTTGTGTACCTGGATTGCAACTTGGTACCATATGAAGTTGTCCATTAAAAGTGGTGGGGTTTTGTGGTGCCATTTTTATTTATTTTTAAGTGGTTGCCCTGGACAGTAACAAACAGCACAATGTGTAAAGCCCAGAACAAGTTCGCTAAAGCTCTTGTAGGTACATTCCAGTGATATCAAGTGACCCTCAGCCAAATGACTCCTAGCCTTTCTTGAGGTGGATGCAGTAATTGTCATGAGAAACTGAAGAAAGACCTCCCAGTGCTTCTTTAGCCAAAACATTGCCTCACACTCTTTCATAGATATGCTCTACCACAGCCACTAGGAAACAGGGATGTGCTGATTCCCAATTTGCATAACTGACAGAGACTGACCAACTTCTAGGAGGGCAGGAGCAGCTCTTTGTAGAAGCAAGGATACATACCTGCATTTCTGAAGACTTGCTCCCCAAGAAGCATATTTTTCTTTTTAAACCCTCCAATTTCTTTTTTAATGGAAAAATGCCAATATCAAACTGTAAACAGACTTGGTTTCACAGATTTCCTGTATCTCTGCCTGGAATCCAATACCACACTGAGTGTATATTGATATGTATGAAAAATATGAAGATGAGATGATAAAACATCCACTCTGATTTAATTAGTTTTTTAGCCATTTCTGAAAAAAAAATAAAAGAAAAAAAAAAGCTAAAACCTTGAGTCAGCTGCTAATGTAACTAAAATAATTCCTCTTCCAAGAGACTTTTAAGTCACTAATGGTGCTAAAATCACTTCTGTGAGTTCTGGCAGGAAAAAAATGGCAGCCTTCTCCTACCATCAACATTATCTCAAATGGTACCTCCAGGCTTGATTTTCTTACCTACAGACCCCTCCACATTGCTAACTACACAGAGCATGTTGGAGGGTGGTGGATAAAGTCATCAGAGATTGTGAAATGTTTTGCCAATAATACTTCACCTTTTCTATAAGCCTGGTTTCTGCCATCTGATTGATTTCATACTGTCTGACAGATAAACCTGAATGAATATTAGCTCTCTTTCTTTCAGGATAAGACAGCAACCATTTGCCAGATGAGACAGGTAAAGCAGGCGAAGCTGACACATCCCTTTCACCATCTTTTAACTTCTACAAAACATGTGACTCCTGCAGCAAGCTGGGATGTTCCTTTCTGCCTCTACCTGGATCAGATACTGCAGCCAGGTTTCCCCCAGCAAATAAATCCCATAATAATTTTTCTTTTTTTTTAAACATATGTCACCTGGGGACTTTCTCCACAGGCCTGCACCTGGAGCTAGCCCCAGGGCACACGTACACAGCTTGGGAGAGGATCAAGGCAGTACTAACCTGCCTTCTCAAGTATCTGTGCTCTTCCTATTTTTTTTTTTTTTTCCTTCTGCGGACAAATGAATCAAAACACTTTTCATGTGTCCTAGCAACCTGGAAACCAGACAGCAGAGAGATCTTTTTCTTTGTAACACACCAAGATCCGCACTGAAACGTTCGCTCGCTGCTGCTCCAGAGGTACGAGCACTGTCCTGCTTGTGGTGCAGAGCTAGGCCTGGCAGTCATTCCTACCACAGCAGTGCTCACAGCTCAGCCACCCAGCAAAAAACACTGCCAGGAAAAGATACATTTACCCACATTAACATATTATTTATTCATTCTTGTTTTTCCCTTCCCTGCACCCTACGCCAAAAAGCACATAATGTCTCTTTATGCTGTTACGATTTAATGCCTTGTTGCTACAGCAATTAGATATTGAACAGAAAGTAGTGAGCGAATATAAGTACAACAGTCAAATATCCACCAAATAAAACTATATGCTATTTGGCTTCCTTAAAGATACAGTTCAGAACATATTTATCACAGTGGACATCACAAGTCCTCTTTCTTTAAACATGAAGAGTGATTAAAGTACATAATTCAGAAGATTTCAGGGTTTTAGGTCTGATACATATTTAATTTCTGAGGAAAGAAGAACTGATTTCAGTTGATACAAGCTAGAGTCAACTCCCCAGTTTGAGTGGGCTTTGGATTGAGTCATCCTCTTCTGTACAAGAAGAAAACCAAGTTTGTTTTCTCATAAGAGTGATGACTCTGGACTAACAGGATCATGTAATACCCAAATAAATATTTGTTACTCTTGTCAAAAGGACCACTAGGGACAAGACCAAAGAGCTACTGGGCTATGCATGGTAGAATACATAAATCAGAATTTTAAAACTGTTCATGGCAAAAAGCACATAAGGAAAAAGATGGGAAGCTAAAGGACAGATGTTTTGGGGTGAAGCTCTCTTTATACACCTGTAACCTCGAGACCTTAACCACATGTCGGGATATCAATTTTTGACATTATTACGTGCTTCTCTGTTAATTTTGTGCACAAACACATCCCCAAGAAAATTCTGCAGTCATCAATAATATGAATTATCAAAAAAGTATAATAACTTTTATATTTCATTGCAACAGAGGATCACCAGAGCCTGATAGGGACAGAAATATCTCATGGCATCAGAAATTATCATTCTGATATCTGGTCTGTTTACAAGTAGCCCCTTTAAAAAGATCAGTGATATGAAGTTAGAGGTGTGATAAGTTAAACTGATATTTTCATTTTGTGTGCTCTTCAATAAATATAAAGGACTATTCCACAATGTAAGATAAGTTCTGGAATATTGTATCTTTTTGGGTGTCTATAGGGAATACAGTTATGATAAATCTAACTAGATTTTACCACAGCTCCTCAAAGCAGGCCTGAAACCAGTGATAAAATGTACATTCTACAAAGACAGCTTAAATGTGAGCATATTGGCCAGTATAACATCTGAAATCTAAATGTGTCATTGCAGATTGAGTCATTTTATATCTTCACTTAGGTGTTAAAAAACAGTGCACACAAACACACAACTGTGGGAACTGAAGGCGGGTGGTGGGCAGAGAGAAGCCAAGCAGCATCACACTCAGAAAAAGACACAATGATTCAGAAACAGAACCTGACCTGAGCATCCACCTCTCCCTGGCATCTGAAACAAACAGTAGATGGGACAGGTTAGGAACATGACTTTATTATCCTTACACATCTGAAAATATTGGAAAAGAATTTTCTGTCATCTGGAAGTATTATAAAAACACATGCAGAAAAAAAGGAGATAATAACAGGCTTTTGTTACCTGTTAAGCACATATTTTTTTTAATGATTTTTAATTAGACATTAGAGAAATGAAACTGCTGGCTAGAAAGCAGAATCAGGAACAGACATAGAACTTCTGAACAATGTTTGACAAGTCCCTTAACCTTTCTCAGTCTTAATTTACCCGTTCATGACACGGGGCCAGTGACATTTAGCTGCCTAACAGGAGTTATAGGCTGCAGGCTTACTTGATAATAAAGACTCCAAGATCTGTGAATGGTAGATGCTGAGCTTTTACTGCAGTCTATTAGATCTCAATACTTTCCCTCCAAGTCCTCCTCTTACTGGAAGAGATGACCAAAAAAAAGCCACCAAGAGATATTGCTGTAGCTCCCAAGCAGAAGAAATGTAGTTCCTGGAACAAGCTCTACAGGACATCAGGGCAAGAAAGCACCCTTCCATTTCCAACCCCCCCTTTTCAGGGCACGTTAAGTTTTCTTTAAATAATTCCACAAGGCATTTTCCTTACTCACTAGACCAACATGGTTCAGTAGACAAATGTAGTTTGTCATTTCTGCAGGACTCTTGTTTATATCCTTTGGAAAAAATTGTTCTAGTCCTCCTTGGTGCAAGTTATTTTTTCCTCTACCCTTTTGACTTTCAGTCTATAGGAAGAGCTACTAGACTCCTAGGAATGAAAATTAAAGACCTCTTAACTCCTTAGGATTTCAAAGGGAGGACTGGTTCATGTTCCCATATACCCTTTAACCCTGTGAGCACCTCACAATGACAACTATATTTACCTCATAATCAAGAAGTACCAGTATTTAATTCTAAAAATATCCCTTACCAGATCATTGGTGTGCAGGACACTGGACAATAGAGCAAACATTACATGATATACCTGGAAATAGAGCTGTGTTGTCTGAAGTGGCTTGTTCTAGCCAGAGAACATCCTCCCTCTCAGAGCCCTGCCTTGCTGTGATTATTTTACACTTTTTCTCAACCTGATCTCTAGGTGCTCCTTCTTCAAATGCTGACAAAGACTGTCCTGGGGAGAGGACTATGAATTCTATAGTCAGCTGTTTGTTCTTTATTTGTTGAGACACTTGATGTCATGAGGTTGAAGTTCCCTTATACCAGTATCTGGGCACACTCAAAGGCAGCCTGAAAGAGCACTTAGTTCCTCAGAGATCCCACAGAGTTCACTTCTACACCTCAGTTTAAATAATGCCTTCCTATTTGGCTGATCTAGTTCCTTTCCAGAATTCAGTTTCAAATCTTTTGGGGTTTAAAGAAAAAGAAAATCACTAGAACAAACTATAAAACTAATTCTCAACTTTTTGAGTTCTCTCTGGTGGACATCCACAATTATTCCCATGATCTCTGCATCACTAGGCCATAAAGATTGAGAGGAAGGAAAAATCACCTTTAGAGATCTCAGTTTAGCTTTTGAGGGGTCAATGGGGTCACCACTAAAGAATCCATCATTCTCATTGTCCACTCACATATGCTAGAACAAAGCAAGTGTAGTGCCACTAAATTTGTTTAGTACCACGTGTGTGCTGTAAGCTATTGTCACCTAAATGGCTTTTTCTGGAAGAAACAAAGACAGCAAAATTCACTGGAGAAAAGGAATACAATCTCATTATACTGAGTCAGATGAAGATCAAAATATAAAGAGACAGTTCAATTCAGTTCAGATTCTATAGCTAAATAAATATATAAAACACTTATTTATTTATGTACTTATTTTTTTATTAACCACAAAGATTCTGGATCTCTGTTCTGCCACTGGAGTTTGGTTTCCTGTTGTATTCATACAATATTCCTGGAATCAGCACAAAATCTGTTCAAACATCATTGTAGCACTTAGAAAACTTCTGTCACCAGAGTACCCAAGCAGCAAATGCATTTTTGATGTTATGCAGAAATACATGCCTTGATGGAAGAGATGAAGATGCAGCCCAAAGTGTTAAAAAAAATCAGAGAACAACATTTGAGCAGATGAAGATGCACTCCAATTTTTCTTTCTTTCTCTTTCAAGCTTCCCCATCCCAAGACATACATTCCAGATGTACAAATGGTATATATGTAATGCAGAGTAGTTAATACAGATGAAGGGAGATTGACATGGCACTTAGCTAAATGGATACTGAGATTCCAGAATACCTATTGCACTCTAGCTGATAGGAGCTTCAGAAGCTGTGAGTCAAAACTGACTTCACAAAACCCCAACAGCACTTTTCACCTTTGCCAAGAGACATTGTGTGAGCCAGTTTATAGTTCTGTGCCAAGGGCATATCATCCAGACTTTTCTACTTCAGCTGAAAGAAAACCCACTATCTGATAAGCTAACTTGATGAATGTTCCAAGGTCTGCACAACTGAGCAGAAAATCCAAAAGATTCAGAACTTTCCCGATCTTTAAATTCCCCCAATTTAAAAAACATTTTGCAAGTCTTACTAATGTGTGTGTACACACACATTATCCTGCCTACTATGCTCTGAAAACACTGAATATTCAGAACATGAGTTCTATATTAGTCAATGTTAAATGCCATCAAAGAAAAGCTGACATTCCTGTTAAGAAACAAACAAAACCCCCAGTACTGCACAAATTTATTTGTAAGGCATGATCTGAAACATGCTATTATAAAGACAGCCTTTCAAATATTCATTAACTTCCATAAAACATATTACTCCTTCAGAAACCATCCAACATGGCAGTGAAGCCTTGTAGCACCTATTCATTTGCCCTCATTTTTCCAGCAACGAGAGCATCTCATTCATCATAAATATTGTAGAAATATATTGACACTACAAAGCACACAAACAACTCAAATCCTGTGCACTTTTTTCACTGAAGACAAATACAGCCCACTATCAGTCACTCATCTGAAGAGCTAGGAAGAGTATAAACTGATGTAACTTTTTTATAAATTCAAACTTTTGATATGGAACTGTTTTAAGATGGCCTGAGCACCCTCCCCTCTGCCTTCCTTTGAAGGATAGTACCAAATACATACAATTCAAACATCATTATTTCTACACTCACATGCTTTTGACAAAGGAAAAAATCTCTGACAAAATAGACAAGTCACTGGTTGGTAAAATATGCGTGATATATTAACCAGATCAAGGATCCAAACACTGACTTGGATTATAATCTCTCTTTCATTCATTTCACACAAGGTTTTAAAACCAGGTTCTGTTTCAGTATTCCATGGCCTTCTTGCACATCAGTAATTATGGTACCTCCAATAGCAGTAAAGGGTGAACCACCAAAGATCTGTAGCTACAGCCCTGTTCAGATAAGAATTAAAATTTGACATTTCTAGTCAGCAAGTCTCCATTTCCAGAAAATTTCTAGTTGGCTAGAAGTACTGTGATACATAGACTTTCTTCAGCATTTTAAGAATTTTATGTCTTCATGCTAAGTGGGAAGTGGATGATACTTTTTACCCAAAATTTAAAAAAAAAAAAGGAGACATTGAACTAGGCTTTTATAAATTAAAAGAAAAAAAATTATCTTATGCTTGTTACAAAAAAATGAAAAAATGTAGAGACCACCCCACTGGGCTACCATTAATTTGAGCCAGCTCACCAAGGCCCCTACTTTAAATTTTGTATTACATCTGTTCCTTCAGAGACCCAGTCAACAAGGAAAATCAAGCACAGAACTTCAATCTTGGAACAGACACAGTCAGTAAGATTTCCACACAAGAGGGAAAAAAAACACACTACAAATCAAAAAGGATAAACCACAACTACAGCCTGGATAAGAACAGACTTAGATGAACACATAGAAAAATAAAAAGAGAACAATTACTGAGAGTAAAATTTACCATGTACTCATAAGAATAATAGATCCAATTTTGCAAGCCAAAGACTTGATTCTGTGGGGGAAATCATTATGTTTACAGATTTAGGAGAAACGAAGGCTTGTGGTATGGTAAGACCATTTTATTCTAAAACAGAACAATAAGTGCAAAACAAGGAATAGTGTCCAATAGATTAAGCATTAAGCACACAAATCTTCCTGAAAGAAGGCAGAAAATCTGCCAAGTTTTCTCTTATGCATATTGAATTGAAATTCAGCATAATCCAACCTAGAAAGAAAAGCATTACAGGGAGCAGTATAACTTCATAGTGAAAGACTTGTGCTCACAGTGCAATGTGACATTTTTAGATCAAATGCCACCTCTTTCTACACCATGCTTAGTGATGATCTCAGCCCCTTGTTTTTTATTCTTTTCCTATAACTCACTAGTGCCAATTAAAGAACTTAGAGACTTTAATTTGTGTTTCTTTCAAGTGCCTGTTGTAACAATGTAGAAAGGGTGCATGCAAAGTGCCATCTTTCTTACTTCGTACTAATTGACATCTAGTTTGCACTAGTGGAAGAACTCTAATGTGATTCAGAAAAATCCTAAGATATGGTTATAACCTCCTGGTTGTCAGAGAAAACCTGACAGTTATGCTTAAAAACGAGAAATATAAGTTGTCTCAAACTTACAGACCAAGTATTAAATTCAGTTTTCCTTCGAAGTGGTCAGGAGGTTTCTTCCTCCACAACAGCAGGAGAAGAGACTTTTCTATGCTAACCATCAGTAGGTGCAATAATTCCACTTAACTTCCATTAGAACAGCAGAAGTAAAGAAACATTGAAGAAATTACTTGTAGTTTAGTTAATGAAGCAGAGTGAGATAAATCCAAAAGTCACCTGCTTTTAACTACAAATTAATCAATGCAATGATTATGGAATCATATTCCTGATTTCCTTCTATGACATAAATAAATGTCGCTATCAAGCCCTCATGGATGGGAAACAAACATTATATTGTGGTAGGTGCTCCTTACAATGATAAAAACTGCTCCACTCAATGCAAAATAAACCCGATTTCCAAACCCATGCTAAGCTGAATCTTTTGAGCTGCAGTAAAACTACAGTATCTACAACACAATTAAAAAGCTTTTGACCTTTTATTGCTTGTTTTTGTCCAAGTCCTTGTCAATTAAGCATGTCTATTGAGGGCTGGAAGAAAGATGCAATGAAATGTGGCCAATCACTTTCTTCTTTCTCTGAGTATGTTCAATATACAAAATGTGGAAAATCAGTCTTTGAAATTAACCTATTCCTCTGCAATCAAATGTTAGGTTACATTTAACAAATGACCCTTTTCTCTTAGAAGAGAAATCAATATTCATAGTTTTCTCTCCTGCCCTCTGCGACTACTGCCAGAAATTCTTTTCTTATATAAAAACTGAAGAAACAGACATTTACTTAAAAATCTGTAATTCATGTACTTTACTTCTCCCTTGCCATGAATCTTCCCTCTTCCCCAGTTCAAGTGCTTGTCTAAGTTAAGGCAGACAATCATTTTCTGAAGCAAAGAGGGCAGCAGGTGCCAGGGTCCCTTGGCCTTCAGACTCACCCTCCAGTGCCTGGGAAGCTGCTCCTCCCTGTCCTCAGACAGAGAGCCTGGCTCCAGCTGCGGATGGCTCCAGGCAGCCCTAGAATGGGGCACCAGCCCCAGCTTGGTGACTCTCCTGGCTGGGACACTTCATGCTGGTACAGAACAAAGGGCAAGGGGACAAGGGGGACAAGCATCCCTTGTGAAAGGGCCTGGTGATGATGCAGAGCCTGGTGCCATCACCCTGGCTTTGAGAGGAGCCCTCGTGCTCAAGACCCAGAGCCAAATCCCCCCAAAACCTCCAAAGGAGTCGATGGCAGGACTGGGGGCCCCAGGGCTGTGGGCAGGACATTGGCAGGGCAGTGGTGGCATGATGTCCCTGTGCCGTGCACTCACCAGGCTGAGGGAAGGTCTGGGAGGATGCACCACCCTCCCTGCAGCCACGGACACCAACAAGGAGCTTCTTCCTGGGCCCAGGGCCCTCCTGGCACCACAGACAGGACACAGTGCCCTGTGCTGCCACAGTTCCCCTCAGGCTGGCCAGAGTCCCCCCACAGTGAACAAGCAGCATCCACCAGCTGGCAGGAGCTCCTTCTCCTGGTGCTCCCCATCACACTCATCCACCCTCAACTCGAGTCCAGCAACCTCTGAGTCTGCCCCATGACAAAACAACAGAGAACAAAGAGAACAACTCAAAATTACAGCAGTGCCATAGCATGTTTGAAAAAAAACCTCCTTTTTCTCTCAGGGAGAGGTATGCACAGTGTGGCACATGCAGCCCAAATGCCAGCATGTCAGGGCCTTATTTTGGAAAACCAGGTCATTGTTTTTCTCTTAGCTCCTGCCTGGATTTATCTTGTTTTCTGCTGGCCAGGCTGAGCTGTGCACTCAGAAGTGGAGATTTATCCCATAGCCTTTGTAGCTGGATATGTTCCATTCTCTCCATTAAGCCCATTTACATAAGAGTGCATTAACATACTTCCAGGTGTGCTGAGCACCAGAATCCAGCCCTTTGCAAATTTCCATCCAATGTTTTTGTAAAGCTTGCCTGCAAACCCGAGTTGGAGAGAGCTGTCCAGTTTTATTAAAATTCACATGTATCTCACTGGAAATGACTGCATGACCAGCACACCTCGGAGGGCCTCCTACAGTAAACAGAGCACAAAGGTTTTGGTTTTTTTCCTCCTGCCATTTGTAACTTCTTGCAATAAGCTTCTGTTTAGGGGCCAGCAAAGTGAACAATGTTGTTTGGAATGTCTTAGTTTCTGTAGTTGCTCTAGACTGCTTAACCCATGGGAAAAAAATACAAATACACACCTGGTAGTTCACTGCAGTGTAAGCACATTGCCATCACTGCCATATCTTTGAGTACTGGAAGTGAAATTACCACGAAAAGATGAATTGTAACCACCATAGAGACTTTTGTTTAACAACTGTGTAAAATAACAGCAACAATAATAAGTAAAGAAATCGGGCCATTTTTTTCCTTAAATAACATGCTGTTTATAGCAAAGCACAATAAATACTATCAATCAGTGGAAACAATTAGAAATTAATAATAAACAGGAAATCAGGTTTATGAGGAAGCCAGGAATTCACAGGATACATACCTGGGAACAAGGCTCAAACAATTCTGCCCACATGAAAATAAGAAACCACCTGCATGTATTGTATATGCTTTATGAATTACAAAGATAGAGCTATTAGCATGGTTTATAGGCTATGCACCACACTATTCTTTATCAAAAAATGCTAATTTAGTGTCTCAGCTAGTCCACAGATGCTTTATTGCATCATGATCATTTAGATTCCATTTTTCTCATGCCATAGTCAGATATTGTGAAAAATCAAGTTCCATTTACAGCATCCATTGTTATCTCACAAAGTAGCACTTCATGCTACTACTGATGTGTTACAGACTGTTAACAGTAATTTCGTTTTAAATGCCAGTGCATGCCAAGTGTTCTGGATATGAATACTAACAGGATGAAGTTATGCAGGTGTAGGAATTTAAAAGAAAAGGAAAAAAACTCCACGCCACCACCCACACAGGAAATGACTGCCAGCTCTTTGAGGGAGGACACAGAGCACGGGACTTCTCTCCTTGCATTTTAGTTATATGAAGTTAGATATTCCCCTCACTCATCAGTGGAAACATCCTGCTCCAGAGAGGTCTGAGGACAGGTGCTAATAACCCAGTGGTGTTTATTCCTCTGCACTGAATACAGAGAGAAATTAAGTAATAGTTTTTGGTAGTTTTTTATCTTAGGGGTGGTTGAAAACATAGCAGTAGCATATTAGTGATCCTCACAGCTCTACATGGTGCTCTACAGGCCGAGACATCCTAAAACATGAGGTCTGCAGCATGGTGAGAGCTCTGCCTACCAAACTAGGAATTTTCTCATTCCTGAAGCAGCTTCTTCTGTGTCATCTTCCACTTAGCTTGTTGTAACTCTTTGTTAAGTGTTTTTTTGTTGACATCCTAACTAAATGAATTCATTATCCAAATATGTAAGCAGACGATTATAATTAATGAACAGCAAAAAAAAGGCAATATCAAGTTAAGCAGACTCCCAGAGCTCTCAGGGGGGATGTGTGGTCCCACTCAACATCTATTGTCTTAATAAGCAAATGCCAACTAACTAAAAAGTACAAAGAAGGAGTGAAGTTCAAACTTTAATGAATGCCTTACTACCTACAAACCCTGCTATTCCCAGTTCTTTCCTGCATGTTTGAAACTCAGATGAGCCAAAGTAGGCCAGTTCCAAGAATTAGACAAGAAACTGGTTATCTTTATAAATACCCAGTAAACCTAATTAACTCAGATGGATAATAAAGAATAGATGAAGTCAAAAAGAGATTGTCCCTTTAACATATCCTTCCCTGTTCCTTTTCCCTGTAAAAGCTGCTCAAAGTGGGATTTTAGTTGGGACAGATTTCCCTAGTGGAATTGCAAGATTCAATATTTGGCCTACCCCCTTTTGCTTTTAGCAATAAGGATGAAAAAGTGGGAGGCTGTTTTTAATAAACTGAAAATCCCTTTTGAGAGACTGTCAGAAATGAAATGGTTACTGTACATTGAAACAGTTCTTCACCTTTTTGTTCAATGTGAAAGGCAAAAAAATGATGCAAATATGAAGCAATGTGTCAGTTCTGCTAAATAAAAATGTGCACAGTAAAACTAAATCACATATATTGAAGTGTTATTTTGGTTTTATGGAAATGTAATCTGTGTTATGACATTTGCATTTCATATAACTGCTACGGATAACTAATCTTCCAATGCATTGCATACCATTTTGTCACAAAAAAAAAATGTAATACTGTATCATCTGTTTCCACCTGTACACTAGAATATTCCATGACAAATGTATCAACATCAATTGTAGAAATTCACTTCCAAACCAATGAAAAGTACAGACACATTTAATAGAAATATTTCTTTTACCCTTAAACTCTACACAGCTATTAGAAGATATCATAGCTTGGTAGCAAAGGAAAAATTACAACTTCAAACAACACAATATATGGATGTTTGTACGCATTCTAAGACTTCTGAATTTTGAGTGAAAATTAAATACATCAATACAGACTGCCAATATGGAACCTTAACTGGAACCTGATGAAATTGCATGTTTCCCCTTCCATGTCCAAAAATTATAGTTTTAGCTCTGAGATATCTTATGTTATGTTACATATTACAAAAAAAGCGATATTTAAATACAAGTGAAAATACTAAGTACGTTTGAAATTTATTATCCTTTCAGTTTTCCTTCTGTCCCCCCTTGCTTTTGTTTTCCTTTTGATTACCTTTGCTTACCATTATCCAATCTCTCCAAAGTTCCAAATCTCAACAGATGCCTTCAGAGGAAGTTTTCACAAAGAGGTCACACATGCTTTAGCCCTGATTATGCCCCAGTTTCACAACACTGGTAAAAACAAAAAGCCTTTAATTGCCCCATTTTGGAAAACAGTCAAAACCAAGAGAGCTCCAAAGGAATAGAGTGCAAGAGTAAGCCTTGGGATTTAAGTCCCTACCCTTGGAATCCCTTAGGCATAAGGAGCAGGACTACTTGCAATAAAAAACCAATATGTTCTGGTCAAGTGCAGTGTCAGGCACCAGTTGATGAGACAGAGATTCAGGTAATTCATTGACTTAGCACCAGACTTTACACTGACTATCAATGAGACTTGTTCTCTTCAGATGTCAAGGGACAAAATAGCTAAATCTATGCTCAAGATACAGAATGACCTAACTTCCTGAAAATTGCATAACTTACTGAAAATCAAACTAGCAAATATGGGGTCATTTGATCAATTCTTTGTGCAATTAAGAAAGATCAACCTTAAATGTGTGTGTTTCTATTCTTGGGAAAATCATGTTTTCCTATCTGCTGTGAAAACCAATGCAAAAAAACATGTCTGTTCACTTGAATGCAGCTTTCTGCAGTGACATAGCTATATTTGGGATTCTTTTGTGTGCTGAGTTAGAAGGAGTAGAAGCTTTTTAGGCTCAGATGTGTAAATGTCCCCATTTATACCCTAGCTCTGCAAAAATAGGTTTTTGTGCATATTGCAGTCAATATACACACACAAAAGAGAAAAGTGAAATAAAAAAAATATAATTCTCATATTAGAAAACTGAGTACTTACCTAGTGATAGCAGCTGGAATGAAAATGGCTGAAAGCAATAAAAATCCATTTTACCATTTAGTACAGTTTGTCAGACTAGAGAAATGGGATTGAATTTCAAAGCCACAGGCAAGCTGGCAGAAATCTGTGCTTATGCAGTTGATAGGGTTTTTTTTTTCTCCTTTTTTCTTTTTTTTTCTTTTTTTTTCCTTATTTACAACTCTTTTGATAAGCCTTCAGCAAGTTACATAGGTTGTTCTAGTTGTATCTCCTTTGACTGGATTAGAATACTTGATGACAGTTTGGATAAGTTTGAGGCAGATGGTTCTTGACATTTTTCATGCCATCAGTTACAAACCATGCAAGGAAACTCTTTCATCCTTTGTTTATCCTTCACTTAGAAGCCACTATGGTAGATCGTTAAACTTTCATTTTTCACAGTGCTGATTAAGGCGTACTACAAGGCAGATGTTATGCAGCACCATTTTTAACAATTTACATTTAGCACCAAAGCTGGCTTTGTACTTGTTCCAGTGGATCAATTCACATTTCAAAAACTTCAAGGTCAACCTCTAAGCATTGCTACTCTGTAGAACAACTGAATGTTTCATAAAGTTTTCCCTAGGACTGCAGCACTTGAAAATATGTGCTGGACATTGTTAACTGGTTTATATCTGCCAAAATGAATACAAGTAACTATTGTTCATCTCTGCTACAATTAAATGACAGATAAAGTGCTATAAAATCCAAAGATTACAATAAAATGACTAAAGATCACGATTTTAATATATGATCAAAAAAAAAAAGACATTTATTTTCATTAATAGCATTTCTAAATAATAAATAATTACTATTCAATGGGCAGTTGGTCATAATTTACATCAGATCAAGTAATAATATTTCATGGATGAAAATGTTTACTGATTTACTTCACATCTGCATGTGCATTCTTTATTTAATGATTTTGCAAATTCTATACTTCCTAGGACAAATTCTAATAGTTCTATGCAAACAAAAAACAGGTGAAGGCATTTTTAGAGAATAGCAGAATAAATACAATCGTGACAAAATACAATAAAATTAATTCACAGCAATTTCATTTTTAAACTCTGTAGAAAACTGAGTTTTGACAAATACTTGGGCTCATCTGTAGATGATGTGACATTTTTACTGAAAATTTACTAAAATTATCTGTAACCAGTCATAGCAATGGGGTAGAAGCTTTTGTGCTAGTGACAATTTCCTTAAAATACAATAAAGGGAAAAGGAACTTTTGGTAGCTGAAGGTGCCTTTTTATTTTAATTCAGATTCTTCAAATTAGTAACATAAAATGGAAAAAATAGTATATATTACATATAAAAGCATATTTTATTGAATGAAGTTCCAAGTTGGTTGGTTTTTTTGTTTTTTAATTTTGGAAATATCCTATGCTTTTGTCTTCTTTTATTTAATTAAGCTGTAGCAATATGTCTTATTAATTACAATTTTCATGAAGTTCTGCAGTAAAAATTAGCAGATTGAATTAAAATTTTATCCTCTGATACCTGCTGATCCTCATCACACCCTTTTTTTATGCTCAATTTATTCTTTCCCCCCACCCCTGAATCTGTGCCATAAAGACTTTTCTATCCTAGTCCTAACTCACTTAAGCCTTCCCATCTGGTACTACTACTTCATCCTTTACATCTAAAACTATTTCTTATCCATGTCTCTACCCATTATTCTATTAAATTAATGTTTAGGCTTTTCTGAAATCAAAAATGGGTTTCATCTGAGTAGTTCATTTGATTAATGACCAGAAGTCAATGAAATGTTGGTCTTGAGATAAACATCTATGGCACAGAAAATATATTAGATACAAATATATCAAGAAAATATTTTCTGTTCTGATCCTCTGAATCTTAATTTCAGTAGTAGTGGGGAATGCCTTCATTCCACTGGAGGAACTACAGACATTTCAGCTGTCAGTCATGCTAACAAAGATGTGGGGGGTACACAGACAACACATGGTCACAACTATTCCTGCAGAAATCAGCCTGGAAATCTCATAAAGAAAAGGCTACAAAATCTCAAAAAACCTGTCTGAAATGGTGCTGACTTGAGTTATATATCTGTCCTAGATTCGATATTTTGCCACCCAAACCCCATACACCAATCTATATTTATAAAACCTTGAGCAAATAAGGCTCAGAGTAGTGATGACTGTGTCATTCAGGAATGTGTAATGGCCTTGCAAATGCACTGCACAGAGCCTTCCTTTTCCATAGCTCTATCAGCAAAAATAAATATAGGAGATGAATACTAGTGGGAAAGTGTGGATTTCATCTTATTTTTGTTACATTATTATCCAGGCTTACAACAATATTTATCATCCTACAGTTTGATTTGTTATAATATATGTTTACCTTTTATCTTAGAAGAAAAGAGTATCAGCCCTCCAAGGATAACGGAGAAGCAATGTTATTTAATTATTCCAAACTATCTAGTGCTTTGGTACACAAAAGATAACAGTCAACATACTGCTACAAGTGTGCTGATATGCAAGCTGTGGTCAAGATAAAATATTTAACAGCAGAAAAATACACTTTATAGTGCAGCTGCTATAATGGGATTTTAAATAAGGAAAAACAATTCTGTTTATTCTCAGTTTTGAAAATATGTACAAAGCTAACTACATTCATCCATAAATTAACTTGATAACAGCTGAAGATTGGTGTGTAATGGAACTTGACCATTTAACATACATACACCAAACAGGTGCAGGAGAGAGAGCACATGCAGGTAGCTGTCAGCAGCACACTATCAACACACAGAAAAACAATGATGTTATCATGGAAACAGTGAAAGCAAAGCCTAAAGAGCTTGCACAATCATAGTGCCCCAAGGTTCACTTCCAGATTCAGCACAGCTCTGTCTGTACAGTTGCATGTATTCAAATGTTTAGGAGCAGAAAAAGAAGAAGGAAAAAAATTAAAAATTATAACATGGACCACATTCTTGTAAACTGGCATCGCTCCATGGAAACAAAAGCAGCAGTGCCAGCTTGTGCCAGCTGAGGATCTGACATTACATGGAAAAATCCTGAGGCACCTGCAGTTCTGTGGGGGTGAATAATTTATGAATACATGAAATGTTCTGAATAACATATTTTTGAATATTTTTCTATTCACTCCATCCTAGTTCTTTCACAGCCCATGCTCTTTAAAACCATTTATTACAAGCTTCACAGTAGGATTGTGACAATGCCAATTATTTGGCCAATCCCCATCCGTTCAGTTTCTTTGTCTATTGCATTTTTTCTGAGAGAGGTGAGGTTTTTCTGAGAGAGGTGACTATTTTAGTGTATTCCTCTTCTGGCAATTCTTAGAAAGTGATAGACAAAGGATAGACAGGTAATCCTTCTTGATTAAGAGGACAAATAAAGTCTCTTCAGGCTTCTCTAATTCTTTTGGCTGCACTATAAATGTTGGTTCAGACTTTTCTCAAATCCACATTCCATTTTCGCACCTAGGACCCATTAAATATTAGATATTTTTTCCAAGCCTGTTGACAAGTCGGAAAAGGTGAAGGTAGAAGGCAAGGTATAACGTCTCTAACTGAGCCCCTAACTAAAATCCTTCTAGGTTCCCATATGCAAACCTAGAGATCAATAGCAAAAGCTCCAGTACCCAGCACTACTCCAAAATTTATTCTTTTTAGAATAAAGGCTTACCTGTTGTCTGTGCTAAGGGGCTGCTGCCAGTTAGAGCACCACACATGAAGGCTGGCCTTCACCAGAGAAGGAATTCACAGCCTCAGTCCACAGCTCTTCCATCACAGATTTTCTCAACAATGGCTGAAATCCTGGCAAAGTCTGGGCATTCATCCCCTCCAGGTACAACTGCTCTAGGACAATACTGCTCAGGGGGATCTTACCTGAAAAACCACCAAGAAACTCACTACAGAGCAGAAATAGCTTATTGCATTTCCAGATGCCAGGGATACAATGGAGTGTGCTTCCAAATGTGGAAGCATAGATACAAAATTCTACTGCAGTAAAAACATTCCGGCAGCAAGATTTTCATTCCGTTCCTGCACACAAATGCCTTTGTGGATTTGTCTGTAGTAGTGACAAAACATCATGTGAACCTCTTTAGACAGCCAGTGTCCAAACTGATGCTGCCTGTAGTGGATTTACTATCTCAAGTCCAAACTTAAACAGGTTCCTAGACCCCTCTGTCCCTGCTCTCACCCAGAGCAGGAGGTCCCTGCTGAGAAGAACATGAACAGACTGTGTTGGTACCTGCACCCCGCCACAACCACCTGGTTTGGTTGGAATGTTGGGGACATACACACACCTGTAGCAGAACCACAGGTTTTTGTGGGCCATGTGAACCCTATTGCAGTCCCTGAAGCAGAAGCCTTTATTCCCATTGCCCCTCTTTCATCAAGAAATCCTGACTCACATACACCTTTACCAGCAACGCTCCTTGCACATGCACAATCTCTCATTAGTCTTCCTGAGATTTATGTATGCATCCAAAGAGGAGAATGGCCCTCTATGAATGTTTTAACAATCAGAACAATGAAGCATTGTGCATCAGACTGTTAAAAATGTTTCTAAACACTGTGCTCAATACACACTACTTGATTTCCAAAGCTGCTCTGGACAGAAATGATTTAGAAAACAACTCACAAGTAAACTAAAGCTCTTCTAATAAAACAAATATTTCACAGTTCATTTAATCTAAGATATTGAAAAGAACTGCCAGTACTCAGGTACGTGACCTGAAGCACAGAACTTTATTGCTTTCTCCACCAGGGATTAGAAATGTTTGGAGTAAAACAGTTGCTGTTAGGCAGGGCTCCTTTAATCTAACAGCCATATCCCAGGACCACTTATCCTTTCCCAAGTAGTAGGTAAAAGAAGAGGGGGAAACTGAGGTCAGTAAGATTTCTTATTTTTTTCTTTTATCTATCACATTACAGAAAAAAATTCAAAACTCACAACTAAGTTAAATACTTTAACGAATTTACATTTGGTAGTATGTATTAAGAGCTTTACATTTCTGACATTTTTTTCCTATTGGAAGTTGTTTTGTTCTACAAGACACTTTGCCTTATTGGTGCATGGTGTTCTCTGTTTTCTTCGACATCTTTTCCCTCTCACCATTTGTCCTCTAATACCCCTCTAAGCGCCCTTCTCTTGCATTCAGTGAAATGCTTGCTCAGAGGGCACAGGATGTGCCTTAAGAGCTCAGACTGCACAGTCATGATGGTCGTGCATCATGTTTGCAGCTGGTGAAGCCCCCACCACTCAGGCAACGTGAGTGAGCAACACCCTGGACATTTTAGGGCCAGTAAGGACTAAACAGAGCTTACAAGTGTCAGACAAAGTATACATATGTTTTGAACAAACAGATTTTTCAGGCAGTAGTGCAGCCAGGTGTTCTTACTGCACGCTGTAATCTATTTCACATTCTAGCATGTTAATAAGAGCCAAATTATATTCATGGAACTACATCTCTTCTGTATTAACAACAAGCCAATGGTTTATCAAAGCTCCCTAATCTTTAGATGAGCTGACACTTTTGCAGTCTGAAATAATGATTGCATTCACAAGGAAAAGAAAGTTAGTCAAATTAAATATCTCTCAAAATTTTTAAAATTATCAAAAAATTTAAACTGATTTTAATTACAGCATCCATGCTGTCTGTAAGTATATAAATTGCACAAGGTCAACCTCAGCCAAACACACCACACCTGTTCTCCTACCTAAAGAAGGACCAGATCTCCAGTGGTATCCTTTCATTAAATTAATCTCCAGGGACTGCTTGGAAAACCCTTGTGGAAGGGTGTCCTTATGGAAAATGCAGCAGCAGCAGCATATTCCAAATATAAATGTAGCAATGGTCAAACTTCTGAGGATCTCACCAACCCCAAATAAGACCCCACCTCTAACACTATTTTTTCCACAACATTGATGCTGGCTACAGAATTCACTCCATCAGAAGGAGACTCAAAGGCTATTGCTGTTACTTGCTCATTGTCTTTTAATCAAAGATAATTTGACTAGTGAAATTATATTAAAAAAAAAAATCCAATAAAACCTAGTCCTCTGAACTCATGTAGAAATTTAATTCCAATTTAAGTCAATGGGATTTATGGGCATAAGTGCCTTTGGGACTTTAAATCTTAGTATATCTTTAATAGAATGTAATAATCAATAGTTCTCAAGGCAAAAGGACCAGAAATGCTCCAGATTCCTTAGGAAGATGAGGGTACATTTTATCAGATGTCTCTGAAGACACTGAAAATAATTATTTGCTTTCTTAAAGATCATCAGAAAAATATTAGAAGTTAAATAATTTTCTTTTTACAAATGCATGCGGATGAGTAAAGTGTCAACCATTGATTTATTCATGTTTATCAGATATAGTCACTGAGTAAATCTGTCTTGTTGGGAAATTCACAGATAAGCAGACACCCATAGACAGAATGGATTATGATGAGGTATTAGCACTTGCATTGAGAAAATACATTGAAATTTTCATAAGATATCAATAATGCATGGTCCTAAGAGAAAAAATCGAGTAAAATTTCTTTTTTCATGTTATTTTAAATAAAAAATGTAGAGGGACAAAATCTTAAAAAAATAAGGAATATCAAATTATACTAGGCAGAAGTATAAAGTTTTTCTTTATGTAGATTTTACACATAATTTTCTAGATTTTATTCTTTGGTATACTTGTACGGTCAAATATTGGGATATTTTATCAATTAATATAATGTAAACTAAGAATAATAGAAGAATTTAGATTTGCTAGTTCAGTAGGTGGTTTTCTACAAACTGCATCATGTTCTCATACTGTTTTATTTAAAATAATAGCAAATATCTAATTGGGAAAATATTTTGTTTTTCTAAACACATTTTATCATATTATTTACACTGAGCTCTAGATTAAAGCTTAGTGACTTGATTTTCAAGCACTTGGTACAAGCACTTTCTGACAAATATGGGAGTTTTACTACAGAGCTCAGCCCTTTTGAAAATCACACCTTTAAGCAAAAGCAGCTACCACACCACACAGTCAACTTTCAATAAAGCAACTTGGCTACAGAATAGCCCAGAAATGCAGCATGTCAGTAGGTATATAATAGCCACAAGTTTGTAAGGAATGATTGGTAAGACTACCTTAAACCAGATTTCGTGAAAGAAAACCAGCAGGCTTAGAACTTCACTTAAATATATCCATCTAACATGAACAATTCACTCCAATTCTGTTGTCAGGTGATGAGAAGTAAACGGCAGACACCAATGTGAGGGGAGATCTTTTATAGTGTCCATTTCCAAAGAAACCAAATGAAAATTCTGCCTTCTGTTACAAATGAAAATGCAGAACTCAGGCTTCAAAGTGTCAAGCTTTTTCTAGAAAAAGGACAGAAGAGAGCCATCATTTTTATGCTAACAAAGGTAGAAATAATGCCTTTTTTCTCTAATCTTTAGATAAAAATATGGTCATTGTTGGTCTATTGTGGACTTGAACTAAATTTTGAGAGGTGGACCAGTTCCATACTGACAAATAACTGTTGCTCTTTTCCAGAAAATCTGCCCTACAGTTTTTTCTTCACATAGCTCTAGGTGTGATATTCTCGTGGAAAGAAAGAGCATTACCTTACTTCTTCCCACAGTAGCCCTTGACTAACTTGTCTTTACAAAGCTATTTCAGTATTTCTGTTACCTACCTTTTCTTCCATGCTGCAAGAGCCATAGTTACAATAGGGAGCATTCTTTTTACACAGCTTGTCTGATGTTATCTTTTATTAGTTTGCAAAGAATAAAACAGGGTGGTGGGAAGGAAAAGCTGTTTTTCAAATACCTGCCTTATCATACTTCATGTGCCTTTGTCTTCAGTGTGCTTAGTGCTCAGTTTTGAGTGAGCAGAGGTGGGGCAAGGGTGATCATAAATTTGCTTGTAGCATTATAAGCATCTTTTTCATGACTGCTGTTCTTTAGAATTATCTTTGCTAATCAACATTTTGCAGTGTTTGGATGCAAGGCCCAGACAAAGTTCTAGTTGTCATATTTTAGACTTAAGATGTGCTTATTGATAAGCATTGAGATGCAGCAATGTGACTTCAAGGAAAGCAGAGACAGGGACTCTTGGTATGGTCTGATGTGAGCCAAGTTCAGTGTGTGGAGATGGCAACTGACTTCCATTGGCTGCCCGCACACTTGATACTGCAACAAGTCACAGTTAAACCAAGAACCCTTCCTTAAAAAGCTATCATCCAAACTGTGAGCAAGGGAACAAAATTAAATTGGCAGACTCTAGCTATGTAGAGATTGTGATTTCCAAATAGTTTCCTGTTCTACAATGGCTTCTAAAATGCCATGTTTGATGGTCATGCACAGTGATCTTACACAGCTCTGAGGGGGAATACAGATCATTCTTTAATAGTTCCAATGTGAATGCAGTCCAATAATGTGTCTTGATCTGTACCAGAAGCTACATTAAAAACAGGACTCCAATATGTGTCTCCTGAGGAGGTGGCTATTTCAGCAGAACGTGAGAAAACAAAAGAGAGTCACAATACTGTATTTTCCAAAGTTCTGCAGTAGCAAAGGCTGTCAGACATTTCCAAGAATTCATAAATACCTTTGCAGCTACCAGATGAAGTATGTACAGAGTAGAAAAATGAAATGATACCAAGTGCATCTCTGGGTAGGAAATGAGGAAGGCATTTCTCTCTCCTTCTCTCTGAACTCTCTCTGTCCCTAGCTCTGGTTATGTGGAACAGCACCACATTGCACCCTCTACCATTTAGTTAAAAACTTCAGCATGAGGTATTGATAAATCCAGGATAAATTGCTCGACTGCCTATGTATCAATCTTTTCTTCATGGATGGATGACTAACAGAAAATACTTCAGCTATTTAAGATGGAGGCAGCTATTTGTAGATTTTTGCCCAAAATACAAGCATAAGTTTTGAAACCCTTAGTGCTACAATACCTGATGCTTGGTAGTCTGTAAACCAGTCAAACAGGATTCATGCCATATGCATACGAGACATGTGCCAGAGCAGTAACTCTGACAATTTCTTACCATTACCATAAAATGTTCCAAATTGATTTTCCATTTGTGAAATATTTAAAATATTCAGTAAACAATTAACAAATTGTTATGAATCCTATATCAAACAAAATTGCACTATGAAACATAAAATATGTTATATTTAAGCTGCCAAGTGTTTCAAATGTAGATGTGAACTTTCTTTTACCTTTCTGTTTTACCAGAAAAAAAATGTGCATCTCATACAAAAAATAACTGCAGTGTTTCTTTTTCCATTATAGTACAGCAGCTTTTGTCAGTAAGGGGACTAGTTTCTGTAAATGGCAGGACCAATAACAAGTTAAATTAAATTCTCAGTACTAGACAGGTTAGTCAGGCACTTCCCAGTTACATCTTCAGGTTATTGCTTCCTATATTTTACCAAGAGATATGACCAAGATATAACGCTTATAATTTAAATTTGCAATTTTTCTTTTATAGAAATTTAAATATATTTTTCTCCTGCTAAGTACATTTTTAATAAGAGTTCATTCCAATTGCTAAAAAAAATTTTGAAATTGACAAATTTTCGGTGGAGTTACTGGGCCAAATCTCTTTCTAATCTAAATCTAGATAAATGGATTTACTGCACTGATAACTAACAGTAGTGTTTTACTTACTCCTATATATGCTTTTCATCTCAATTATTTTCAATAGAACACTAATAAAGATACCACTTATTTTATGCTTTAAAGGTATTTGAAGGTCTTCTGGAAAATTAAAAGCAGTTTTAATAAATATTAATCTTCCATTTCTACAATGATAACATTTAGAAATAGACTGTCCAATAAACAGTCATACCATGTATGTACAGAGTCAGAAAAAAAAACTCAAGACTAAGTAAAACCTTGTAGAGTACCCAGTATAAATACGCAAAGCTGCAATGTGAAGCAATTTATGCCTTGGCCAATAGTGGGGGCTAATAATAAGAGGAATTTATATTAAAAATAGCTGGAGAAGAAGACCATCCACCAACTATTCAAATAGAAATAATAAAAAGCTTTATTTTGAAGGATGCCTTGACATAAACATTCTGGGATTTCCCTTAAAAGAGATCTTGCTTCCTTTCCTTTAGTTATAACCAAGCATTCTTGAGGCAGCCTCCATGTAACACCTATTGCCACCTTACAGGTGCTGTAGTCACAGACACTCTTTGATGTTTGTAGAAAATTTCTGTATTCCCCAGGTTCCAGCCTGGCCGAGCCCACCCAGCTCAGCCAACCTGTACCACACTCAGTCTCAACACAGACTGGATTAGCTCATTGCACACTGAGCATTTACTTATTTGGAGACACATCAAAACAGGTTTTCCATAGCAATTTCAGTCTCAAATTCTTGTACTTCTTAAAGGAATAAATCAAAACCAGAAACCACTTTGACTTATGCTTTGGATACTGCTCAGGGATACAGCAGCTCCCTTGCTAGACTTTTTAGTGATCTTAGCAGCTTAAACAATCCACCTGACACCTCATTCTCTACATATAAAGGAAGAGATGTGTGATTTCCTTTTTCTTTCTAACTTGCCTGTTTATTTCAGAGCATTGAAAAAGATACATCAAAACCACAGACTTCAGGGAACTTTAATCTGTCAGGCATATAAAAAACACTGCTCCTAATCAAAATATCTATAGACACTATGATATTTCAGTATGTTAGAAAGGCTTCTCCATTCTATTGTGATTTTAACAAGGAAAAAATAACACCCATAAAATTCTAGTTAGAGAATTACTGATTCTAGGAGAGAGGTGTCTGAAGAATGTACCTTTATCAAAAGGGATTTATTTAAAAAAACTCAAAGCAACTCTAGCATATAAATCAAACCAGCCTGTCCCCCACTCCTAAATAATTCTTATTTATTTTTGCAGCCTACTAGCAAGTGCCACCTTGTCTTATTTACACTGCATATTGACTCAGAAAACCCTACCAAAATCTTCGGACTTCAATTCCAGCCAACAGTAATGGAAAGTGTAACCTAAATTGCCTTACACATGCTTCTTGCATCCATAAGTGAATTAAACTAAACTTCTGGGAAACCTGTCTGCTCAATGCTATTGTGCAAAGGATGAAGCAGATCTGAGGCAGGAGCAGGGATGGGGGATATTCCATTTGCATAAGGAAGATAGCTCCTTTGTAAACATTGATACAGAATGGCAAGTCTAGCAATGACTTTTTCCCCCCTAAACTCTCTCCCCTCTGACTTACACATCCTTGTAATATATACTGCTGTTTTGACTTGAGCTATGCACCCAAATAGACTATTTGTGGAGCATTTGTGATGCACAGATCTATTATGCACAGCTATCAGAGGTCAAACACAGAGCAATTCTATACCTCTGATGTCAGCCTGAACAGAAGCATTGTTCTTGGCAGTGACAGGAAAAAGGCACCACATCCAAATTACTGAAAGCCTTCTCATGGCAGAAGAAAAAGCTGTCAGTTTAACAGCTGAACACAGAAGGTTCAACCAGTATATATCCTTCTCATTCAAGTAACATGAAACCCTGGAAAAAAAAAAAAAAAGAAAGAAAAGAAAAAAAAAACCTGGAACTGTGTCAGATTTTTTAAGTTGGAAAAGCTCTTGTCAATGCTGAACAAAGAAAACCAGCCATTTGTGTTGCCAAGACAGTGCTACTGAATTACAAAATAAAAGAGAAAGAAGGAGCCTCAATATAAATATATAATGTGCATGTCTGTACTGAAGGAAAAAATATTCTAAATTTACTATAGCTTCATATTTACACTGCAAAGTAGGCTGCAAACTGTGTGAATATCTGTTAACATGCACACTCACACATAGGTATATGCTGATCTATAGCAAATCTATAAAATTTGTCCCCTATGTATATTTCCCTCTTCTGTATTGCATTACTCAAAATAAAAATAGTTCTCTAATTACCGCACTCATATCTTATTCATGCTCAGAGTGTGCTGCTTGAACAGCATCCCCAAACTGCACAGGCTGTACTTAAAGAGCAGGGAGACATCTCCCTGCCTGGGGTGAATGACCCCTTCACGCATCTTTGACAAAACAGACCTTAGCATGTCAACAGCTATCTAATAATGACACAAGAAAAGAATCTCTCACTCTGGGCTATATGAAATCAAGGTGTAGGCTGTGTCACGCCCTGAGGCTACAATCCCCTCGCCATTCCCCTGGAACAAAGTGTTGCTCAGTGTAGGAGAAAGCTGTTTGGAAACAGTGATTACCAAACCTTCACTTTTTCTCCTCTCTACTTTTAAAACATACACTGGGTTAACAGCCAGCATTTGTAAGAGCTAAGTATGTAATCCAGCTTACAGGCTATATTTCATTTTCTAATGCATAAGTAAGAGATATTTAAAATTCCAGTAAATAGTTCTAACCAGCTACATCAAACAAGTGAAGCATTAGATGGGGAATGTGCACACATCTGTCATCTGATCTGCCACATGGTCCTTGAAGAAATATCATTCCTGATAGGTGCTTTACTGGTTTTGTTTTCCACCACCACTGGATAAGGAGTTTAAAAAGTGACGCTAATTTTTAGCAGAAGAACCATGAGAAGTAATATGAGGAGACAGTTGTACACAGTCACAGGATGAATGCAGAATATTAAAATGTTACTCTCTGCCAACATTAAAGAAAGACTGGAGTTTAATTTCATTCCTGTGGGTTGCTCTTGCTTTTTAGTCAATACAAAGCAAAAATAGATCATTTTAGCAGATCAGAAGTTCCCATGCTCTTCTTATTTATCTCACACTTGAAATCACAACACTCAGTTTGTGACAACATAATTGTCTCCATAGAAACTAGTTCTCACGAAATGGAGCATTTGCACAATATTTGGACCCTGTTTACTGAAAACCTGGTAAACACGTGTACTGCACAAACTGTCACCACTGGCAGATGTCACAGAAACCCACAAACCAGCTTAGCAGGGATTTATTAAAACAAAACTGTTTTCTACCTCTGACCAGCTCAAAAATAAATCAATCATTACATGAGGACTAAGTAAACTTCTCAGCTATTCAGAATCAGGATACATGGCTCGGTGTTCTTTTATGCTCAGGTGTAGCTCTGCTCAGCCTAAACTGTGCATTAGGTGTCTGATTACCTGGAGCAGTTGACACATGGCACTGACTCATAAACCAAAGAAAACACTATGAATACTCTTTACAGTACTATAGTATATACCAAATTTTCTGAGGTTAAATTCCTATTACCTTTCTTTTTTATCTGCTTCCAATTTTAGAACTTTCATCATCATTGAGGATCACTTTAGGCTCAGCTTTGACATCAATCTAAATTCCCAAAACCTCCTCAAATACACAATTTCTATAAAAGCTTTCAGGAAATAGTGGAATTTTTAAATTCTCTTTATTTGGCTGCAATAAAGTTTAAGTGAGGTTATATTCTTTTGTTATATTAATACCTGGTATTGTTTTTGCACACAACAATAAGTGGGATACATCTTGCCTTATTTCATTCTTCATACTCCCTGTACAGCAATCAGTCGGTAGTGGCAGATAATGACTCAAACTGCATGCTCAAAACAAGTATCTAAGAGGAAAGTGGTGTCTGGAAATCAAGTCAGTGACAAAATTTTAATTAGGCTCCAAACCAGAGTGCATCCTCCTGCACCATTGACCTGTGTGGTCACCGTGACCATCCAGCTGTGCACCACCTTCCAGGGTGGAAGAGGTGAGGGCACTGCTCATCAGCATTTCCAGTGATTTAGAAAGGTGAATACAGGACAAATCTAGTGACGGTCTTCCCAAACACCTTATTTAATTTTTGCATTTTGTCTAACAGACAACATTTTGCTAAACCTCTCAACAGAATTTGTGTCTTGTGGCTTTTGGGGCAGGGAGAGCTTAGCTTTTATGTTTGTTGGTTTGGGGGGGNGGGGGGTGGAGCATGTGGGGGTGGTTTGTTTATTTATTTTGGTCATGCTATGCCAAAAAAAAAATAAGAAAGACAGAATTCTTGAACATCTAATGATCAGTACAGCCTGAATACCTCAGGACCAGCTATTTATATGTAAGGTCCCACCACTTGAGGATGTCTTGGCAGAAAAGAAACAGATGGTGCCAATAAAAAGCAAAAATGAACTTCATTCTTCCATAACAAGGCAATAAACCCCAGCATAATATTATTATTTTCCATAAGTCAGGTCTTAACACATCAGGGGCAAAAGATGAAAAAACTGAAAAAAGAAATCCTATGCTTTTGTTCCAAGGCTTTGATGTCATCACTGTTGGTTTTTGGAAAAGCTCTCACAAAACTCTAAAAATCCTTTTTAGCCTTTAGGTTGCTCTGCTTAGGGATTTAGAAAGGATGTCAGTGTAGGGTTACAGACCAGATGACAATTCTCTTTGCTGCCAGGTGTATGTGGGCTGGAGGGATAAATAAGATGCATGGAGATGAAATTTGTAGTTATCTCTTTTCCCATGTATTTACAGAATACATTTCACTATGCACTGACTGAGGGTTTTTTAATTTCTCTCCCATCTCTAGGATCCCTAGGGTACATGAATGTTTTTCTTTCTCTCTCTTGTTTCCCCATTCTGGCTTGCTAGTTTATCCCACACACCTGCAAGAGCAGGATCTTTCAGTCACAAAGAGCTGCCAGAGCTCTCATGACAAGGAGGAGACATAATTTGGAGCATCTTTTTCAGCTTCATTAATAACAAAACACCTGTGAGCTAGGGAGTTTAAGAGATTGTGTCTTCATCATTTATGAATCTTCCTCCCTGCTGTGGCACTTAGTTCTTTGCCAGTTCAACCTGGCACAACTCCTCAGCATCCAAAATTTAAAAAGGAAAAAAGTGCACTTTTGTCTCTAGTGAAAGCAGCATAGATGGCGAAGGCAGGGAGAAAACACCACCAGGAGCTGAAAACCCACCCTTGCTAGAGCTGGTAAGAGTGACAAACCTTGACACTGCTGCTTATTTATTCTCAGTTTGACACTTTTCTGTTTTTGTAAGAAAAATAATGGACAAGGGAAAATATAATCCTAATGATTCAAGTATAACATTATACCTGCTCCTCTCCTCCACAGACCTATTGCAAAATTACCATAGTACAAGGAATTTTAAATTTTATTGATGAATAAAATAGCTGTGGCAAAAGCAGAGAACAGCTTCTAAGTCTATCTTTCCATAATAAGTTTCTAAAGGGAAGAACTGCCATTGACACATTCTTGCCATGAAAGGTTAAACCCTATCACAAAGATTTATTTTTTAACTCATTGTCTATACTGGAAAGCCTCGATGAACACTCTCACAAAATGTTCCATTCTGAGGCATTACCAAAGGAAGGGCATTTGATTTGCAACCAAACTAACAGCAGCTATACAACACGTTGTGGTTAATTTGACCTCTGAGGACACTGGAGCACTTTGCAAACTATCCCAGACTCCCAGGCACTGAAATCGCCTTTTGATATCATCTGAGTTATTGCTGTCCCCCATGAGCCTTTTGAAATTCTCTCAATACAAGTGTTAGGACCCAGGAGTCCTTTGGTAGGCAGTATAAATGCAAGCCAGAGATCATTGTATAAATCAATTATTACATCTCGCAGTGTTGTTCAACAGGATTAAATAACCTGAAGGTCTGATAGATATCCCTATCTAACTGTAGCAGACACAACAGCGACCACCATCAAATAATTTACCTGTTATAGTATTAGCATCAAATATTGGGCAAGAAACAACATCTTTCAATGCCAGAGAGTCACTAAAGCACAGAAGTGAATGATCAAATCTGTCTTTTGTGCCTTTTAAAGAACAAACTACAGTTTTGATATTGTTTTTGCTTTTATTTTGGAGATGGTGCAGGGGTATAGCATCTTCATACTGATGCTCACCCTCTTGTCTTCTGTAGTTTATGTGAGTAAAAATCTCTTACAATCTGGAAAATACTTTTTAAGATATACAGACTTTGCAAGTAATTTCTGTTTTATGGACTCCTTGCAGAAAAATGTAGTAAAAATAATGATCTGAAATGCAAAGCCTGGGCAAGTGCTGATGTACCACAGGTTTCCCTCAGCTCTGTTAAAGGACCTCCATGCAAATAAAAGGGTCTTTCCTTTGTCTCTAGCAAGGCATTTCTGGCTGCCCTTGAGTTGTGCCACTCTGTGATATAATCACACATTCTGCCAGCAGAAAATATTGTGGTGCTTCATCATACAAACAATTCCTGGAAGCTGCCCCATCAGGGCTGCCATTCTGGCTCATGAACAGACCCAGCAAAGGGTGTAGCTCTAACGGGAGCAAGTGTCTCTCTGGGATATGCCTGACTCAAACTCAGACACAAAGAAGTGAGACCTTTGTTCTTTTCTCATGTGGTAAGTACTGGAAACCCCACTGGAAACTCAGAAGGATAAGATGCACACCGTGGGTTTCCTCAATGTTCAGTGCCTGCAAGACCAAGTTTCAATAATTCCTACCACAGAACAGTTGGTAAATTTGGAAATGCATACATTAAAATCTCAAAACAAAAAAAAACACCAAAAAATAATTTTAGAAATATGCTATTCAAAAATTTGCTCAGTTCTTCTGGTTTTTGAACATTCCGAAGTTCATTTTTACAGCATAGCTAAGTTATGGACAGAAAAACTGAACTGCTTTAAATGATGGGACATTCCACTGCTGTACTGTCTGAAAAGTCTCATTCAGAGAGCTTAGTGCTTCCCTCTGAGTCAGTGTTTTAGTCTAGTTCGTAAAGAAAACTGCAAAGTTTCTTAAATATGTATCATTTTGTTAAAAAAAATAATAAAAATATCCCTGTAGGATGGAAACTACAGCATCCTGGCTCAAAGGCTAATATCAAGATATAATATTGAAGAAAAAAAAAATAAAAAATAAGGAAACATATAAAGAGAAAAGAGGACATAAGAAAACAACTGAGTGAAAAAAGGAATGTGAAGGAATTTTCTGCTCATTGTTATGTCTCTATTCTCTCAGTCTAATTACCATATACTTTAACAAATAATAAGACAAAATAAGCAGATGAGATGCACAAGAGCAATAAGCCCCACTCACAGATTAAAAGCAGGTGGCAGAGTGAGAGAATAACGTGAATGGGGTAGGACTTGTGCTCTGGAGGGAAAGGCGACGTGGACAGAGCTCTCACACTGAGCTCCAGCACCTCTGGGACTGGGGCAGCCCCCACAGCCAGGCTCCCACAGAAAGCTCACAGGGCAGCACTGTCCAGGGCTTCTTTCTCACTTAAGTAACATGAAACCACAGAAAGAAAGCTAGAACTCTCAGATTCAGTGTAAAGTTACAAAAGCTTTTGTCAATGCCAAACAAAGAACACAACTGAGGCAGTGCCATTGAATTAATAAATAAAATATAGAGTTTCAACTCTTATTTATAGTCTAAGTATACAGTCTGCTACCTATGTAATGCACGTATCTCCTTATCTTCTAATATTTACTTATAGATAATATATTTAATGCATAAGTAAGCATTATATAGAAAATATAAATTCTGTGAGCACAATAGGGATCACCCACTGAGCACAAATAATCACCCCTCTGAGAAGAGTGTCTTTACATTACAATCTCCTGTGCTATCTTTTCTACACTCCCAGCATATGAAGGTCTTCCTGAAGCAGGCTCAGCTCTGGCAGCCCTGCAGCAGGGTGGCACCAGGGGCCTGTGCTCAGGCAACTCAATAGTACTGCTAACATTTAGAACCACAATCAACAACACGTATCAAACAATTTGCATGTAATGGTGTTGAGTGGCTTCTAAATTTAAAAAACTGAGCATATTGCCCACTCAAAGGGGATATTCCTTGTTATTTTGATGTTAGATGTGATTTACAAGGCCAACAAGTTAACAGCACAACCAATAGCTAACAAATCTGCACCATATGGATGTGGCTCTGCAGATGACAAACATGCTTTGACTCACCTGCACTCAGGCTTTATTTGAACTCTTTTCCAGTACTGTCAACAGTTTAAAAATTGAGAGCAATTTCAATCAAGAGTTTCACAGACCAGCACTGTAAATAGTCTTGGGAAACATGACATCCAACTCTTTAACGAGCATTTGTCATTAACTTATATAAGCTTATGGCTGTAAAGGGGAGGAGGAAAGAGGGAGGAAGGAAAGGAATAAGAAAAGAGAAATCCAAATGCTGCCTTACTAATTTACCAGAATGGTGATTAACACAGGAGTACACAACACCCTCACAGCAAGGAATTGGTACACCCACTGGTAAGCCCAAAGCTCGACCAAACTGTTGTCTTGAATAACTCAGAGGGTTGAAGGGAAGAACTATTTAGAGAAAAAAAAAAAAATCCATTAGATATCTCTCTTCTGTTGTTTATATTATTGACTTGATCATTTGGCAGGGTAGGTGAACAATGTTAAATCAAATTCCCAAATGGTTTAATTCAGCACAGCTTAATTCAGCTTTAATTTAGCACAGTTTCATTGACTGCAGTCCAGCTGGGCTGATTTATTCCAGCTAAAGGGTTGGCCCCACTCTAGTGTAACTGGTGAAAACTATTATGCACGGAAAGCATGATCATAAAGAAAAAGGTATTGAGGGGCATAGTATGAAATACAGGGTGTTGGTATACTGAATGCTAACAATGTTTATCGCAAAGACAGCTCACTCTTTCACTGCTGTGATTGTAGTTACCTTTTGTTGCAACAGAGCAAAAGAAGGACATCTTTATTGCTTGGAAGTCCATGTGCTCCTCCTATTTATCTTGCACTTGAAATCTTTACCGTTTGTTTGTGACAACATAATTATCTCCATGGAAACCAGCTAAATTGTCATGAAATAGAACACTTATGTAAGCCCTGGACCCTGCTTCTCTCCCATCCAGAACAAGCACTGTACAGACTGACCTGGGCACATCTACACGGGGCCACTGTCCCCCTAGCAGAAATGCCACAGCACATTGCTTTTCCTGTGCAGCCAAATCATACCACCTACTATATTAAGGCTTCACAAATAGCTTTCCTAAAAGGTTCATTAGTTGTTCAAACTCTGGTTTGATATTCAGATATCTGCATGTCTACCTAAGTTAGGCTTACGGTGATTTATAGAAGAGCACAACACATGGAAGCGTCATGGTAAACAGCAGTGCTTTACAAAACTGAATTTCCAGTTTCACAGTCTGAAAACACAAGTCTAGCAAGGCAAATATTTCCTAAGATGAGTTAGAATGTTCATATCATGGAAGCTTAGCAACAATGAGAAGATTAAGTATGGGAGTTCTATTAAACTATTCTTTCCTTTAGTGCTTCGGAAATCCCACTGCACACTATTAGTTGCAACTATACTGGGCCAATCCTATTAGCTCTCTCCATTAAGTGTTCACAACTTCCCCTGGAAGATGTATTCTTCCATTTCAGCAGATATTTTGCAAATTAATTGCAGGCTTTTCACTGTTAAGTTGCATTCTTTTTTTTTTTTTTAAATTCAGCATGCACTGATGCTTTGGATAAAATTACAGAGACCCTCAAATACTTCACCAAGTTTATTAAATAAATAAATGTGTGTAGACACACACAGACTTTTCTGGAGACAGAAGAGAGGAATAGGATTTGTGTGGTAACATACCATGCATTTGTAACATATTGCAGATATCTAAAAGCCAAATTATTTTTAGCCTGCTTTCCTAAAGAAATTACTCTTTTGTGTTTGTGCCTCTTCCTGTTCTTTTGATTCTGCAGGCCAGTTACCCTCAACAGACAGGCAGTATTATCAGTGAGATTGTTGCTAAAGATTTCACAAAACCCAGAGCCAAATTCTGTCCCCATTAAGGAGATGCTCAGAGGACTTTGTACATTCTCACAGCCTCACTTCTGGCTGCTCATGCTGGGGACAGGCTCACTCTGGAGTAGAAGGGACATGTGCTTTGTCCCCTCTACACAAGAGCTTATGAGTTATTGGGGAGCAATTAAAACACACTAAGTTAAACAACTTCATCAGAAAACAGGGCTGAAACATAGAAAAGACTCTGAGGTAATGCCATGGAGAAGATGTGATGAGGAAAAATGAAGTTGATGACATGACAGAACACGTGAAGAAATTGGACAGAAATCAGCAAGATTTTTTTAGGGAAAGTTCATACAGGAGCTATTCCTGGAAAAACAAGTGCTCTCTTATTGTAAAGCAATTAACTGGAATTCACTGTCAAAGGCACTGTAATTTTGCAAATTATTTCAAGAGAAGAGTCATCTAAATTTGCTAATACTTTCTGTTTCAGGTGAATACATAAGGCTTTCCTCCCCCAAGCTACTCATTTCTAAAGCTGTCCTGCGCTCCAACAACAGCAATTTCATCCCACATTGTATTTAGTAAATTGCACTGAAGCACATGAAGCCATCCCATAATCTCTGTAAACATGGCTGTATATCTAAAGGCAACTCTTACATATGGGTCATTATCTATTCTAGGGCTTGATAGCTCCTATTCATGATCACGTCATCTCAGTAAAAATGGAGTTGTTCTGCATTTAGATGGCAAGTAAGATATTCTAAAATATATAAAACACATGTATTTCCATAAACATAATTTTCTACATATACAGTAGATTGTATCATTCATATAATGCCTTTAAACCAAACAAAATACACATCTGGAGATTTAAAGAGCTTTAAAAGCACTAGGTATTTTGCTTGAATGCATCATTACCTGTATACCCATATTATATTCTCCTGGGCAGTGGTAATGAGTGAATCTGAAATTGTTAGGCTGTCATTCATCTGAAGTTTAGTATAAACTGAGTCAGGAAAACAAGAGGCCAGACACAACAAATTTCCTGAAACTGGGGATGGTGAGTAACACAGCTTACACATATGGTGTGGCACCTGGTGCTCATTACATACAAATCAAACAAGCTCATCATTCTTGTACAGCATTTCTCCGATATGAGCCTGTTCAACTCCCTTCTCTTCTATTTCTCTCTAATTTTTAGGTGTCATGGTCAAAAGGTGACAACCACTAACAGGAACATACCAGTCTGCCACCAGGGAATAGGCTGCAGCTGAGTTCCCTATTTCTAAAGACTTTCATTTCGTGGTTCTGTAAGATTAGGGCACATGACCCACCCACAACAGCTGAGAGCACTTAGCAGTAACCCCTCCCTCATTCCATCCTATGGGATGCATTTCAGAAGCTCTTGACTAGACTGAAAAAAACCCATAGAACTCAAAAATATCTGACAAGAGTAGCAGAAAGCCTGCAAAAAGCACATAAAATATAAATGTTGACAGCTCATATTTGAACCAATATGATAGAAGTCTTCCTGCAAGAGTGGGGCACCCTCAGTGGTTACCCCAGCAAAATGTACCAAATCAAATGCAGAATATTCCCCAATGTTGTTTAATAAGATGTGGACCCTGAGTGTTTGCACAGGAGTCCTCTCTTGGACAGTGTAACTACTAAAGGACTTCTGGGCTTCTCCATCTCCCATAGAGCTTCCCAAAGCCTTTTCCTTAGGTTTACAGGAGGGAGAACACATTTAATGACCTAATAATTAACAAAGAAAGGCTTTGATTATATGATAATTTAATGGCTGGGTTAGAGAGGGCTTGTGTTATGAAATAAGATGTCTTACAGGAGCACTCTGGCAAAGTGCACATCCAAAATAGATCCATTTTTATTTGCATGTGGTTTTGTTCTAGAATACTCACCAAACCATGCCAAAATGACCAGCTGATGCTGTGGCAGCCTTGTGACTGTACCAAATAGTAAAAGGAAAAGGGACTATCCTGCTTCTCTGAGCAGCTCTGTGAGCCCAGGAGCTCTGTAGTACAGCATACCAATTACCCAATAATTACCCCCTCAGATTCCTGTTACTTAAAAAAACAAACAAACAAAAAAACCCAACAAACGAAAACTTTACATCTTTCATAGAGAAAAGGTGATGCTGGAGGGAGAGAACAGCAATTTTACATGGGTTCTTTCTTTCTTTTTTTCTAAAGGTCAGAGTTTGTAAATTTTAACTTGTATAAGAGTTTAGATTCACTAAGGCTTCTGAAACAGGTCAAAATGAAAGTTGTGGAGTCAAGCAGAGAATAGTAAAATAATAGTATTCAGAATAAATACAACCTGAGATGATACATAAATCTCTCTAAGAAGCCACTATCTAGCATTTTAATTAAAAACCTCATCAGTGCTATTTTGCATTATTTTTCAAAACCTACTTTTACTCAAAGAACAAATGTAGCATTTTTTACCATAGAAACATCTCATTACACTTAACTATGACGTGAGGGAAAGCAATTATACATGAGTAATACCTCAAAAAAAACCAGAAAAATAAAACTATTGGTAGCAGTCAGCTATATGAAAAGATTTTGTAAGTGAACATATATTTAATCTCTGTTAGTTTTCCCCCTTCAGCTTAGAGAAGGAGTTTCTCTGTCATTGCAACACTAAAGTATCATCTATCATAAGAGGAACAAAAGACCAAAGCACTATTCAAAGATGATAACATGAAAGACTTCGAGAGCCTTTCATGCCTTCAGTCACATAGTTCTGAATCCTCCCCTTCTCTATTATTTCTGTATATTACTCTATAAAACTATGCATTTATCCAATGGAAAATCTCATGAAGAGGTCAGAATTTTAAATACTCCTTTTGCAAAATTACAAATCGTTAATGTGCTCTCTCAAATTTAAGCTCTTTTTTTTTCCTCATTTTCATAGCAGTTATACCAAACAGGTCAAGGTATCTGTCATAAACCAATCTATCCTTAGTGTCAGAGAATCTAGGCCCAATTGTAAAATCTATGCAATAATACTTCTTTTCATGTCTTTAGTAGTCTTCTCTGAGGATCTCAAAGTATTTCAGAAATTATAATTAACAACTTCCTAATCAGATTCATATTTTTCTTACAAAGAGAGAAGGAGAAACATAGGCATTTTTGCAACATTTTTTAAATCTTAAAATAAGTCTGTGGCAGAGTTAAGAACAGAATCTATTATTGCAGATGTCCAATTGCTTTGAACACAAACGTATTAATTCAGAATGTGTTTTGTTCTTGTTTAAGACTATTTTCTATGCTACTAATTTTGTAGACAAAATGCAGCAGAGCACTGAAGTCTTTCAGTGGTTTTTGTATAGCCATAGGTACATGAAGTATTTATTCACATGTTGACATGAATTGTTTCTATGTAGCCTATGAGAATTCTTTCTTACTCTGTTTTCTTTCTACTATGTCTTCAATTTTTCCACCTCTCATCAATCCTCCAGAAGTACAGCACATGCATTTTAATGGAGAATACATCAAAGGTCGACAATGATGCCTGGCTACTCAACAGAATGCCAAACTGGTGAATCACAGCTCACAGGCTAAACAAAGACCAATCTACACACTCTACATGGGCTTGATTTTTAATCTCTGTAAGCAGGAATATACTCAACGTGTTTGCCTGGGCTCAACAACATTTAGCTCTGCTTCTGCCAGTCACACACAGTTTTGCAGCCTTCTAGAAATATCAGCAAAATCTCTAACACCTAGATCTGTTAAAAGCTTGTCTTTGCCAACCCTCCTGAAAATATCTTTGAACACATTAAAATTCTACTTGAAGAATTAAAGCAAAAATTGAGGTGGAAGAATTTTTGCAGGATAGTGTATGAGAGAATTAGATTCTTGTTCTTGCAAGAGAGAATGTAAAGGGAACACAATTTATTGAGAGGGAATAAACTATATCTCAGATGAGGTCATGCCTATACAGCATTGTTTGTCTGATGGAATTAGGAGCAAGAATGAATGAATGTGATGGAATGAGATGTAAGGCATTTCCAGAATTTCATCCATATCCAATATGTACCATCCATTCAGTAATTGTTACATAATGCCTCTTCTCTCTGTAGAATCATTTCATTTTTAATGGAATAAATACATAAATTTAAAACCTGAAAGCTTGCCTACAGCCATTAGCAGCCTATTGACAATGTCCTTGCATTTTCCAAGAGACCCTTCCTTACATCACTCAATACTGGCAAGTCAGAAGGCAGAATAAAATGAGTAAAGTGGAACCAAAAGATGAAATTCAAGTTCTTAATCCATGGAAATGGTGTTGATTATTGTCCCTCTTCACATAATGACTACCAGCAGAGTTCACAGTACTGAAGACAACAGTTAGCAAAAAATAAGAAAACTCAGATCTCCACGGCACCTTAAGCACAAAAATCTACATCTTTGGGTGATCAAAAATGCCTGAAATCTGCTGAAAGAAGCCATTCTGCAGCTATTTGATTTATAACCAGATGTGCTTGGCCCAGTCTTAATACATCAACACATCAGCATCAATCCTGGTCCCACAGTGGCCACAAACCCAGCACTCCTCTCCTCAGCACTGCTGGAGGTGTGGAGAGGGCACCAGCACAGACAGCAGGAACAAGGCTTCTGGTGGCTGGGTGACAAACCATGAGTGCCACCTACTTCTCCTCACTGCTGACTAGAGCATCAGAGGAGGCTCCTGCAGAGACCCCGCATTATCTACAAGCCTAGCAGAGTTTTGATGTTTGTGCATCACATGCTTCAGACTCTGGCATCAAAAACTAAAAGATATTTCTTTCTAAGGCATAGAGCTTGTCAGGAGCTGTTTGGACCTGGAGGCATGAGGCATCGGTAGAAAAAAGAAAATATTTACATGTTTTAAAGTGTTTAGAGTGAAGGCAGATGCACTCTTCCTGCTTGCAGAGAGAAAGTGGACTCACACCCATTCCAATTTTCAGCCCAGTACATACCTAGGCCCACTGGGAAATAAGAGGTGTAACCACAGCTCAGCAGAGGCTACAAACCCAAAGCTTCAGAGGAAAGAAGTTTGTAAGAACTTCCAAAGTTTTCCTCACAAATGACTGTCATGAAGACAGCATCCAAGCCAGCGAGAAGTAAATAACACATTAGAAATAAGAGGGCAGGGGGGGAAAAAGTGTTGGATTTTTTTAAAATTAAATACTCTTGCCTAGTTTTCCTTAGCTAATTAGCATCCCTTCTTAGCGGTTTAAGTAACTGCTCATTTAGATCAGTGAATGATTGCTCTGAGATTAGGGTGTGGGAAAAAAATTTCTGTTGGGAATAATCTACTTATGCTACTGTTTATTTGAAGCAGTGATAAACACAGAGATTTTCCTTCCATATGTGCCAAGTATAAGAGAAAGCAGAATGATTAATGAACTCTTGCATTTTACCAATAAATTACTAACTTCAGACACAAATTTATAGTTTTCATTAGTACAAGTTTCATTAATTTCATTGCAAGAGACTCTTGTTTTTTTAAGAATGTTTATATTATTTCCATTTGATCTGCTGGGAATGACATTTTGCGCACCATTATTTATAATCTACAAAAATTAATTATGCTTCTAATTAACAGCATGAAAATAAGTTATTGCTCAAGGAGTTATTTATTCAGTTTTAAAGCAGGAGCTTTAAGCCTGTATATATATATACATTTTATTTGTGCTTCTAGCATTTTCTTTTTTCCTTTCTGTTTTACTTATTCATTTCTTCACAGATTTCTGAGATCTATTAAAGTTTAGCCTTCGTGAAAGTTTTCAGAATCTTAAATTTGTTTTTCCTTCTTCTTCAATAAACAAGAACAGGATATACAATTTGATATGCATTTCCCTTCCTATATGAAGGCTAAGACATTGAAAAAAATTAATAGTGGGAAAGAAAAAGTGAAACTACTTTGACTTGTTAATACACTCCCTTCTCATGGTCATTTAATGAAATTATCAGCTTTAGAATATGCTAAAGGTAGCTCCAGAGGCTGACATCTCATTATCTAGAGAGCACAAAAATGGGACAACTATGATGCAAACTACTTTTTTCTGCTCTACCATTTTATTCAGGTGCAATTAGGAGTCACCTTGCAGCAAAGGCAGGACACTCTGTCCCACTCCATTATCACCTCCTTTTGTCAGGTGCCAGTTTGTCAGTGGACCTTGGTGGCTTGTCCCTGTGAAGTGGGTCTGACCCCAGATATCTCCTCTCAGAGCCTTCCAACAGAAACTCTCAGTTACAAAAGGGGGCAAGTGAATGCAACCACAATTACTGTGGTTCTGCCTGTTTCCATACATTTACAAGTTAATGGTAGACACAGTCATAAAAATATTATGAACTGACGCTGCAGAATATTCAGAGAAAATGCTCTTTAAATCATACATATTCATTCACCCAGATATTAAAAGTATTCCACATAGGATGTCAGGGAAATTGGTGGTGGTGTTATGTCCAGGCAGAGCACCTCCAGTTTTCAAATGTAAACAGCCAGAAATTAATTTCCAAACATTCTATGAACTGCAGTGTGCTTACACAATTCCTTTCAAATACTTGAACCCAGGCTGCCTACTCACAGACACAGAATAGAAAAAGAAGGCAACTGCCAAATTGTTAATTGTTAAGACAGAGTTAGGCTAAACTTTTTTTTAAAGGAAAAATATCAACTACCAAAATAATTTATCTGATATTCATGTAACCCTTCATGGCCTTTAAAAAATAAGGACTAAGATATCTTGTACAATTTTCAGCAATATTTCCACTGTGTGTTTTAAGCCATGGTGCACATACACATCTAAGAAATTAATATTCCTTCGCCATGGGCTATCTGGATCTCTCTCTTTCTTCCCAGGCCCCAGATGTCAGCTGAGGTTTAGTACTTCAGCAAAGGTGCACAAGCAGGGCCTGTGCTGTCCTGCAGACACGGTCACACCTGTTCTGCAGAGCTGCTCTGGCTTTTCCCCACTCCCCTTGGGCAGCCAGGGCCCACATGTGCCCGCAGGAGCTGTGGCTCTCCCAGGGCCAGGCAGAGCCCACTCCATGTCCCTGGCAGCCATCTGCCACAGCCTGCCAGATGCTTTCTGGAGGCTTGTCCCAGCACAGTCCTCTCCAAGGCAAGCTGCAGAAGCAGCTGGAGGGTTTTGGACACCGCCACAGACTAAATGAATAAGATGATTAAAATAAAGCAGGTTTTTAAAAGACACAGCCTTGTATTTATAGATGGCGCAGTCACTGCTGAAAAAGAATCCAATGCCATCAGCAGTGAGGGGTTTGTGCATGGCAAACAGAGCAATGGCTGAGGGTGGCTGATCTGTTCCATCAAAACATCCAGCAGCTCCTCCTTTTCCTAGCAGTGGAGCTGGAGTGGACTTTATTTCCCATAAAAAGCTTTTATTAGCTGCCACTGTGACTCTTGCTTTAGCCATGACCATATGCCAGGGCCCTTAGCAAGAAGGGGAGCACAGGTTGCTGAAGCAACAAAAAAGTGGAGCATGATGAAAGCAGTGTGAGGGGAATGTGTTGGGAGCAAGAGGGACAAGAGACTCAGGGTCTTCCACAGGTAAGATGTTGTGAACCTGTTACATATAAACTCCCAGAGGTCAGCATTATTTCAGGCTTAAAGCACCTGCCACAGGCTGGATTTATGGTGGAGATGCTCCTGCTTCATGAGAGGCTTTCCTCTGCAGAGATCATGTGCAAACCCCCACTCAGAGGGGAAGGGAAGGTGCTCAGCCCAGCTGTACCACTGCCAGAGAACTGCAGAATAAGAGCCAGCACCACTGCTTTAACAGGGAGGCAATATGCAGAATTACTGAGTATAAAGCAATGCCAAGGACCAAATGCATAGAAGAAGGGCCTTGTTGAACCACTGAACACTATGGCACCAAGATCATATTGATCTGAAACTTTGCCATAATGGTGCAGCAATTTTGCTTTAAATACACAGCACATACAGTGAGAAAGCCTTCCTTTTAAATCCTGGTCCTTAGTCATCTGTTTTACTTTCTAGTTACCATGTGGGTCATGTTGAAAATGTAATGAGACTATCAAAAGGTATGTTGGACAGTTTAATAGGGAAGTCTCAGATGTTAGTAATGAACAGCTACCAGGTAGATTAACATATCTTCTTTCTAATAAAACGTAATGTAAAGTAGATAAATTGTGATACTCAACAACCTCAGTAGTGGAGTTAAAATTGAATTATATGGAAGAAAAACCAGCTCTGTTCTGATTTCAAAATTATGATGATCTACTATTATGATCCATCACTAGCAGAGCAGTAGGTGAAACAATAATAAATCACTTCTATTTATAATGCAGCAAATCATAAGAAGTATCAAACAGAGTTATAATTCATTTTCACTTCAGGTCATAATTAGACATCTACTGCATTGTATTTTTCCATAGGTATATCCCTAGCTCAGTAATTCATAATCCACCACACAGAACCAAAACAAATATAAACTGAGTAGAAAACTATTTCTCTCCCAATGTATTTAACATATGTATTAAATAACTGTAATAAGTACAGCTATGCAGTACACATAAGTGATATGCAGTATGTTTTTTACTATTATGCTAATATATTTCAGTAATTCTTGCAAAGTTCCCTAATGGCTTTTGAATTTGAGGACTTATTAAAAACAACTGCATGCTTCCAAGGATACATTTACTAGTTATTTGCCAAGCTGTTTGGATAATACAGAGGATGATTTGTCAGCCAGATACTGGCTGCTGGTTTCCTCTTAGTCTCTGAGTGCACAGCTATTCAAGGGAGATTAGTAGCTAACTGGTATAGATTTGCATTTGAGGGAGGAATTCAGTTATTTCACCTTCTTCTTTTTCTTGTTCTTCTCCCAGCATGAGAAATTTTGCTCCATGGATCATGCAGGAAGTGCTGTGCTGCTAAAAAGCAGCAACTGTGATACACACCTGCTCAGATCAGTGGAGTTTATTATAGCAAGGATTAGAGAGTCTTAGTCATATTTACAAAGAATTTCTCCCCAAAGCAGAGTGAAGCCTGTGTAGCTTATTCCTCATAAATAAGTACCTTTTTCTAAAAAAAAGCAGCACAAGATTAGTATCGACATAGAGGCCTTGTGTTTTACTTTGAGATACTGTGAGATCAGCCTTGCTGGAAGGAAAGTGCTGTGTTCTAGATGCCAGGCCCAAGCCTCTAAATCCCAGGACCACCATACTATTTTTTTAACATGCACATGCAGAGGTTTCTGAGGCACAGGGACTGTTCATTAAAGATGAAAATAGGACACTACATTGTACTTCTCTCGGCACAGCCAAGGCCAATGGGTATCCTGCAAAATCCCAACAAATGCAAGGCTCAAGTTCAGAGACATCTGGTGAAAGTTATAGCAAACTGCTTTAACTTCCTAAGGGTTGTGGTGTTCCCACTGCCCTGTGTTACTCAGCTTGGTGCATTTCCATCCTCTCTTGCTCTGACCTTTCACTAGAGCTCTGCCCCTTGACTTGGGCTCCTGACACTCTGACCTGTTCCCAGCAGTGACAAACAGCACATTTCAGGCCCAATTTACAGCTGGCTGAGGTCAGGCTTTAACACCTCTAGCCATTATTTTACAATCCTGTTGACTGTAGAGTTATTCCATGAGAACATCTGTCTTCCACTTAAAACGTATCCTCCCATTATTTTGCCACTCCTAAGACAACAGCTGGAGAAAGCAGCCACCCAATTTCAAAACAAGGCAACTTCTGAACAACACTAAGAAACATGAAGGTATCAGAATAGTTACCTGTACCTCACAAGCCTTTAGCCAAGGAAAAGTTATTGGTGTCCTGTGGTGGCTGGGGCATTCTCAGACACAGCTCCTCCAGCCCAGGCAGGTCTCGGAGCCAGGGGGGTTAAACACACCCCTGACATAAATAAAGCAGCAGCTCCCTGTGGCAGGGGGGGACCTGCCCCTCCAGATCTGTGCATGTCAGGTTTGGTAGAGACATCTGTCTGATAAATAGCTCATTTTGCAATCACTATCATATAATTTAGTATTTTGACAGGTGCATAAACTTAACATGAGCTTTATATAAATATTAAACAGTCTTTCTAAAAATGAAAGCTCTGAAATGAACACAGCTCCCTAGGCCTGCCTTAATAATTATTCTGAGGAAAGGTTTTGCTGAAGAAGAAAGGAAAAAAGATTTCTCTAGTGAAAGAGCACTGGAGTAATTTGGTGATATTGTATCTCAGAATTTTTGTGACTGTCAGTTTCAGTAGCTATTGAATCAAACCTTTCTGCCTTTTGTTTTGGGATTCTTATGTTTTGTTTGAGGTGGGGTTTGGGCTATTTGTTGTTTTTATTTAATTTCTTTTATAGTTCAGGCTTATCTCTTTCTCCTTATCCTGAAGGGAAATGTTTACTATAAATTTGCAACAATATCACAGAATGGGATCAAGGCTGAATGAACACACAAGAAGATTTAAGAAAGCAAATGCATGATAGAATTAATGAAGATGTTCCCTCCTGATGCTCTTCCTGTTGCGATACCCCCTCCACCCCACGATAGCCCTTCTATTGTCCACCTCCTTCCTCCTGGCCACTGCTCCTGCCCTTGCTGGGTAAGGCTTTGTTCCTGGAGAAGCACTTAAAGGATAAATCCTGAAGCCTTTGTGCTGCTTTTTTTGATTTTTTATTTTTTTCCCCCTCACAGACATTGATTTTACCAAGAATGTACTCTGCTCTCAACACTTATTGCAATCAACATGAAAATAGTGTTACCACTTCTGAGGGTACCTTTCTTGTTTTGTCTCCTGTTACAAAAGATCATTTAAAGTGAATGATACAGCTGAAACCTACTGCTCAACTGCTTGTAAAAATGTTCTTTTTTGTCCTTAAGTACAGTATTTAAAGTGACCTTTTATGAGGCCTTCCTCTTGTCATGATGAAACTAAAAAAAAGTGGGCTAAATATACTCCTGCTATGTCCTACTAATAACAATTACAAGTTACACAAAATGCATGCCTTATTTCAAAGATTGTTTTCATGGTCATCAGATAAACAAATTGTCCAACATTACTGAGGGATCAAATCTTGGGACTGAAAATTATGACCCACAAGATCCTGATTCCTAATTCTCCTCTGTGGTTAAATCTAAAGGTTCTTAACTAAAAAACAGTGTTCATGCCTCAAAACTCCAACAGTGTTTCTGTCCAAGACACCAAAAACCTCAGTGAGAGCCACAATGTAAATCACACAGCTTCTGGCATCTGCCTCCATTTCTTTCTTGTACATAATTTTCTATAGCACCATTTACCTGTATACAATTATACATTTTTTTTTTATTAACTAGATGACTAATTCTGTACATTTCATGCTACATTGGATGTTTTGCTCATTTCTTACTTTTCTACTATGGGGAAACACTTTTAGAGTATAGTTAGCTCTGTGATGAGGAGTTCTTTTTTTCCCCTATAACTTCAGCAGTATTTCAGCCTTTTATGCCTTCACTGAATGCCCTTGCTGACAAAGAGAAAAGAAATATTCAGGTATCACTTTTATAAAGGATTAAATTCTGGTGGATATGACAATGGAGGTGAAGTTTTCAAAAGAAAAACTTTCCCATAGGATTGAGTGATATAATTCTAAAAATTCTTTCCTAAAATGGCAGTTTATTAATAAGGACTTTATGCAAACAATTGCTATGGAGCTTATTTTTCTGCAAGCCCATAAAATCCAGAATGTTCTTTTCTACTGTTCTTTAATGTTCAGACACTGAATATATTTTATTGTCCCTTTTTTTTCATTTTAGATCAGCGAGTGTATCAGATAAATTGATTCATGATACCATATTGCAGAGCCATCCTCCTCCAATGTGCAGGGCGTGGCTCTGAGGATGCTCTGGGTGTGTGACTCTGCAGTTCTGCTCACCAAGTAAAGGAGGAAAGCCAGCCTGAACTCTGCTTTCCGTCTAGTAAAATTAACCCAGTGTTTAATCAATTTAGTTTATTATCTAAAAGGAGGTGTGAGCTGTTCACCTCAGGTTTAGGTCTTGTGTGTGCTGCTTTAATGCACAAAAAATCTCATCTATGGAAAAGGGTGAATTAACTATAAATAAGTGGTAGATACTGTCATAAATTAATATACATCACTGTATACATTGCCATATTCTAACACCAGAAAACACAGCCACAGGCTCAAAAGTTGAAAATCTAGACTAATTATAAATATAAGATACTTTGAGTTCAAAATCCAATTCATTAAATGCAAATACCAAGAACATTTACCAGAAGTTTTCAGGAAAATCCAATTCTTGTAACTACAATAGCAAATCAAATCAATTACACTCTTTTGGACTATTTCTATACCATGTTACCTTTCCCTGGTCCTTACACAAATAAAATCCCCAAAGAACACCATTATTATTTGACCAGAATAATGCCAAATAAATAGAATTTGTATGTGTTGAAGTGAATTTTGAAGATCAGTTTTTCCAGTAAAATAAAATGGACCTCAATACAATAAGAGACCTCGCAAAATATTTAGCAGTGGTTGTTTTTAAGACCCATCTGAATTTCATGGACAGGTTTTATCATGTGTGATTTCCATTCCATTTTCTTCATCTCTGTTATAGCATAAAATTTCATCAAGTGTAAATGTCAGATCTTTTCTTTATTATTTGCTAATGTCATAAAAAGCTGAATTGTTTGCTTTGTTAAAGGGCTTACTGAGCATTGACTTTTCTTTATTTGTATTTTACTACCAAAAATGTTTTAAAAAATAAAATAATAATAAAAAAAATCCCATCTGAAATGGAATTTAAATAACAGAGCAAGGTTTGCCATTATCATAAGTGTATAAAGTGCTTTGTGAGTAATAAAATGGATCATGGATTCTGGATAATTCAAACTGAAATGTTATGTTCAGTATCAAGATTAGATTACATTAATGTGGTTCATTTTAAATGGTTTAAAGGCCATCAGATGCATGTGAAAAGAATCTGTATCATAACTTAGAATAAATAGACTGAGACATTTGTTTATAATGTCAGTGCTAAACAAATCTATTACTACATTTCTGCATGTAACGTGTTTCCACTGTTATTAAACAGGCAGAGCATGAAGATAAATTATAGCTTTAATTATAACCATTACCTTTGCGTATTTATTAATTTAAAATGAAACAATGCTTACTAACCTCAGATTATTTATATTTTCTAATATTTTAATTAATTTTGGTTTATTTATATAACTTCTTTGCTGCTGTTGGTCGTACATAGCCACTTAACTCATGTAATCTAATTTATCACACTACATATTGTCTAGGAAATCACACAATACTGTTATGGTTAGCTTTGCTGTGAGATACATAGGGGAAAAAGAAGAGTTAATGACTGATGGGAATCTCAATTTAAGCTCATTCTTAAATATAAACTCCAGCTTTGCCTTTTTTTTTTTTTAAATTACACCCATCTGAACAAGATTCAAATAAAACTCTGCTTATCCTGAAATTATTTCATTTGACACTATGCCCTTGATTCAACATTGCTAGCATTCATCCTTAAAGAGATTTGAGGAGGGAAAAGAAGTCCTTGAAGGACTCCATGTTTAGTATAGCTCAATAATGAGCAGATAATGGGCAAAAAGGAGGAATTAAGGTCATAATGCAGCCTGAAAATTTTCTTTGCCTGGTTGAAGTATTTCAGAAGAAGAGAAACTGCTGAAGTTTCAAATCCCTGGATGAGTTTCAAATCCTTCCAACTTCCAGCAAGAAAATAGGAAAACAAGCTTAACAGTGAAATTCTTACTGCTGCTTTACAATGAATGTCTTTAAAACCTCCAGTCAGCCAAACTTAGCTAAAGTCAAAATGGGACTCAGATGACTTCACCAGCAACCGTCAGGCCCACCTGACAAAAACCCCGTGGCAGGAGGGATGGACAGGGTGGGTTGTGCCTGGCTCTGATCCCAGAGACCTGATTAAGGCTGAAATACAGCTTTTCTCCTAGGATACAGGTTTATGTATGGCTGGGGAAGTGGCCAAGTGAAAAAGACATTCTCATAGAAATTCTTCTGAAATTCATGTTAAATACTATTAAATATTGACTTATTCCTATATGAGTTCTCTTTGCCCCACATATTTGGGAGAAAATTTGTTTAATGTTGATTGTAGTTTAAATATTGCTTTTAGATCTTTAGAATTTATCACATATTTTGTAATTAAAATTTTATAAAATAAATTTCATCAATGCATTAGCTATCTTTAATGTAAAAAATCTTTGCATCAGAAATGTCTTGAAATTAAGGTAAATAACATATTTTTATTGTATTCCTGTCTCCAAAGAGAGAGTTGCCTTAGTAACCATGAGCCAGAGACACTAAAGGGAACCAGCTAAAGAGGCCTTAGAGTGGAATGAAATACTAACACACTTTTAATATTAAATAAAAGGCTTAAATTAAGTTTCAGAAAAACTTTAAACTCTGTGATTCTTATCTTTAGCATGCTACAGCATCATATATCCTGAAAAAATAGGAAGCTTAATATACTCCATTTTCTACATGTTACGCCATTTGTACCCAATCCGCAAAATTTTACCTGCAAAATTCTGGATGTGACTGGGATCAGCATCAATCCTGTTGGGATATGACCAAATTCAGAGAGAGGGTAGTGGCGTCCTCCTCATCACAACTGGTGCACATTGTCAGCAGAACAGGGGTTGAGGACTCTGGGCAAGGCCTATCACATCTGAACGAAATAAAGAGAAGAAAGCCCAGATCAATCCCTTTTAACAGTGGAGTGGCAGAGCAAAATTGAATGGGGTGGGCTGAGGGGAAGGGAGAGGGGGCTTGGATTATTTCTAAGGGGCAAAAGAGAGCTGGACTTTGTGGACACTTCCCCAGAATTTCAGTTCTCCAGTCAAAATCTAACTGACCATAAGGCCAAGATTCTCCTGCTACTTTAAGAAATTACCATGTTTTGTTTTTTTACTCTAACCCCCAAAAAACGGGATTATGATTTTTTAACTGTTGTCTAAATTACAAGTAAATGAGCCCAAATGTTGTCATTTTTCTACTGTCTGCATCCAAAGCCAAAATTAGATTTCAGTCTTTATCTAGAACCATCTAAACTTCTGTGTCCTTAAAAATATGCACCATACTGAGTTACAGTCCTAGCAATGACAATAAATAACCTTATTAAATATAAACCACCCCTTTTCCAAAAGCTTATCACTAATCCAATCTAAGAGCAGTTGAAACTTTTTAGTGAGATCACATGTTAATTTCGGATAATCATCACTAAAACTGTCTAATTATTCCAATTCATTATGATGACTGAAACCTCCTTTGTCAGCTCTTTTGACCTCTACAGTTTTATTATTCTTTAAATCATTTAAAGCATGTCTCTTGCCATAGCTGAAATTGTAATTAACCTTAGCAATATCATCAAACATTTTATCAAGTTCTTCATCCAAAACTTTGGGAAAGGTTAAGAGTAGTATAGGCAGAACTAAAAATAAAATGTCCTCAATGGTGGGCCTCGTTCATCCAAGTTTGTTGTGAAATAATGATGTAAACCCAAGGTTATAAACCAGCAACAAAGTAAGAATCATCATTCTTCCTCTAAGAGAATATTGTCTTAGTTCCAGCATAAGATGACAGTATTTTTAATGATATCCAATTAAACTCAATAAACCAATTAGCATTAACTCTCAGGGTAATTACATCTCTGGGCTTGACAAAGATCATACTTTAACCAACATGCTAGCAGAGCTTAGAGGCTGAATAAATGTGTGGTTTACCTCACAAGGTCATCTCCCTGATGTTATTATCCCTGACAAAGGAGTCAGCACTGCAAGAGCAGAGCAAGATGGCAAATGTGCACACTTGTCTGATCGGGCTCTTGCCCAATTTTCTTGATAGGCAAGAAACATGTCCTGGAAAAGCTTAGCAAAACTCTGCACCATTGCAGCCCTTCTTAATAAAAATGGAGGAGAAAAGCAATCTAGCCATGCAGAAATTAGAACAAGAAGTGCCAAGATAATGCAATTGTACTTTGTATATGCTGGAAAGGTTGGCAGAGCAGAAACAAAAGCTATCCATGCGTGGTGTACCTGGGGAGAGGCTGCAACTGTGAGACTCCTGTATCTGCCTTAGAAATGGGGAGAAATGCAGACTCAGGCTGCATTTACCAGCAATTCTATTCCTGTGCAAATAACTTACAGGGGAAGAAAAGACCAAAATCTTTTGTGCTAATTCAAAAACAAATTTTGCCAAGTTTATGACACCATCAGAAAGTGTTTGAAGATTGAATAGCTATCAACTTCACTGAATCTCATTCCAATGTCAAACAAAAACGTTTTCTTTAGATTTTATTTTGTATAGATTTTGCAGAATTAGTCTCCTACTAATTAAACATACAAAATGTTGTTAGGAAAAGAGAAGGAAAAAGAATGATCTTATCTTGATCCAATTTTTGGGGTGGATGGAAACTCTGCAAGAATGATTTATTATACAGCTTTATAACAGCTTTTTCTGGTCACAGATGTCTTAAAATGCAAAATTGAAAGTAGTGATAGACATGTATTACTGCAATGTATCCAATAAATTTATTTCTGATTTGAAATGAAATTGATCCCAAATTTAGTCATTTTCTTAACTCCTTCACCTTTCCCTAATACCTTCCCTTGTTCACATCAAGAAACTTTAGGAAAAGCATTTGAGAAAAGATCATACCGAATCTGCTGTGACACATTTAAAATTATGCCAGATTTGACAGCTGGAAAAGAATCCTATTTCCAGCATGAATTTTTCTATTGAATCTTAACCACAGCATTTGATTTTAAAAGATGTTAAAAGTGACATTTGAACTTCTGTGGTGAGTGCTTTACATTTGTGAAAGCAGCAGAGGTGAAGCAGTGCTTGTGCTTCTGAAGCCCCAAACATCCAGGGCTCAGTCCTGCTCTGAAAGGCATCAGGCACCAATTCCAAAGGCTGTTGCCTTTTCCCTGACTCCAGTGAGAGCCTCCCCAGTGGCACAGCCTTCTGAAGAGGAAAGGGGAGAGTCACTGCACCAAAGTGCCTTCCACTTGCTGTCTCTTGCTGTCTCCTGTGGCAGCAGCCAACATAAATAAATAAATGCACAGGGGCTTTGTTATGTATGTGGGGTGACTTGCAGGACTTGCCCAAACCAGGCTGTCCAAAGGTTTGGGGTTTGCATCCCACATGGAGGAGCAACATTTGCGTGGCTGAGACTCCAACAGACTTCTTTTTCAATTTCCCAGCACATATCAGAGATGCTGTTCCATGGATGTTGTGCATATAAACTTACTAACACACCAATTTAATCAGGCCTGCCACAGTACCTTAGCTATCATTTAATTGGATGTGATTTATATCTTGCAGATTTAATAGCTATGTGATTTACCCACTTAACCAAAAAAAGACAAATATTAACAAACGTTCTACTGTGAACCGAAATTAAATATGATGGGTTTGTTTCTCTGGACTTTTTATTGTACTAAATAAAGCTCACCAGCTGAATCTGTAGAGGAAAAAAAAAGTCCCTAATTATACCTTTCTAGTTTCTATCAAGAAAAATCATAGCTGATACAGCTAAAAAGATCTCATTAAGTCCTATTCATCCTTAGCACCAGATCTTTTCTAGTAGCAGGTGATCCTTTATCTCCCCCTTTTTCCTTTAGGTTAACTGCGTTCAACATTTGTCCAAAAGACTGCAACACATCTCATGACATTTCATAAGCTTTATAAATTCCATTTTTCCGTTTTACTTGTTTCCTCTGGTAGTTTTAGATCAGTTTATCTCTCCCACAGAGCAGAGGTCCTGACCTGACACGGACCTTTGACCGCTGCAGTGCTAACACAAGAGCTCACTTATCAGATCCCAGTGCCTCGGAAACCCAAAGACAGCTGGCACTTACTGAGAATGGGAGCTTAGTAAAATTAATGATGTTGCCCTGAAATGCACAAGGTAAATATTTTGATATGTTAGAGGGGCATATATTCCCATAAACCTCATCCATATGGACACCACACATGAATAGGGGCTGAGCTGGAAAGGGAGAAGCAACGTTCAGAAAGTGGCTGCTTCCTCTCCAAAACAAGTCTGATTTTTACCTCCCAGAATTCTATTTTCTGTAATTGAGCTTTAAAGTAAAAGGGAGGTCGGTCTACTCATCCTTGGAAAATTATTGAAAGTCAGAGATATGTAGAAAGTACAATGACCTTTTCTGCACACCCCATGAAGGGGCAGCCAGGTGACATTTGTAACTCAATTTGTCATAAAACTTATGAAAAAAACTTGAATTAATTAAAATGCTTGAGGAATAATATATTTAAAATGAAACTTTGGTATGAAATGTTAAGCAGAGGCAGAAATTATTTCAGCTAGAACATCGATTTGTTCATTCTCAAGAAAATTAGGAAATAGTTGCATTTCTCGCATAGAAAAAAAAAACCTTCAGGAATTTTGAATTTAAGTTCTTATAAAAGCTAGGAATATAAAGCATGAATAATGTTTTCTTCAGAAATTCCTTCAATTTTAACCACTGGAGAAAAAAAACCTCAAACAAACTAGAATATCCACAGGGGAGAAAAAAATCCATTTTCATTACAGCTCTATACAGACTTGCTATTGCTACCACAGTGATCATGTATGCTAAAATGTTTTCTGTCTTTCTGAAGGAAATTTCTGGATAACTGTAACCTTAAGAAGTTTGAGAGTGGATGCAAAAAGCACAGTGGCACAGAGTCCCCAGGCAGTGCAAAGGAGAGCTCTTTATTGCAAAAATCAGGCTTTTTTAAGCAGCTAGCCACTTATCAGTTTACATAGTTTTAAGGCACAACAAGCCCAAGCCACCAGGCACCAGGGTGTGGACATGCAGCAGCCACACAGCCCCTGTCCCACATCTCTCCACCTCTCTTCCAGCTGAGCTGATGCCCAGAAAAGCTCCCTAGAACAGAGGCTGGACAGGGTTAAAAGAATAAAGAGAGTTTTTATTAAAAAGACCTTTAAAGGATCCACCTTGGGCAGTACAACAGCTTGGTTATGGCTCCACCCAAGATGGGCAGTGGGTCATGAGTTTTCACACTTTTGTAAGTTTTGGAACATCTCCATATTGAGGTTAATTGTCCGCTTATAGTTCCAGGTTATGCAGTCCCACCCTCCCAGGTTGCTCTCCTCAGTTTGCTGCTGTTTGCGCTTTTTGGGCCTGAAGCTACAGCGGTGTCCTTGGTTCTGGGGCTGGAAAAGGATTGTTCTGTGTGACTGACCTGTGAGGAGAGCTTGCAAACACTTTATATGAAGTTCAGAGTTACATACTAATGCAGTACAGAATCTGGAAAATATGAACGCTAATACCCACTATTCAGCAGAAAATGGACCTTGCATGTAAGGGCTGTGTTCCTTCTCATGTTCCTGGACTCCCTCATGTGTATGAAAAGGAACACAGCTACCTGGATAGCCAGGGAGCTGCTTCTAAAGTTGTGAGATATCTGTTTCACTGGCAGAGGCGAGTGAAACTCACCAAAAATCCATCCAAGTAGTCTGCATTTGTACCAGCAGATACATAGTGATTTAAGAATATTAAAGGATGAACAGATTACTGTACTCCTTGTTAATAATTTCTGCTATTTAATTATCCTAATCATATCCTGCTGAGAAGAGGTACCTGGGCTGAGTCTGAATTACACTCACTTCAAGAAAAATTAAACTTGCACTGATTAGCAGAAAGAAATGAGACAGAGGGAAGGAGCACTGAGTGGAGACCAGCAATAGCCTTCAAAATTTTGTGGAAGATACTGGCACAACAGAACCACATGATGGTCTCAGCGGGGAGCACCGTGCAGCCCATGAGGACTGGCTCTCCCTGCTGAGACTTTTGAGGACAAACACAAACCATCTGTAAATACCTCCAACCCTTGGCATAGTGGGGCTGCCCTTGTGTCACCATTTGAGGAGTTTCAACATAAATTTAAACCATTATTTATTTTAAATGTTTATATTCATTTTCTATGTATTGCATAAGGAGTTGTGTTGGTTTCCAGGATTCATGAGCACCACAATGCCAGCTCTGTTTCTAATATATCACTACGCCCAAATATTAAGATTTTCACTCATCATATAGATGTAGAATGTTTTACCAAAAATGTAACTTTCACTTTCACAGAGACTCCTAGTAATGTAAGTTGGATAAGGTTTACAAGTAGGATTTTGCAAACAGGTTCTTTGCTGTTAAATCTTAATTATTCTAGTGCAAACTATCTTGGCACATAATAAAATTATCAAATAAATGTTAACAAGAATATTAATATTATTGGTGTGGTTTTTAAGATTCCAAAGATTTCAACATTTCTTTCTAACAGTAGGATTTTTTTCCCCTAAAGGGTGCAATTTAACAGAATCACTTTCCATTTACAAATAAGTTGTGCATGTACCTCAGTGAGAAATTTATTTTTTTCGTGAGCACAGGAAAAAGATCAGGCTCTGATGTTAATAGGAAGCCACCTGGCTTTATTAAATATAATGGCAGCCTTGCCACAGGCTTCAGTAAAATAAATCCATAATCAAGCTTTCCATTCAGTGCTTACATGTCCATTTCCTTTCTTGCTAATAAGGCATGCTCCAGCTTGCTCTATGAAGTTCATACCCTTTTACAAATAAATACTTCTTTGGCACTATCCTGTAGAAATGGACTAATCACAGTCTAATAAATTATGGGAGCATAAATAAGAAAACATCTCTTTTACCCCCCTCCTCATGTTGCATCTTCAAGTTTGACTTTGATTGGAGTGGGATTGCTGGTAGAGTTGCACAGTTTACAAGCTGTCCCCAAAATCCTGAATGATGTGTCTCTTGCTGAGCCTATGCCCCCACAGGATCCTCCAAGCAGACATCACACTAATCCAGTATTGAACTATTCAAGCATGTGGGAGTTTGAGCTGTCAAGAACTGTAAGAATCATGTGCAAGAAACTCAGCTTTTTCCTCTTTTTCTTGCCCATTTCAAATATGTAACTACATTTATCAATATGCTATGTGTTCATCTCACCACTCACCTATTTTGATTTCTTGCTTTGAAGAAGCCATATAATCAATCTAAACCAATCTAAACAAACCTATGAGTCTCACATGTTCACTTCAGAAAAAAGTGAAGAAAAGGCTTTTACAATTTATGCACAGGATGAATAGAGGGGGAGGCAGCTGAAATGGGGCAACTCTCAAAGTGGACACAGGCTTCCACTAAACCCTGAACAACCAAGCCTCTTTTCCCTGTACCTGCAAACATGTTCAATATGAACTCAGAAAACTGGATAGTTTGGCAATCAAGATTTTATGCAAACCATTAATACGCTGATTTCCCACGCTGCCCAAGTTTAGGGAAAGGGGAGGAAAGGTGCCCAGCTCATGCAGTGGGACCACCAGGCTGTGCCCTGCTCAGGATCTGTCTGGGCTCCAGTGTTTGCAAAAGAACCAGCATCATTGGGTTCAAATACAGGGCTGAGTATGGACTTAAGGACACTATACAAAATTCTGAGAGACTCCTCAGAAATGCCTTGACATAGACTAACTCCTGGATTACACAGTGTAACTAACCCAGCACTTCCCAAAAGGGTTTTCAAGAAGGAAGAAAAAAACTTTAAGTTTTGGCCAAGCTAGGTGTGGAGATGCATTGTTGTGTTCTGCCCAAAAAAATGTTAAGAAAAGTATCTCAAGAAAGCAGACAGTTCTTGGAGATATGGGACTCTATGAATGGAAAAATCCCAGCTTGAACTCTCTGTAGAAAAGTGGACAATATCTATTTCAGGAAAATGTTTTTTATCATTCATTATGTCATAAGCAAAAGAGCAAAATAAACTGTTTATTATCATATATAAAATGCTTTTGACTAGCCAACTGAAAAACTAATTTCATTTTCTCATTACACTGCCTCAGGCATCCTTTAACGTCAATTTTTATTACAGACAAAAAAGGGAAATTAAAATGATCAGTTACAGTGGAAGAAAAAACATTTGTTTCAGACTTTTAAAAACTAAGACTAATAAACACAGAACCTGCTACTCATTCTTGGTAATTACCATTATTTTTGCAAGAAATGGAAGGTAAGTCCTAGGGATCTGTATTTTAATGCCCCAGAAGGAACTCTCCTGTGTGGAAGTATTAAGGTTTCCAAGAAAATTTGAAACATTAAAAACAGAAATCTGCAGAGACTGCTAGGTCTCATTGCACTGGAAAAGGAAAGTTAGTTATAGAGATTCTCCCTAGAGGAGAATTAGAGGCATTTTCTTGCTTCTAGGTGGAATCTATGGTTCTCCTTTGGGTATGATTAAGGCAGCTCCACCAGCACAGTCACATGCCTTCACATCTTTTCCACTTCCAAACTGCACCACATTGCAACACTTTTATGGACTTGCCAAACATGACAAGCACACAGCAACAAGGGAGGCTGCTCAAAGCCCCTCTTCTGCCCCTACCCCAGGCGGGTCACCTCAGCCCTTTTCCTCTACAAAGGGATCAGAACAATCCCAAGTGAAAGTGGGACCCACGGGGATCTCTGTAAGAGATATAGGAGGATAGAAGGATATAGGAGGATAAATAAATAAATAAATAAATAAATAAATAAATAAATAAGTAAATAAATAAATGCAGGTGTCAGTGTCCCAGTAACTCCTTTTGTGCTGTGGCTTTTTACCAGGTGTGAAGCCTTTTTGGGGATATATGTCCAGGAAATTGAGAAGTAGCAAGACTGGAACAGCTGACATTAGTAATTACCATTTTGCAATTTTTTTTTCATTTAGTTAGTTTGGGTTTTTTTTCCTTGAAATATTCAAATAGTGCTACTAAGCTCACAGAGCCTGAACCAAAAGATTTAATCATCTGCTGCCTGCAGGACCTTCCCTGTGCTTCAGCTACTGGGAGCTGGCAGCAGAGAGCACCTTCATGGGTATAGCATCAACTGTGCCATGACACCCAAAGTGATGTGCTTTTTACAGGGATCTACTGCCATAAACTCTACCAAAGCAGCACATTCCAACAAGACAGTAACACAGTAGGACTCCTCATAAGCAAAGAGAATGTCACATCTCTTTGTGTAACAATTTCATAGGCATTTCCAAGCCAGCCCCCAAGCTACTGACAGATGTAGGAATTCAGGCTATTCATTTTCCTGGGACAGTTTTAGGAGCAATCCTGTTCCCTTTCCTTCATTTTCCTTTTTTGTAATTTTCTTTCTTTTTCCAAAATCCTAGACTTCACCGTGAATGATGAGTTCCAAATGATAACAGAATATTACCTGAAATTACTATCTCTGTCTTCAATGGAAAAGACTCCAGGGAAGTACATTTATAAATATATGATGTTTAATTCACCTATGTATTAAACAACAATATAAAGACAGTGAAGCTGGTGCTGGATGGAGGAACAAAGGCAGAAGCGAGTGCTATGAATGTGGTCAGCTCAGTCACTTCCTGGAGTCAAACTATAGGGAGTGGATCCTTACCCATCAGCAAAAATCAAGATAGAAACCACTTAAACTCTGCTAAAATGGTAATTGTTAGGGGTCACCTACTTTCAAAGTATCCACCAGGACAGTCCTTCCTGAGATCCAAGTGAGAAAAATCGCTCCAGGCAGCTCAAGCCTGATCCCCTGCTCTTAGATCTTGATGGAATTTCTGATTTATTCAGTAATTAGGCCAGTTAATACCAGTTCATAATATAGTTTGCACATACCTGTTTGCAGTGTCACTCATGGGACAAAAAAGTCCTCATATGGATCTGAACTGTAGACAGGTGTTTTCTCTCTTTTGTTTCCTGAAGTTTGCTTAAATATTTCAGGCCAGTGCTTGAACAATCACCAGTGTAAGCTAACTTACCATCAGTCTCCTTTCAAATGACATGCTCCTTTGGACTGCATGGCACATCAGCTATAATATGACTAAGCCCACCTAAATTATTCTTTTACTTAACTCTAAATATTATCTGTAAGTGTTTCTCTGCCAGGCTAACACAGACACTGTGGCAAGTACCCTTCACTTTAAAGGTCCTCTGGCTTTTACCATGCAAAATTAATGTTATTATTTAGCTGTTGAATCCTAATGTAATTCATCTTAAAAACAGGCAGCTGCAAACAGTTAGTGCATGTAAGGACGAGGAGCAAAGCTTGCTCTTATTGCACTCACAGGAATCTACCACTATCAGGGTTTTCTTGGGTTTGTAAAACAATCTAGGCTTTCAGGACATAAAAGTAATATAAAATTGGATTAAGGGTATAAGAGGTGCTAAAATAACATTTCCAGAAAGCAAGAAAGTCAGTTAAAACAGAGTGCACTCACTATACAGAGGTAAATACAGAATTTTGAGAATACCTTCCATTATCCCTGTGAATATTCTCAGGAGGATAAGGAGGCTTTATATCACGGATAATTAAATGCAGGCTCTTTACTATTATATCTGTTGTATTCAAGAGAGCAGTAGGTTATAGGGCAATAGACTGAAATTAGATTTTAGCAGAACATGTGTCCTGACCTTTCTTTAAAGCAGATCTATTTACTTTATAATGCAGTTCATCTTGTAGGAACTGATGTACTCATAGCCAGTGTAAAGGTTAAGACATATGCGACTCTTAAACCTCTTGCTTCTAACTCTGACATAATTCTCTTTGTTTATATTGAGCAAAGAGATATTTTAAATAGCCAGTGTTGAAAATAATCCTTCTTTGTGGCTATGTTAATTTTGGCTATTACAGCATTTACACATCCAGTGGAGCAAATGCATTTCTAAACTGCAAATCTAATGGGCCTGATCTTCCCAGTGTAAATCAGAGCAGCTCTGCTGAAACAAATACTGAAGCCAAAGAAATTCCACTGATTTATATCTAGGTACCTAACTTGGAGCTTAAATGGATTAAAGCCAGATTTACATGATTGTAAGCGATAAGATCTTGGCCTCATGTATTTTGATACATTATGGGCCAGATTGTGAAACCCTTATGTCAGTGGCACAACTTGCATGAAAAAGTGCTCACCAACGTGGCTGTGGGCTGCACAATCTGGCTCTGTATTACACAGATGTAAACAAGGAAACAAGAGAAAGTTATTAAGTGGCTTTGATGATCTCATAAATAAACATGTCATGACACTTAAGTAGCTTTAATAGTATCAGAACCACAAGAAATATGAACAGTCCTATATTACAGATGTCCTGTGCTGTAGTCCTTAAACAAAATTGATGAGAGTTGATTCAACTATATCATGCCATGATTCTGGATACCATTTGATTTGCAGAGAAAAAACAGCATAAAATAGGACAATGTCATACTATACAATGCAAATAGGAGGTTTCTCACATTCCTCTTACTCCTCTTACTGTTGTCTATTGATCTCCCAAAATCCTTTTCCCTTCGCATGTGATTTTATTTTTCCTCTTGATCTTATCTGCCTTAATGTAATTTATCTTCCTAGCAAGACCACATTTTGAGCACTACATTTTATTTTTTTCATTAGGTAAAATTATCTATTAATTCTGCTATTAATTTAACACTAAGGCATATAGCAGACATAAGTGCATGTGCATGCATATTTCACTGACATTAACACCCATATATTAACTGATCCTGATTCTATGTATATCACATTGACAAATTCACAAGAAACATGGCCATAAATTTAAGTGGTGACAGCATCCAAAGTCAGAGGTACACTACATAGTAACTACTCCAAATGCATAGCCACCCATGGAGCCACTGCTACCCCCAGCAGAAAAAGGCTTGGATTGGGATGTTCTGCATCCACTCAGGCTCTGTGCTATCACATTGCCAGAACACATCACTTAGCAGAAGGTGACAGGTTATTGAATCAGCTCATTTTCCATGTCTGTAGCTCCTGACCACTAAACACTGCACAACACTCCTACCCAAACGCGTGGGTCTCTCTAGTAACAGCACCTTGTTCAATACATACAAAACAAATGGAACAAAATAGCATTTTTCTTTCAGACAAGTAGCATTTTAGGGAAGTTTCCATTGAACCTATTCTGTTTGACCATTTAGATAATGATCAAAATTTGCAGCATGCAGGGATAGTACTTGATCCTACAATTGGTTGGGAAGGGAAAGTAAAGGACAGCACCTCAGCAACTTCTCAGACATTGCTGGAAGCAAAGCAAAAGAACACATTTACAAAATAAGCAGTTAGAAACAAAAAAACAACTACAAGATTGGTTAACAGAGACTCCTGGGGATGCTGTGCTCTTCAAACTCGTCCCACCCAAAAGCTGTTTGTTATGGACCAGGAATCAGCCACTTCCCAAGACCCAGCTCAGAGCACATTCACCAGCACTGGCACCTCATGGGACTGGAAATACAGTTCCCAAGGAGCATTCTGTCTCAACAATTACTCTGAAAAATCTGTTTCCATTTAAATCAAAGGACATTCCAAACAAAGCTAAAGTAACCAGAACAAACAAAATAGAAAGGTAGAAGTGTAATGTGTTGTGCATCTACACAGCAACACAAAATTCTACCTTAAACTTTTTGATAAATATAAAAAATTATGTCTTAGAGAAATAATTATCCTTTTTTAAAAAAAATAAAACCTTAAAACTAGCTTTTGTGCTTAATATTGTTATTCCCCTCACTCATAGTATGGAATGCATATAGATCACAGATTCTAGTCTTTTAAACCATAGTAAAAAGCAATAAGCAGTAAAACTAGAAGGTTTCAAGGGGAGAGTGTGGACCAATAGCTCTGTTCTGACGTGATATGATAAATATCGATTCACTGGGCTGTTAGGCCTTTCTACTGGATTATCCCAAGTCAGTTTTTATTACTGTGTGCAGAGACACACAGAGCTGTACCACAGGGTTCACCACAGGGAGCAAACAGCAGCAGCAGAGTAGAGTTCCAGGCTTGTGAGCATTGCACTGGCAGCAACAGCACTGGGAGCCTCCTGCACAACCTGCCCCTCCCAGCAAAGCTGGGGATTGGTACTAAAGACTTAAGGCAAGACCAGAAAATTCTCATCCTAGAAAATGCAAGCCCATAGAGCACCCGAGATCATCTAATTAGCTGGTATTGAGCCATACATGTAGGCACACAGGGAAAAGAAGGGCCAGGGAAGGGTGTTTGGCAGGAATACTCACTCACTGAACACTTTTTTCTAACCAGGGGAAGTAAAAGATGATTTTAAAGGATGACTCAGTGTGGAACTCCTCCCTGCTCAGCCCTATGGGAAGCTAAGTTCTTAGCAGTAGCTCCAGTTCCTCTGATAGTCCCATTTTTGTCACACTTCCCTCTGTTTTATGCTACTCAGGTGAAGAAGTTTACCTTGCTAATGCCCTTCAAGAAAGAGGAAAAGAATACCAGGTTCCTATGCAAGAACCAGACTTCAGAAAAAGCTGTTAAATATTTTGATGGAGCATTTGCATTTTACCAGCAACATCACCAGGATAAAAGTTTCTAATGGCTAATAAATACAGCTGCAGCCTTACCACCATCACATCTGCTGCAGAAATGGAAATTTGGAAGTTTAAAACCATTATTGTTGATACCATGAAGCACTGAAGAGAAGGGCCCTAACAGCAGCACAAGGGATTTCCCTGCAGCATCTTCTCTGGGTACCTAGAGACACCACAGCTCCTGGCACAACCTTCAACTCTGCCCCTGCCACAAGCAACAGGAGGCAAAACAGCGGAGAAAGAAACTCCCTCTCTTTTCCCTCAGAACAAAGCTTTACTGCAAGAGGGATGATCTGTCCGGGAGTGAATAAACAGCTCTGAAAGGAGGCAGCCTGTGTGATGGTTGCTACATGAGTCCACTTGCAGGAGTGAGAAGTAGCTGTAACAGCACATATGGCACACTGTGGTCTGTGCTTCCCCACACTGCTTCACAGATTTTCTCTGGGAGCACTGACAAGCACAGACTGGCTGGGGAAAGTTCTTGCAGCCCCCTGGCACAAGTGCCTCTCCCTTCCCTCCTTTCTCCTTTTCTGACATTTCCCTTAAGTTTCTAAACTCACCCATTCTCCTTCCTCAGAGCAACACGCACAAAGGCTGCATTATGCACTGGGAGATCAGGGAAATGGTGAATCATGAAAAACAGTAATTAATGCTGAAATGCCATATGTGGTGTTGTTTGTGAATACATTGCATAAGATTAGTGTTTTCTATAGATATTTTTTCCAGTAAAAGAGTAGGCTTTCTCTTAAAGCAAAACTAAAAAGCAAACTCTGAAACAGCACCAAAAACCATAAGCTTGGTAATCACCTTCAGTAATGCAATTTTGAGTTCCACAAAAATTTACTTATTCTGGCAAGCTCCAAATCTGTGGAGTAATTACTACTGGTATAAGGGATATCTGCACTGATTCTAACATGAGCAAAATGGCTTCTGCAGTGTTCTAAGAGGAAAAGTAGATATATTATGGAAGAGGCTTTACATAATAACCTTTTTGTAAAGCTTGGATGGCAAGATGATTCTGTAAGACACTGAAGTCACATGTCATTAATCAGAAATGACAGTCTTTATTCATGTATATTTGACTGAAACTGCATAATTTTAGCCTCCAATAGCCCTGAATAAATGACCTTAAGTATAGCACTTTTTCAAATTGACAGTGATTGATGATGGACCAAAAAAATTATGAACACTGAAGAAGTAAACAAGAAAAATAGACAAACCCTTTAGTATCACACAGATTTCTTGTTTGCACTTTTCCGATTCTTTCACTCATTTTTATCTCTATAACCTTGCTCATCGTGCTTTAATCATTTTTATACTGCTGCATTTGTTACATTTTGCCTGCAGTGCCCCCACACTAAGCCCTGAGCTCCTTGAAAGATTCATTCAGATAAATGGAATTGATTTCATATTTTTCCCATTCATGAAAAGAGTCTTTAAAGTTAGAAACTCTTTATGCAGAATGAAACTAAAGAAACTGATTACTTCTAGGCAGCATTTATCTACATCTCTTGACAAAACTACAGAGCACTTACTCACGTGAGCAGCATTTCTTACACAATGAGAGGTTAACCAGCCTCCCCAGAGCTGCTGCAGCAGCCCTTTAGCTTCCAACTCCCTTTTACAAACACAAAACACCTCACTGATCATTGGATAAATAATGTAAACAATGTTCTCTGAGTAATTAAAACCCCACCCTATTGATCCTTTTACAAACCACTATATGCTCACACTAATTGATGAAACAGTAAAGAGAAACCAGAACCTAATTAAATTCGTCGTGCATAAACTAGTCTTATCTGTAGCAGTATCTACTGCTGGAATTAATTACTGACCCCACCTCGGACCCAGCACTGTGCCTCAGCACCAGCTGAGGTTCTCTATATGGAGAGGACACTGGGCTGAGCCTGGAATTAACCACAATTTTTATACCTCCCCCAGAGGGTCTGCTTGTATCGGAGCCTGAGTTTATGGCCTGACATCTGCACTGGGGGCAGCATGAACAAGAGCACTGTGGCAGAGGGGGTTTGCCCATTTGCTGGTAGCACTGCTCTGTCTCTCTGTGACCCACCAGGACGGGACCAGATGGGAGATGGGAGAAGGGCAAGTGCTGCCCTGCACCTATTCCCTCTGCCTCTGCCATCAGTCACTCAGCAGGATATGGTTCCTGATTTCGGATGGGCTTTGGATGGTTTAGTCTGCAAAACAGATTTCATAGCAGGAGCAGAGTGGCTGAACAAGAGGAAAGCCGGTGGCTTGAAAAATGTAAAAACATCTGGATGCATCTTGTAATTAATTTCCTTACAAAAAGCTTTAACATCCAAAGATTAAATCAGAAATAGGCGTGGCCCTCTGCGTTTCCCTCAGATCAAGTATTGGCCGAGTAGGAGCATCATGCAGAAACCACCACAGCCCTGCTGTCTGTCGCTGGGGCTGGTGGTTGAGCTTTGATCTCCCTCACAGTCCACAGGGCTGAGTGTGTGGCACTGGTTTGTCGTCCTGGCAACTGAAACACAGTTCTAGATGCTGCTTTTATCTAGTGCTGTACAAAAACACAAATCCCTTCTGTCTGTCAGGCTTAAATGAAAAATTTTGAGGTTTTGTTTAGTTTCCTAGGGGGTTTTAAGTAAAAAAATGTTTGGTTTTACTAAGAAAAACTTGGCAGTGGTTGTGAAGGTAAGGATGAACTTTAAAACTTTCAATTGGTATTAATTCACTGTATTCCAAAGCTTTGAACTGATTCTGGGAGATTAAAATTCTGCAATGTTTCATTAAGAGCACACTGATACGTGTGCTGCTAGACTGTATAAAATGAAAGGCTTTTATTAGCACTTTTCCCTAGCATGAGAGTGACTTTCATATTGGATTAATACAGCTAATATTGCCACTGCATTATCACTTTATGAAAATTTGCTAATGAGATTTGAAATTGCTTAATGAAAATATCCCAGCTCCTCCAAACACCTACCCTGCTGACCACCTGCTGGAACCTGGACTGCAGGGCCATTGCAGCAGTGGGGAGCAAGCACCTGATGTCAGGAGAAGCAAACTTTGATTTTCTCACACACTGCAGCATGTAATAACATTCCACATCAAGATCCCCTGAGTTCCAGCATGTCGGCCTCACTTAGGGCTCCACGCAGTGTGACAGAAGGTGACACGGTGTAATCCAAAGCAATAAGCTCTGAGGAGCCTGTTGCCTCATTAAAGCACTTGGGTGTGCTGTGATCAACATTCCTGGTCTGCTGAGTCCAGCCCTCACTTTTGCCCCATGCCTCTCTCCAAACAGGAGCGGCCAGACCATGCTGCCACCCCAGCCCCCAGCAGTGGGCACTGGGAGCCACTGGTGTACGTGGGAACATACCCTTCAGAAAGATCCTGTATTTCAAAATAATTAAAACAATAAAAACATAAAAAAACCCAAAACAAACACTCAACCAACCCAGAACCAACAGCAGCAAAAGTTATCCCCTGCTGTTTTCTTTGAACAGCTTCCACTTTGGGGTCTGCTTTCAGTTTTAAACTTAGCTTGTCCCACTTTGCCATTCCTCGTCCAGAGAAGGCATAACAATGGGTTGGACACTTTCAGAAGTAGCTGCACTTCTGCATTTGAGAAAGGGAAGACCTTGGAGACATTTACCAGTGCTCAGGAGCACTTGGGGAATAAAAAAGCCATCCCTACAGATATACAGCCCAAGTCTACAGACTTGCAACAGATCCATTAAAAAGGAGCACTTCTCACAATAATTGTTGGAGGCCATCTGATTAGTCTGGTAAGCAATAAAGTTCCATTTTTTCCCTCATTTACAGCTGTCAAAATTTGCTACCAGGCCATGAAGACAATGGGAAGGAAAGCTGGAAAAGTCTTGGTCATAATTCTGCATTCCCTGGCACATTTTTCAGCCAGGGAATTATGCAACAGAAGAACCTCCCCTCGGGTGTCTGCTTTTCTCCTGCCATGTGTCATGGCTTGTATTGCTGCATCCAATGCCCAGTGAAACAAAAAGAGCCCTCACTGTAGGAGGCATTTGGGCTGCTGTTAGCAGAGTGAAGAGCTCTGTGCAGAGAGCAGTGCTGTGCTCCAGGAAGTGCTGAATGCCAGTTTTTATCCAGCAGGAATCTGGAGCACCTGAATTTCTCTTTAGGTTTTCGAGCCCTTTATTTATTTATTTGTTTGTTTGTTTATTTATTTATTTATTTATTACTATCTTTTCATCCAAGTGAAAAGCTTACAGGAAAGAGCCACTATGCAGTTTAAAAACAGATTAGGGAACAGATGTTCATCTAATCCAAGAACTCACCAGGAATTTTTGTTTATTATTGGATTACATTTAGGCCATAAGAAAGATAAAATTGCTGCTAGTGTGGCCATGTATAATGCACATCAGGGCCATCCTACTGCAGGTTTTATTGGAGAAACCCCAATTTTGGACACATAACCACAATAACACAAATAGGCAACCCTAGGTCAAGTTCTACTTTCAAACTTAGCTCCTGTTGCCACTCAGATTCTCACCAGCAGAGATTCACCAACACCCCAGAAACATCTGATGTCCAGCTGAGAGCCATTAGGATTTGTTTCCAAGATTATATTCCAGACCATTTTAGATTTACTCTTTGGTTTCTTTTCACATCTCCACAGATTGGTATGATTTCACAGCACATGTTGGAAAAAATACACACCTTGATTTTAGCACTGTGCCAAAGGCAGATGGTTAATTGGTTATGCCATTAACTGGTCAATCCCCAGCACAAAAGGCATAAACAAAGTTACATGAATCAATGTTAATAAAATACTGAAACAAGGACTCCCAAACAGTCTACATGTATTGATCACACATGGAAAACCACAGAATCAAGCAAACTCCCAGCCCCTGAACCAAATTCCAGTATGGCAATTGAGGGACTCAGAGCTCCTCATTCTCATTCACACAAAGGTTTCCAAGGTATTACTCTGGCAACATAAAAATACCTCAAAGGGGATATAAATATTCAATCCTTAAGGTCCATTTACATTGCTAGAGGGGTGTAAAATGGCCTTAGGGTAAAAGAGAATTAAGATAATAGATTTTAGAGGCAGAAGGGATCCCTGTGATTACTTAGTCTGCCCATAGAGCTTTACTCAATAATTCATTTGTTGAGTTGATGTCTTCTGGTATCAGGAATGCATCTCAGTACCACAGGTACTTCCTGCCCAGTGAGCCATTAGGATATTTTGCAATGAATATGCCAAGGCTACACAGTGCAGTGAAGTGCTCTCGTGGCATTCAGACATCCCATTTGTAAGAGCTGAGTCCCTTCTGTTTGGGCTAGAGCCCACTAGGCTGGGAGTGGCCAGGCTACTAGCATCACTTGAGCATTTTGTCTGGGGTACAGCATCAGAAGGAGCATCAGGACAGATATCCAAGGAAAGTTTATAAGAGGAATTCTTTCCTCAGCAGTTAAGGCAATTGCCTTCACATGTGTGCAGAAGTCACAGCCTGAAAACAGAGACAATAGTTATATGAATCCCACTGTTCTGCTGCTGCTGGTCATGGTCATTAGTGCTGAGAAATACAGTGCTGAGACACAGCTCTAGCAAAAAATGAGAAGGTGGGAAGACTAGCACCAAGGTGAATGCAATAGTATTCCTCTGAAATGCAAGAGGATGCAGTTCCTGCCACTGGGGTTCATTTCCCACCTTTCTGGGCAGAGAAGTTCACATGAATAGTGCTGGATCAAGCTCTTTGTGCTCTACATGACCTAATTTTTAAAAAAAACTGGGTTCAACATGCAGGCTTTTGCAAAAAAACAGATGCTGCAAGTGAGCTGAGCAATCTTGGATAATTAAATTGCAATAAAAAATTTGCTTCATTCATTAACTATGGTAATTGACCAAAAAGCAATAGGACACCTGCTATTTTCATTATAACTTCCCTGATATAATTCAGGGTGCAATCTCCATGTGGAACAGGTCATTTAAGTTTAACATGGCTTCAGATTATTGCATTAAACATCTCATAAATATGCTCACTTCATATTTCCAATCACTACTTTCAACAGAGTTTGACCAAGGCTGAATCCTAAGCCCGGGATTTATAACAAACAGCATTTCATCAGATTTCTGAGAGTATTCTCATCTCCTTTTTTCCCATTCCTCTAGGACCTATCTAGCATGAAACGTAGCCTCTGTAGATCTTTCAAAGGCCAGTGGGTACTGCCTCATATTTTGATTACTTGTTATTTAAATGTGATAATGTATTGCCTTATTGTTATTTTTATTTATTATTTACAATGTGTCAATAGATGGAAGTGTCTCCCCTGCAGAGTACTGTCTGACAAACAGATGTACTGGAGATGCAAAAGAATACTTCTATTTTTCCAGTACAAGGCTTTTCCTTTTTTTTTTTATTTTTATTTTTACATCCTGCGACAGAAGGATTTATTGTCTAACTTTATGGATGTCAATGCTGAGCCAATTCTGCAGCCCAGCCAAACAGGGTTCTTACTGCACTGATATATTTACCCAAGGAACAAACATTGTGGCAACTGGTTGCAAGGATCCAACCAAACACATTTGTCACAGTTTTAATTTAAGTAGTAATGGAGTATGAATAAGTAAAAAGAGCAAAAAATAAGATGGATTCATATAAAATAGTCACTTCTGTGAGTTTTTTACTGTAAAAATTACCCCAGAGCTCCTAAGTCGTATCTTGAGAATTTTAACTAAGCTGCTTCTTGGCCAAGCTTTGTAAGGGCTCTGCTTATTTTCAATTTCAGCTGTACAACTTGTTCAGCACATTGAATGATTTAACCAAGCAGATTTAAAGTTCAGTAGACAGTGTTCTTTGTTAGATTTTAGTCACATACCAAATTCAATAGACTCTGCTGCAGGCGTACGTCAAAATGCCAGGAAGGCATGAGACATTGTTGAATATGTTGGAGTTTATTGTTTAGAAAAAATTAAACTTGGTCTCTCATTCAATCTTTTTAATTAAATAGTCATACTCTAAAGCTCAAGGGACAAAGGAAAAGAGAGAATAAAGGCAGTTGTTCTGTAAAACACAACAGATATTTCTTTTTATCTGCACTGAAGAAGTCAGTATATGTCATCTTCCCCAAAAATAAATACAAGTATTTTGGGCAGATGTGTTCCAAGAAAGGAATTACCACTACTACTACAAGCTATTACCTACATAAGATCATTAACAAACAGCTTTTCTGCATAAATAGAGCTTTGTTTGTTTCTGCATAAGAACTGCCATCATATTCTCTGCTGGTGAGTTTTGGAAAACAAGTCTCTCTGTAAAGATCTCACACAAAAACTGAACAGCCATATGTGATAGCTAGCTAGAAATCAAGTCATTTTTCTGCTCCCTGTCTGCAAATTTGTCCTTAAATACGAACACTGAGCAGACTGTATGCTAAATCCCAGGCATGAGCATTAAATTGCTTAAGCCCGGAGAACTGCCAGGATTCTGCCGAGCCTCCCGTTTCAAGGAATCCGCTCAAAGGCCACTATTAATAGTCTGACCACAAACTCGACCACTGGACTCAGAGTGGGAACACTTGAAAAGTGCCCCAAGTGTGGGTGACCACAGCCCAGAGAACCAGCAGCCTTTAACTCCGTCACCCCTGCAAGGCTGGAAGGATGTTCTCTCGGCAGGGGTCACAGGGGAAGCAGGCTGCTCGCCAGCACAGTCATGGCTTTGCTTTGCTAAACCATCAAAGCAAGATTTTCATTTCAGACCATCCATGGGCTATAGTCCTTTCCACTCCCTGCCATGTTTGCCCAGACAGTAATGCATGTCACACACCAACATTAAAAATAACGATAGTTTTGGCTGCTCTCTGCCTTTGACTTTATGATCGTCAAAATAACAACAGAAATGATAAATCTCTTTTATCCTAGTTAATGCTAAATTGTGTGACAGAAGTGCTTAATTCCTGCAAATGTAATGAGAATGGGAAGTAGTACAAATTCTAAGCCGTTGAATTCCAATCTTTAAATTGTAATCCTGTTTTCTTCCTTGCAGACTAATTCACAGTAACTTGCAGCAAATCAATCAGTAACTCTTTAGATTAGGTTTCTTAATATTCATATTCTCAATTATCTATTTAATGTGGGTAGAGATAGTTCATTATTTCTCTTCACTCCAAATATTTTCAAATGCAAAGTGCAGTTTTACAAGATTATGACTAAAATATGCACTATTTTCTTACACCAAACTGCCCAGCCAGAAAAGTCACCCGATTAGTGATGATCAAACAGCAGCCATGGACTTAACAGGCAGGAGCCTCCATCTGTTCCCTCTGAAACTGAGAGTTCCTTGGCCAGTTTGGCAGAGCAGGTCAATGCTGAGTATGCTCATCTTTAGCAGTATACAATAAAATAAGGAGATACTTCTATCTACAATTTGAGAAAGAAAGAAAGAAAATTAGTAGTTACTGCTCAGTGCCTGGCAGTTAGGTTTAGGGCTTGGAAAAGACTAACTTGACCCGATAGAGTAAATTTTCCGTCCCACTTGCCTTCCCACTCTCATGGATTTTGCTTATAGAGTTTGTTCACGAAACTAAGATTTATCTTCCCCATTCTGAAACTTTCCAAAGTCAGAGTAACCTTTGCAGTGGTTTAAAAATTAGTCCATTTAACATGAGACTTAAAAATAGAGGTTATAAAGGTTTACCAATATGGTCTCCCATGTCCAAAATGAGTTGCCCTGGGATGAGGGTGAATGCAAGACACACACAACATGCTGTTTCCCCAGACTGGCTTCCAGTCTCCAACCAGTTTTATCAGGGAGCTTCCCAAAACAGAAATTGTGACTGTGTTGAAGAAACTTGAATGGATTTTCCTTGATGAATTTGACCAGTCCACACTTTGAATCCTCATAAACTTTTGGCATCCTAAAAGGAGGAGTCTGACAGGTTGAATGTCCTGCAAGAGGCGATGGGGTGGCTGGTACAGATGCTGTACAGAAAAAGAGTGCAGCAATTCAACCTTTTGCTTGAATATATCAAAACAGGTATTTAGCTGAGACTAAAGTAGCTATGTGGCAGTTTTTTCCTTCTTTTTTAAGCAGAAGTTAACTTTTTTATTTAGTTGAACAGGCTTGAAGAAAATTCTACCGACTTTCATTTTCAAACTACAATAGCCAATAATCACTTACAATCCAGGTGCTGGGGAGGTGTGCAAGAACCTTTTAAAATGTAAAATAACATGATTCTCTAACAAATAGAAAGGAAATCATTTTCAATCTAAAAGCAGTTGGAAAATTCTTGATGTGTACTCATTAAAAGTGCCTTCAAGATATGAAGACAGGCTTTCTCTGTGAACGCCAGATGAATAAGAATGGTAAGCAGCAGCTATGATGCACAAAACGCTTCAATGAACACAGTTGGGTTTGGTTTATGCTGCTGGGTTGGCTTTTTTTGTAATCAAATCTGTATTGCTTAAAAGAGTTGTATATGTACCAAAAGTAGGAAAGGAATAGGGTAGAAAATCTAATCCCACCTCTGTGTAAAGACAGGAAAACCAGCAATCTTGATGTTGCATTGTGACCAAATATTGGGACAGTGGAGCACCTTTTTTTAAAATTGCTAGCCTAAATGAAATGCCTAAGTGTGGAAAGTGAGACACTTCACTCTCTCTATAAGGAGAAACAGTATCAACTCTTTCAGCACCAAATGAACCCACAAATTTTGCCCAACCTCAATACTGCTCACAATCATTCATATTGGGCTGCAAAGGTGAAAAGGACAGTGTTGGGCTCTGAGTCAAACAGTCTTCACCTTCCTGCCATCAGGAATATAAGCAAGCTCTGAGTTATAATAATTCTTGTATATTATAAAAGCTGCTTTGTCAAGATTTGGCCCAGTAGCTCCAAAGCTACCACGAGCTTTGCAATGTATTTCAAGAGGTGATGGCTAAAATCTCAGTGATAATAAACAAAAAGTATGGGATGGAAATTCTACATATGATAATGTAAGTGGTTAATTACTTTTTATTCAAGTGCTCTTAAATTCATGAAGGGATCATCTCTCTACTTTGTTCCAAGAATTCAGTTTCTTACAGAATCTGACCAGCAAATCTTAGTCACAACAATATTTGTCTTGAGCTGCAGATGATCAGCCTCTCATCCTCTGCTACTCCACACAGGAAACTCAGGAGGATATTTTAAAGAAACAGGTGCAGTTATCAACATTTTAACATCACGGATGTTCATTAATCACAAAGAATAATAGTGACCTGGTTCAGCTTTTCATGAAGTCACCTATTTATTCTGCTGCTTCAGTTTTAACAAAAAACTGTGTAACAAACTTTTCTTCTCACTCTACTCTTATAGAGTGAAATCCTTAACAGAACTGAAACACAAAATAAAATTAAAATATCAATCCTTTGGGAAGCCTCGTTATTTCTGTTTTCAAGGTCTGGAGAAAGAGGAGATGGATTATGAGCAGTTACAGGCTCTTCTACTGTTCCTAAATCTTAATTATATTTTATTCTCTGCAATGTACTTCATAAGGAGCTTAACTTTAAGCATGAGCTTAAAAGCCATTGAATCCAAGGAGAATGTATCACAGTGTAAGAATGTTGGTAACCAGAAATGGTCTCTTGGCAGGCCACAGGTATCATTAGCTGATTTCCAGGTTGACAGAGGCCGTTGATACCAATCTCACCCTTGGGAAGATTTAGAATGGTTTGATTTACCTGGGCTTTTACTGGTGTTTATTTTTCTATTGTTTAATTTTTCTGTGATTAGAATGGATGAGATTTAAGCAGATTTTTACATCTGAAGGTGTGCTGAATCAGTACAGTCTGACTCTCAGCAGACCTGAAGATGTATTTTTGCAGTGCACAGTGAGAGCTGGAATACAGTCAGGCCAGCCCACAGGGACCTGTGCCCACAGCCAATCCCAATCCCAACATCCATCACAAAATCAGTCAGATTAATGCCTCTGGTGATGCTGCACTCTCCCCCACCAAACTACACCAACAGGGAGGATGGCAGGGAACTCCTGGAACTGCTGTCTTTTTGCAGGCATTTCCAATCCATTACACCAGGGCCACCTTTCTCCTCAGTGCTTTGTTTCCAGTCATTTTTCAGTGGCATCCAGAGGTCAGAGACAGATCAGTGCCATGTTACAATATCTGCCATCACAAGAACAGTAGGGATTTTGTAACTCAATCCTTTATCCCAAGATGCTGCAATTTAAACAGCCACATGTCAGAAACAGGGAAACATCAAACAATCAAACATGTAGAATCACAGGCTGGAAATCATCTCTCTCACCCTTTCCTTCTTCCCAGGCTTTTAATTTTACAAGGAAATTTTTGCCTGTGCATTAAAGTAATTCTTTCCCTAAATTAGTATTGACTGTAGCTCTGGATGTTCCAGTGAAGATATTTGAAGGCAAAAGAATCACAGCATCACAGAATCATAGAATGGTATGGGTAAAAAGGGACTTTAAAGATCATCTCATCTAGTTCCAATCTTCCTGCCATGGGCCCGGACACCTTCCACAGAGATCATACTGGTCAAAGCCCCATCTGACCGGGCCTTGAAATACTCCAGGGATGGGAGAATCCATAATTCCATTTCCTCATGCCTGGTGCAGCCAGTCAAAGTGCCCTGGATCCCCAGCAGGGCCTGCATGATCCCACAGAGCCCCATATCAGAGGGAAGGTTCCCTCCTGTCTCAGGGATTTCCTGTGGTGATCCTGAAAGTCACTTTAGCAATGATGCTGCCTGGCTCAGACTGGCTGGCTGTTGAGAACAAGCAGCAGAGACTAATGACATGGCCTCGAGTCCACATGAAAATGAGAGTCCTGAACCAGGGGCAACAAGCAGAAAGCAACATTTTCCCTCAAAAACCAGGCTTGGACAGTGCCTGTATGTGCACTGCACCCTGCAGGGACTCTGCAAACCTGTCATGTTATTCCCAGTTGCCTGTTATGAGCAGCAAATACAATTCTGGAGGAATTTTTGCTACGCATGAGAGCTCATACGGTTTGTAATATTGAGAATGTTGTCTTTGGGGTTTTTTTGTGTTTTGTTTTTGTGGGTTTTTTGTTTGATTTTGTTTTATGGGGCTATTTTTTGTTTTGTTTATTGTTTTGTTCTGTTTTCTTCTGATACTCTCAACCTGAGTGCCATTTTATTTCTTCATTGTAAGGCTTTTTGACTTATTCAACTTTTATTTTCCTGTGCTGTCAGTGAAATACTTCTTGTTGGCTGAACCAGATGATGCTGATACAGAGTGCTCATACACCCTTGCATGTCCTTAGCTCCCAGGTATTGACTGGAGATCTGTGTAATTAAAACCTTGCTTCCCCACATGAATGCCTATATGGAGACTCTGTTCTGAGTAGGCCAACAACAGCTCCTTTTTAGACTTACTTAAGGGTGCAAATAATCCCAGAATACATGGTATATGCAATTTGTCTCAATTTATACAGATGACTAATTATCTTGTTATCTCCTTTCTCTTTTCTTTCTTTTCATCTTCTCTTTTTCTCTTTTCTCTTTTCTTCTCTCTTTTTTTATTTCTCTTTTCTTTTCTTTTCTTCTCTTTTCTTTTCTTTTCTTCTCTTTTCTTTTCTTTTCTTTTTCTTTTCTGTTTCATGCCTTCAGCAGCAGAGGGCAGGGTGTGTGCAGTGCCCACCTCCCACCTGGAAGCACCTGAAATCACCCTGCTTGGGAGCCAGGCTCCCTCAAGGATTGTGTAACCTTCCAAAGAGGTGACCTTCTTCCACTGTTCAGGCTTCTGGTATCTCAGTCCATCTGTTTGTTTGGTCCTCTTGTGCTCCTGGCTCCCTTGGAATGGCCCTGGAGAACTGAGTTACTACATAAGATAAAAAAGATAAGGCCAACACTCTTTCCAATGTGGATGGAAAGGATTAGAAATCACCTTTACCACTTTTTTCTGTGAACCAAAACTCCTGTCCACTTAGGAACATTACAAGCATTTTGCATTTTTTACAAATAAAGTAATTCATACTGGCAATAGCTTTTACAAGTATAATTGCACTGTAGTTCTATAAAATAAAATGTAGTGCAAAACTTATACTTTCCATAAATTCACAATAGTAATTGTCAATAATTTCACAAAATCTCTGGCCTTTTTAATAGCTATTTCTAACTCTGAGCTTGTGCACACTATATAAACACCATTTCTAGAGAATGTAAGACAACTTCTGTTGGAGCACAGATAAATAAAAGTGTATCATCAACTTTTCAGTGAGCGTCCAGTTAAACACCTACTGTCTGTACCTTCTGAACTACATCAATTCAGCAAGTTACCTTCTGGATTCACACTCCAGCTTTATTGCATCCAAGCTTCCAGACCTCCTGTACTTTCTGTTGATTGCCAGAGCATTTATGCATATGCCCCAAATCCCTACAGCACCTCCATCCCTCCCTCCCGGGGCTCCATCGGGCACGTGCACCCGCACATCCTGCCCCAGCCCCTGCATGTGCAGCCTGATTATGCACCAGCAGTTGACACAGAGCAGTGGTTTCCAAATTCTTGCTGTGAAAAGCTTTTGAGGTGTTTCAGTAGAAGGCTGCTGGTTGTGAATACGAAAGCAGGGGCCTTCCCCTGTGCAGAGGCCCCTTCTTAAGTATAAAGTACAAACAATGAAAATGAAAAGCAATAAAAAAAGAAAGATCTGGGCTTTGAATGCTTCTTAGGGTCAAGCACTAAACCCTCTTTTGACAGCTACACAACCCACACTTGTTCTCCTCAAGAGAATTTGACCTCAAGTAAGGAATTGAACAAAGTGCATATTTTGTCTACAGAGGACAAATACATTGTTCTAAAGCAACAAACTGCAGATAAAATATACAGATAACAAGAGGGGAAAAAAACCCACACTCCCTAAAATTAAACCCCACCATAATTTATGCACATTTTAAAAAAAAGAACAAAGTATATTTTTATTTCATTGACTTTGTATTGTATGGCAGAAGCTTATTAAAACATGATATTTCTCCTCTGTTATTGATTAACCTAAGTCAAATAACATTATCATTTTGTTTAATGCATTTAAAGCACAAATATTTTCCCAGATGCTCTGCACAGGCACTTTGCAGATTTCAGTGGAAGTTGTTTACATGCTGAAACATTGAGCCTGGATAGAAACACTTTGCTGTGATAGCAACACACACCCAACAGTTTTCATTTTCTCAATTCAGAAGGAAAATTGCTGTTCCTCCCTCTCCTTCAAATTCTCTTTCTCCAAGAAATATTCCTACGTCATTGGAAAAAATTACAAGCACGCTCATAATGGCTGCATTTCTCTGTCCATTTTCAGCTAAATCCTAGTCCAAAGTATCCTGAAATCATTGAGATTATTTTTACTGGCTTTGTGGGCTCTTCTTTAGCCCTGAGTACGCTGCAAAGCTCGTTTTAATTTTCCATAGGTGCGGTGCTCAGTGGTGCTGCTGCCAGCGGGGCCCACTGGCACCGGGGGGATCTCCTGCCCCACCAGAGGCTGCAGCTGCACACCCCATGGCCACAGGGACCAGGGCATGCACGATGCTCTGATCCCTTTGAAATTATCATTTGTACCTTGCTTTGACTTCGAACACCCAAGTGACACGAAATGAGATCAGCATGGAGCCCGGGCTGCACCCACACCCGCTGGGACTGGGGGCACTGGGAGCAGCACCCAGCCAGGGGGAGCTGCCTGCTCACGGGCACGGGGGCAGAACTGTGCATCACTTCTTTTTCCTGCTGATCAGCAGCTTTGCAGATGGAAAGAAATAATCAGAACAAACTCCACCTTCAGTTTAAAGCCAAGTACAGCTACAGGAAACTTCAATAGAAATGAACGTGAAAGTATCACAATTTTTTTTCAAGGTCCAAGCCTGCTAGTAAGTTCTGGTCATTTTCTAAAGTGAAGAATAACTTCATTTGCCTTGGGTTTAAAGGAAAAATGGAAGGAAAAAAGACAAATTTCTCAGCTTTTACAGAAACACAAGTATCTAAACTGACACTCAGACTTACATGTATTTCACCATGGGCTCAAGAGTTGCTGTAACACACTTGTCTGCTGTAATTGACCAAAACTCTTATAGATTTATCTGCCACCATTCGAGAAGGGAGAAAGTCTGTTTATACAAGGATGATAATTATCACTAGCTTCATCTATATTCTGTCAGTGCCAAGGCATGCTAAGCAGTAACCAAATCCTTTGGCAGTCTGTGCAGCAAAGCACATAACATGTTAACCCCAAAATCCCCAAATGCATGCCTAGATTTATGTATATTTTAGACATTTGACACATACAATTAAGTGCACCCATCTGGACATCTCTTTAGTAAAACAAATATGTATTGTGTATGTGCACAGTCTATCAATTTCCTTGTGACCCACAGGAACAGGAGGAACATGAAGGGGGGCTGAAAGAGCAGAAGTTCTTCAGGACAAGCTTTCCACAGGTGGTGAGCAGCTAGGAGCAGGGTGCAAGATTTTATTTATTTTATATATGTATGTACACACACACATCAGGGCAGCAGTGATAGTCCCCTGACCAACAGTCCATACAGCAGAATTTTCCAAAGTGAATTCTGATTTCCAGACACTCAATATTCTTCAGAAGTGGTACATCTACTTACTATTTATTTAAATGTAATGGTCAATTCTTATGATTCCTGGAACATCAAACCAATTCCAAGATTAAGTACCTTTAACTACCGGCAAGAAAATTGTAACACAAGGGATCTATTATTTATGTACTTTGTGCTAAAGCAATGTATATGTTTGTTATCAGTACAGTATGGGCTATAGCACTAAAATAAACCAGCCTGCAGTAACTACACCCTTTAGGCTTCACAAATATTACCAGCAGGTACCCTGGCACTTTGTTTGCCTGCATTTACTTCTCTGTTTTGTAAATATAAATATTTGGTTAAGGCATCTGCTCAGTCAAGAGCTGTGCCTGCTGATCCAGGTAGAAGTTTTCAAACCTGTGCACAGTGGAATCACTTCTAAATGACTGCAGATACAGTTCACCATCAGTCGGGTAATTCTTTACACACTTAGGATGATTCAGTCAGAGACCTTGCACTAAGGTTATATACCTGTACTTGAAAATGAGACCTGTGACTTGTTTTGAATAGAATTTAATAAAAGAAAATGCAGAAAAGGTAAGATAATTTTTAGGTTCTGATTATTATAATCTTAAATACTTGGATCTGTTTGGAAAACAAATACAATGTTTTGCAATTAGACCCCTGATCTATGAAAGCACTTGAGCAACTGTATAACAGAGCATATGAGTAGTCACTTCAATTAAATTACTACTTTTATACATGAATTATCAGCTCATTTTAAATTATTTTACGGATCAAAGACTCTCTTTTACAATTAGAGCGGCAGAGTTACAATGATGTAGCAATTCCAGTTTGGAGAAAAATAACAGACCAAAGGTAAATGCATCATAAAGATATTCCTGAAGAGGAAAGAGAATAAATGATACCTAGAAGAAGTGTCCATACAACTGCAGGACATGTATCTTCTGTTCAACTTTTTTTGCCTAGAAAATTAAAATAAATTTAATTTCAATCCTTCTAAGAAAACTCTCCATTACTTTGGTTTGCTTAGGGGCTGAAGATGTTAATGCTCCAAGAACTTGGACAAAACCCGTTATTTAAAATACCACTTCTGGTTTTTAACTGAGGTAAACAGAATGCATTTTAAATCTCCAGTGTAGCCTATTGAAGTGTCACAGCAGCTCGTTCAAAGCAATACATTCACTTCTGAAAGATTTTAGTATTATAATCGAAAATTCTCCCTCCGATGCACCTGAGAAGCATTAACTTCTTGGTGACTTTAGGAACCAAATCCTTTAATACAAACCTAGCTTTTCCCACAGGCACTTGAAAATATTTAGCATTTTTTCAGTTGGATGCAATTTTCATAATAAAGTAGCTCACTTGGCTACCTGACACCACAGACAAAGACGCGAGCGAGCAGCTCCTGCCAACTTAGAGCATGATTGCAACCCTCAGTTCCATACTAAGTAGGCTTTGAAACATCCAATTGCTGTAACAATGCAAGTAATTTATGTATTATATACTATTGTTATATATTTTTTCGTTATTCATAACATATATTTTCTTCTGCAATGTCCAGGCAGAAGCCTTTCATAACTCATGTCTTTCAGCCAGCCTTAACAGAGCATACAACAGTTCTTACATTTATATAAGATTTAAATTCCACCTCTCTGACCTATTTTAGGTTGCCAAAGTGGCCCTTTGGTACTACTCTGAATGACACTGGCCTATCCCTATGGACACTGCTCCCTGAATTTGTTTAAATTTCACTGTGAGGCAAACCTCACAGAATTGTATGGGAATGACATATATTTTTTTCCTGTGACAAAATACTCAGCCTCAGTCTATCAAATCAGAAATGTTCATAGTTAACTGCATTTCTGGCAGTTTCAGGGGTAAAATTATAAAACTACAGTATATTTTGTCAAATCAAACCCTACAATGATCCTGGTTTACTTCCATCCACTTAGCCTATTAATGCAGGCTAATACTGCATGTTCTTGTGGCAGCAAACCCTAAAGTGCACCAGGAGACTCCGGTGATAGATTACATGTACATGCTGTGTCATATCCAATTAACTCAAATTGACTGTGTACTGCATTATGCTGTTAGTGCATGGAAGATCAATAAATATGGAGAAAATCCAACGAGGCGCTCTCCATTCCCATCCAATTCTAGTAGGTCTGAGACAGATCATGCTCCTATGATGTGTGTGCTGCTGCTGAAGAGGGCAGGTGGTGCATAGACACCATTCAAACTTGGCCTATTCAATCTAAACTCCTCTAACTCGCCATTCATGCATAGCAAAACACCATCTGGTCCTATTTTGCCTCCAGCAATCACAGCTGACCAAAAACGATAATAACAGCTGTTGCAAAACAAAAGCCAAACAAAGGGGGGAGGGAAAGGTTAGAATGCAGTCCAGTGCTGCAAAATACTCCATGAAGTGAGAAATGGAAAAGGAGCCATTCAAATAGGAATCCCCATTGAAAAGAGTCAGTGCAAGACTTGTGGTTAAACTTGAGATATTTAATCCATCTGTCCTGCAAACCACAATAGTCAGGTGATAATATAAAATTGAGATTATGTTGCACAGAGGTATTTAAAGGCTTTGTTCTCCAAGTTAGAAACTAATGACCCTGTGTCAGCTAAAAATTAAACCTCCTTATGTTCTTTCATCATGTGTCAACCTGGGTTAATGTGAAAGTAGAATGTGGTTAACCGAGGTGATAAAGCATCTGAAACCTTGGGAAAAGAAGGGAGCAGTTAAGAGCTTGTAAATGCTATGAAGAAAAACATTCTTAAAAACCATGCACGACACTGAAACCATAGAGATTATTGCATTTTTCTTGTATAAACTGCATATCAAGCGATTTAAACTAACAGTTTTATTTATGACCTATGATAGCACAGTTATTCGCTTAGACTTAGGGAACATGAACACAAACTTGCACAGTTTGAAACACAAGATGTTCTGCAATATGCTATTGTGGGTAATGCAAAATATAATTTTGTGGCAAGCAGAGGGATGCTCCAGTTTTTCAAGATTCAAATTTTGATATTTAAAATGTACAGTCCTGCTTGATGANTTTTTTTTTTTTTTTTAGTTGCAGTAATTAAAACTATTTTTCCTGGAATTGAACATCAGTAGTTCAGTAGCTCTTAATCAAATGTGATAAAACCCAGGATTTATGAAACCATTTAATGAGCGTAATAACACCTGCTTCTTGTTGCAAATAGTTGAAAACAGACTTCAGTTGTAATTAACTCTTATCACTTGTGACATTTTTCCAACGATACTTCATAGGTCTTCAAAATGACAATTATAGAACTAATACACAATTACTGTCACATGTAGTTTAGCAATTATTTCTGAAGACACTCGTCTAAAGGTTTCAAAAACTACTATAAAATGGTTCCCTTTGTTATGTAACATTGGTTAAAACTGACACACACAAAATCTCTCCCAACCAGCCTCTGTTGTGCATTTCTAATGCAGACAGGTTTCCTTGCCTTTGGAATAAACGTCCTCCATCCCAGGCATTATTAGATATCATACCAAGGCTATTAGGAGCATGGGTAGCTGTCAACTAACACCTATTATGAAAAGCTTCAATTTGTACATGATTTTTTCTGCTCCAAGAAATCTATAAATTTATAATTAGAATCTCTTGCTGTTCAATATTTGTACATAATAAACAGAGTACCTGAGGATAATGAAATATTGAGAGCTGAATTCATTATGAAGAAACTCACATGGCATAGTACCTCTTCCCTCAAGTCTGGCTGCAACTTTTTGGGGATCTCTATTCCATTATTTTTGGGTTGTGGTCTGAGCCATGACTCAAGCAGGATTAGGATTCTGCTCAGGCTTGACACTTGCTGTTTTTAATTTTCATTTTATCATAAGCAGTTTAAGATTGTTGCCAGTGGTAATTTGCAATTTTTATCAAGACCTCTTCATTATAGCTTCTGACAGGACAGATGCTGTAATTAATCATGCCAGACAACTGGGGATAGTGGTCAGACTGCACTCACAGCACAGATATTGCAGGCAAAGATGGGAAGCAAGAAAATAAAGGCTCTCTCCTTTCTGTTCAGAGCAAAAATATGTTGAACAGCACTAATAACCTGACAACACGCTGCATGTTAATGTTTCCAAACCCTTCATAGACCTGCCCCCTCCAATCTCCCCACTCCATCTCATTCTACCTTAACGGGAAAATAAAAGTCAGGGAGCTCAGGACCAGCCCAAGTCAGGAGCTGCAGGGTACAGAGGGAAGCCCAGAGCAGTGGCTGTGCTTCCATCTGAAACTCTGGGACACAAAGAAACTCACCAGTGGTGCTGGCTTGCATTTCTGAGCCTGAGTGCTGGGAACAGCTTCAGCTCCCTGCTCCTGCAGAGCACCAACACTGTTCTGTGACTGCTCCACTCCCTTTCTCTCTCTGAAGCCACACACAGCTCAGAGGAGTTGCCCACAACTCTTCAGCATCTTGGAGGGTACAAGAGGCAAGTGCTTGCTCTGTTCCCATTGGTACCTGTTCACCCAGAATGTTTGATAGAAATCCAAAGGAGTTAAAAAAAGTCCAGAAAAGCATTTGCAGAAGGAAGCATCTCTGGTTTCTCTATCAAAGACTTACAGCTCATCAGTTTTACTGAAATGTGTTTATTCTATAGCAAGATAAAAGCATTTATTTTAGATAAGCAAAATACAAACAACTTAATTGCTGCTATCATAACTCATAAAAAAGTATAAAACAGCATAAAAACACAATAAGCAATGTAGCAATTAATAATTCATGTTACCAGTGTTTACATTAAAGCCTCATTTATGAAACCTTTACAACACATGATATGAAAACTTACAACTTTTAAAGAAAATATTTACATTGATTATTCAGTTGTGGAGTTTCATTTAAATATTCTACTGGTTTTACAGCGTATTAATAACTTGCATTTCTCATCTTAGCTTTCTGTAATAACAGTTTTATTTAAGTGCATTTCCCTTTTAAAAATACAGTGTATTAAATCTGAAACTCATCACTTCAACACAGAATATAATATTCACATTTTTTCTGTAATTGGAATTAACGTAAGAGGGTAAATGTCAATATATATTTTCTTACGAACTATGGCAAGTTTATTTGGAGAAATGAAGTGAAAAGTTGGGTCAAACATTTAAGTCCAGTTACTTGCATTTGTTTTTCTGAAGATATTTAGGAGAGAAAAAAAATAAGAGCTTTGGCAAAAATCTGCGATTTACTCTATATTTTCATGACAAAAAATGCCATCAACTAACTCATGTCATACAAGTATGATTGTATGAAATCCAATCATAATTTTACAGGTAGTTACAACTGTGCTTTAAGGGCTTCATGAGTTCATACTGCCTTGAAGTGCATTACTCACTTTTAGAGAAAGAAGGGTTATAGCAAATAACTCTGCAAGGCCATTTTGCAGTCATAAGGTCCAGGTATTTATTAGGCCAGTTGATTCACATATTGTAGGTAAAGCTTAAATAAATTAAAAAGGCATCACATGAAAAAGAGAACAGCATTTTTTTCTTTTAAACAAAATGATTTATAGTCGGCTAAAAGATGATACACAGCTACATTGTAGTTCTTTATTGCCTATCTAATAGACACTTTAGAGGATCATTTGATCTGTTATGCATCCCTGCATAACTACCATCAACAATTTACAGTTTTCAGCCAAATATGGTTTACCCCTACCCCCTCCATCAACACAAAGCCATGTTGCAAGATCATTAATCTTCAGAAAATACTGACCTGCGATAATACTTGAGTCTGTGTCTGAGATTGTATTTGTGACTGGTGCTGCTGAGGTGCTGGCTGAGGGCTCCCTATGGCAGGGATGGGAGAAGTGATCTGCGGGGCTCCTGGGGAATGCTGCTGAGGAGAAGGCTGCGACTGGTGTTGCATATGCTGCATTTGCTGCTGCTGCATTTGCTGAAGCTGTATGTGCTGCAGTTGCTGTTGCATCTGCTGTTGATTAATCTGTTGCTGAAGATGCTGCTGCTGCTGCAAATGTTGCTGCATGTGGTGCTGAAAATGCTGCTGCTGCATTTGCTGTTGTATTTGCTGATGCATTTGGTGCTGATGTAGCTGCTGCTGTTGCATCTGCTGCATCTGTTGCTGCTGGAGCTGCTGCATCTGGTGCTGCTGGCTTTGCATGGAGGGACTGACCTGCGAGGAGGACGGCGTTGGCACCATGTTTGTGCCCATGGAGCTCATCAACGGAGCTGCAATGTTTGTCGGCATGCTCGGCGCAATGGTGACAGAGGCTACAATCTGATTCATTGGCAGTCTCATGGTCAGGGGTTTTGGAGCAATGGCTCTGGAAAGGGGCTGTTGAAGAGTTTGGGGAGACGCTGATACAGTTGCATGTTGAGAAAGAGAACTATTCAGGATAAGGGAGGAAGACAAATTTGTGGATGCCAGTGTTTGCTGAACAGAACGAATTGTCTGGGCCTCAGCAGATTCTGCAGCAGCCTGTGTTTGGAAGAGAAATTAATCGTCTTTTCAACAGAAAAAAACATTGTTACTGTTTACACGATAATAAAAGTAACAGCTACTCAGAGACCTTTGCCATCTTTTGTTTTCTATCAGAAAAGATCAATTGTCAGTCTGAAAGCAATCACTGATCACCAATATGTTGTATCACATCTTTATCTCCCTCCCTATATGGCATCTCCAGGTCTTACTTGGACAAAAACTAACTTGTGCCCTCGATCAACACCAGAAAGTCACAGATGTCACATACATTTTGTTGCTGAAGCGCTAGAACAGACCCAACACATTTACATGTCTTAAAAAATCCCTGCTCTTTGGGAGTCAGCAGCACACACACTCTCCATCCCATGAAATATCAACCAATGAGCAATTAACTGACACTCTTTAGACATTTACCTGAGAATGTATTAAATTCTGCTGCACAAGTGTCTATCCCATCCCCACCTTGAGCAACCATCTCATGTGAAAAAGCTACAGCAAGGATGTCTTAATTTAGAGGAGACGAGATGCAATGACTTTGAGTGTCAATTCCACCTGCAATCTACCCAGAGGTTACTTCGCAGTCCTGGTTCCATGGATTTGGGGAAAAAAAATGATTTCTGATGGTTTTGAAAAGGGAACTTAAGATTCACAAAATAATATCCTTCAAAGATATTTAGAATTCCTGTTGCTCTTGAACTCAGCATTGTGATAGTAAAGGCTTTTAGAATATTATCTAAGTCCCAGAGGCAACAGAAAAACACAGCTTCTTAACACAAGGAGAAGAAATCTTCCAGCTTTCAAAAACACATGCATAATTTCTGATGTTGTGTTTTTAATCATTAATTAAAATACACAGCAACTTTCTGTATGATGTACTAATGCTGTGTAGTTACACATTCAAATAAATATTCTCAGGAGTTAAGACATCATCACCCTCTCTTGTTTTCTTGTGATTGAATATATTTTTGTAATTGATCTTTATAAGATATTATTAGACAAATAACCATCTTGATAAATTTTTATCCATATTTTAGATGCCTATAAGTACATTTCAATTTAGGATATTCAGATGCAACAAGAACTACAACCTGCATAGTACTGCCATCTAGTAAGGTAAATTTTCAAGTAAGACAGCAGAGCTTTGTTTTCTTCACAGGTTTTATTTTAACTCGGGATCCACTAAAATACTCCATGTGGCTCACTGCCAGCTAGTCCATTTTTCAGTACTCTCCAAATTCAGAGCCACTACACACTCCTTTCCCCTCACCTGCAAGAATACTTAAGCTTTGTCACACAACTGCTCTCCAACTCCACACAAAGCAAGCCTGTCCTTTGAGAAGCAGCACTTGAGGAAAAACAAACCTCTGCAAACAGCTTGCAAATATTAATGTCAAAAGGTCAGTCTATTTTTCATGACTGAATTTTATTTTTGTGGTGACGTGCATTACTTTGCCTCCGCAGCTCAAGGAAGATGTGCAATTACAAAGATGTTCTCTGGTAATCATTAGTATGCCAGTGGAGAGATGAAATTATTTTTGCAGAGACTAAGCAGGGTTCAAGTAGCAGCACAACATTACAGAAATCCTAGGATTCTACTTCTATTGTGCATAACATCCCCCTCTTGCCCCAAATATTTCAAAATCATTGGTAAAAGCTCACTTGCATTACATCAAAGGCAATATTAGGCTTACCTTAGAAACAAGGCTTGCTCTGTAGGCAGCAAGTGCCTTTAGGTATTCTTTTTTGGCAGCTTCAGTTTTTCTTTTATATACCTATTAAAAGAGACCACAGTTTCACCAACTTCAACTATTAAGATGTTTTTGCCAGAATGCTCTCAAAATCACTTGCAAAGAAACAAAAACCATAGACCAAAACCCCTGAAAACATTCTACTGTTAGATGTGCTTTTTCTTTGAGGAAAGTTCTAAGTATTCTTGCAGGTGGTTACAGGCTTTCAGGTCTGCTTGCTGTACTTGCACTACAATTTATGGTGATTATCAGGAATAACAATAGGCTGCTATTTCATATCAGTCTCAGCAGCCAACTGATTGACAAGATTATCTATGCACTCTTTCCTTCCCCAGAAAACAGTATTTTATTGACTCCAAGTAGCAGGGATATCAGAACATTGAGTATTTCAGATGGCAAAATGTATCAGCAATAGTCTACAATAGCAAAATACACCCGTGTATTTTTTTTTTTTCAAAACAAATATTTGAACTTCATATAAAAAATATGTACATCTTTAAAAAAGGTGGATCAAAGAGCTTGGACTTCCCATAAAGCCAGCATGTAAGAGTCCCATTGAGTTAAAAAAGATCAGTTAGGCAAAATCTGTATTTTTAATCATCAGCAAATTTAAAGTTCACCTTTAAATCATGTTCATTATCATCTGTTAGATCAGACTAAAAGTTTCTAAATGTATTTCAGAAACAAGTACCATTCATCTCTTGCCAAAAGGTGTCCTAGCTGGGAATCTGTTCTCCCATAGAAGCTTCTGTTAACTGCTACTGGGAATAGACAAACAAAGTGTATTTTTTTAACACCCTTCAATTCATGTGCAGCTGTTCCATGCGTATAGGAAGAAGAATAACCCTCAAGGAAGTACAAAACTCATCACTCTGTACCAAGTTGGAGTTGGAGATAGCATTTCACATACAACATTGTAATGAGACTCAGAGGATTGGCTTCAAAGGTTAGAAATCAACACGCTTTGTAACAAATTCATAAGGCAGATCAAAGGAAATGGTAAATACGCTGTACCTTCCTCTTTTCTAACTTATTAATAGGAAACAAGGGCTTTGAAATAGGAATCATCAAAAGATGGTTTTAAGAGGACTCTAGGACACTATAACCTGAGCTCTTTTACAAACTGCCCTTTAAAATTTAAAGACAAATGCAGTCATTTAACACTACCAGTTGGCTCTTACAAAAAATAATTTCTACATGCCAGATCTTCAGCAAGTTAAAAACTCAGTGTAGTTCTACAGAGGTAGAGTTCTACACCAGCAAGCAGCATGGTCCACTGAGAGCAGAGGTAGGAGGATTTTTTTTACAATGAGTACTATATTCTTCTGAGACAACCCTGCACCAATTTACCTGTTTTTGTTCTTCTCCTAAACTGTCCCACATAGATGCCACTATTTTTGAAACATCTCCAAATGTAGCATTCGGGTTCTGTCCTTTAATTGCAGCTTGTGTGTCCCTGAAGAAAAGGGCATATGCTGACACTGGCTTTTGTGGCTCATTGGGGTCTTTCTTTTTCTTCTTCTTTGGAGTCTTGGGCTTCTTGCCAGAATCTGGGGCAGCTCTTTTTTCTCCAGTAGCCTAAGAAACAGTAAGAACAAGAACAGTCAATAAATGCATGAAATAAGTCAGATAAATTGCAAAAAATTATTGATAGTCAGTCATAATATTATATGGATAAAGCTATTATGTAGGCAGCACTTGAGAGAGTCCTGCTGTGCAGGCCCTTCTCTCTATCAAAGAGTACTTAGTCTCAGCTTAATCTCATTGGATCTACTCGAACTAAATGCATGAGTAGTTACTACTCATTTTAAGCATGGCTCTGAGAGTCACATCTTACGAGCTTGACCTGAAAAAGTGCACCCCAATGCTAACTGGTATTTAAAAAAATTAAGATTTGGTTCATAGCATATTTTGAAGAGGCCATCTATGTTTTTCCATTAAGATACAATCTCAGCAGTAGAGACTCAAAAGGCAAAAACTTGAAGGCATTTCCCAATTCCCAGGCTTAGACTGGCAACTTAGACATGGGCCAGGGGTTAAAAATCCCACCCTTCAGGCAAAAAGCAGCAGCAACTGGGCAGTCTGTGTCCACCTGCAGGAGCACTGGCTGTGCCCCCCAGGCAGGGAGGTGCTGTGGGGGAACACTGGGGGCTCTGGGCAGCCACCCACAGCCCCTCTCTTCCCTCTGGGATGGGGTTCCAGCAGCACACCCAGGATTACAGCAACTCTGGTCCCTGGACCCTCTTTTGCTGAACAGAGATTGTTGCAACAAGGGGATCAAGTGGCTCTAAATATACCTCTATGATAGTAATTTACTTTGATATTTTGAGGATCCTGTACAATGAGCTTTCCACATGTATAACTTCCATCAACTTAATGAGAAAACTTTTCATTGAACAGTCTTGAATTAGGCCTTTTACATGTACTGCTATAATGACATTTGTATGTCATTTAGTCAATTTTTTTTCCTTTTTATAAGATATTTATTTAAAGGAAAATTTAACTAAACTTCCAGTTAGAAGAAAGCTTATTTTACTTCTCTCTAAACACATCTATGTTTCACATGACTCCAGAGAATACCAAAATGACAAAGCTGTCCAAAAGTGATGCCTGAAGAGATTCAACAGATCTGAAATCCTGAGCCAAATTAGACCAAAAGAAAAAAAAACCAAAACATATCTATACTTATTCTTAGGTTTATTATTATGGGAGTAATATGGAAACTCCTTAAGTAAACAAGACAATCAGCAAATTAACCATATTCCACTTTACCATAAAATTTGTATTTTAAATGACCACGGTGCAGCTGAGCTGATACTGCCACACCCATGAAAACACAGCGTGTGGATGTGCAAAGCTCGCTGCAGCCACGGAATAACTTACTCTGTTTGATTCATCTGCATCTTCTTCATTGATAGAGCTAGATGGGGAAGGAGTGGCTGATTTACTTGCAGGAGGGGAGGGAGAAGTGTGTGGCAAATTAGTGCCTCCTAAATTTAGCCCCAGCTGCGCACTCAGCTGAGACTGGTTAATGGTGGTGAGCTGAGACGGAGGCATAATTCCCGAGTGAGCAGCATCAGTCATATGGACAATGGATCTCATAATCAGGGAGTGATCCTGGCGGTACTGGGAAACTTGTGTGTGACTCTGCTCCTAAAAGAGATGGAAATGTTGTTTAGATACTAGTAGTTACCATACAGCAGTATCAAGTGAAGTCATTTTCTCAGGCTTACAGGACCAACACTGTCAACATGCAGTTTGCTTCCTTTCTTTTTAATGAATTAAATATATTTTTAATAAATTAAGTGCAGCAACAGTTACTATAATTGTCCCAGACTTCACTTTTCCTCCAACTGGGGCTGTTTGTTTTGGTTTTCTGACTAAGAATTGCATTTCTCTATTTTTAAACATTTCTTCACTTGATGTAGTGAGAAATACACACATAAACAATAGGGAAACAAGATGACTGAGGATTCAGGAAAATATTGCAAATGAGGAGACACAAACAGTTTTCAGAAAGTAAACAAAATTGGGGTGGAATGAAGGGATATATATATATATATAGAGAGAGAGAGAGAAAAGCATCTTCCTTAACTGACTTTCAATTATTCTTGGCCATTACAAGTACAGCAGTAGGTATAAACCAGTCCTGTCTGAGTGGGATTTTAAAGCTGTTTTAAACACAGAACATTGCCCTGCCAGGTCTGGAGTGCATTCACTGCAGCAGGCTGGAGAAGCAGTCCAGTAATCCTAAACACTCCTAAGGATCCCTGTTGGCAAGTACCACATAAAACTGCACATTTTTATCTTTAATCCAGCAATCAAATGTGTGGAAGTAGCAATCGATGTACAAATCACTGACTTTATTTTTCTTGTACTCCACATCTCAGAAACACAAGTGTTTGCATGGTTTGGTTTCTACTGTTTCTTGAGGGCACAAACTGTGTCTCCTACATCTGCACAACATTTACCACATTTGTAAATAAAAAGAAGCAAGACCCTGAAGGTAAAGTCAGCTGCAATCTGCCTACAAAAACTGCTTTTTTTTTGACCACACACAGATCAATACACAATGAAGGAACATGTAAACAGAAAAGAAGATTTTTTCAAAAGTTAATAAGAGAATAAATAGCTCACAAATTGATTCAGCAACCTGATTAATCTACAGTCATTGTTTGAACAGCCAGAAACATGAGAAATAAATTAGATTTTGAAAACTCTTTCATTATTAATAAGCCACATTGCAATTAGTAGCAGGTGCAATGATCCTTAATGAAATGACACAGAACAAAACAGCAATTGTGGGAGCCCACTGGACTTCCACAACAGTCTGACCTTCCTGGCACTCTCTTATTAAGAATGGATAAGTACAAACCAGTTTTCAAAAATCTGTCAGCATGGAGGTAAACGTTTAGCCCAAATGACTTTTCCTTACTTTTTATAACTCTGCCCTCAACAGATGAAGTGGCTCTGTGCCCCTGGAAGCCTTTCCTTGGCTGGGACAAGGGTGGCCATGCAAAGAAGCAACACGTGTTAGAGAAGATGCACACCCTGCCTCATGTATCTTTATACACAAATGCTGCAGCTCATGGCTTCCCTACTGCAGCAAATCATATTAATTCTGAATTTGACATTCCTGTCTCTTTCTGCTGAAGCCTATACAGCAAAAACAAATCCTTCTTTGGCATAAAAGTACACACGGTGGTGCAACTGGGTCCAGTACAGATCGAGTTAGCCTCACAAGCTCACGATGCAGGCCCTGTGCACCAGGGCTCACCCTCATTTTCCCCATGCTTCCCCAGCCACTGCCAGCTTGGCTCATCATCCATACCATACCACACTGCTTTTCCTACTCCTTAAATGCTTTAAACATTTCCAGTAAAGGACTGTAGTTCCTTAGAGATGAGTGTGTGTGCCAAAAGTGGAGCACTTGATACAGAGAGATCAAAACATGAGACTTATTGGCTGAAATACCCTTTTGCTTCAGGGCACCTTTCTGTGAAAATTTACTGCTGTTAACTACAGGGTCATTTTGATTGTGACTTGTATTGGCAGTGGCATCTGGAAGTCATTCAAAGTCTTTTGTGAAACGATATCACTCTCTGCCTATTACTCCAATCATTTTAGCTTACAGACATTACTTTATTGCACGAAGAAAAACTCTGCTTTTTTTTTCAGCAAAGCTGAAGATCATCAGAATAACCTTCTCTTATAAATCTAACTTTCTTCATTATTGTGCAGACAGTACTTTCTTGGAGGTGTTCTACCCCCAAAAGCCTTGCTTTTGTTCTCCCTTTATGGCTACACAATGCAGGCCTTTCTGGCCTTTACACCGAGGCAACAAAATGTGATGACATGGGTTACAAACCATTTACTCCAAGTCTTGTCATTTTGGTTGCATCTATGATTTTATTGAGACTAAATTCTCTTGACTTGCACTGACCCAGAATCTAATTTTATACACAAGCCCATGAATTCTTAACTGTCCCTTTTTCTGACACTATTTGATGCTTGTGTGGGTTTTCTGCATCCACTTACTTAATTTCAGTTTTTCTTTTCTGTATCTTTTCCTGATTTCTTTAGCCTTTTTTTTTTCAATCTTAAGAGCTTCAGTAAAATCTAGTAATTGCATCAACAATATTTTGTAACTGGCCATTTAGAACTAAACTGATAAGACATATCATATGAAAGAAAATGATTCATACAGTATCCAATCTCTTATTTTACATATTATATGTACATATGAAAACAAAAAACAATGTATTTTCTGCACTTTCAGTTTAAGTTATATGACTGATCAATATTAAAAAAAAGAAAGGAATAGGATTTTCATTTTTTTGTTTTGTGGTACAGTGCTGTGGGCCTGAACAACCTATGGGACCTATACAAGAGCTTTCAGACAAAGAAGTATAAGCCATTTTTTATGTGTACAATGGTTTGGAAAGAAGGCAGGGAGGCTACTTCGCAGCAATATTAATGTCCATGACATTTTTGTATAGGTCCTGAGCAAACAAAAGTCTTCTAAGAAGGGAGCTAAAATCAAGAAAACAAAATTTCCAGCAATTATCTTTACCCGGATAATACCAAAGGGCAATACCAAAGTGAAAGGATCAGTAGCATTTCATTATGTTTGAGATGTTTATCAAATAAACATTTAACAATTAATATCTTCATATATCAGAAGCACACATGGAAATACAAGTGCACTGAAGCACCCACATGACATCCTGATTATGTTACTATACGAAAACTGAAAAGCTCACATATCCGAAAATAATCCATTGAGAATACTGGAAGAATTTTAGAGAAAATCAAACTCTTTTACATAACTTAATCCAAAGTAAATGTGATATACGAGTACTGTTTGTAACATTAAGCAAAAAAAGAGATTAGTTCTGACAAAAATTCATGAACTTCTCAAGAAGACATTATCAAGTTTTGATTGAGCCTGATCTGCTTTACAGCCTTAGACTGAAGTTAGGCAAAACTGGTGATAGTAAGTCAGAAAAAGCTCAACCACTGGTTTAGTCAGCATGACAATCAAACAAAGGCATAATGTGTGAAACCCAAACCAAAAGAGAAATAACTCATCTAGTTCCTCTGCAGACTGGAATGGCTTTGACTCAGATCAATCTGTTGTCATCCCACATCAGCGCTACAAATGCCTCAGGTACAGAGACGTTTATTGAGGGGAACATTGGCCACCTCCCTGGGCTCTTCAGAGACAGAGCGAGGGGGAACGGGGGGGACAGGGAGAGCAGGGGGGTGGGTAAGCTGTTAGGGAGCAATTCTTCAAGGTGAGGGTGTGAACCTTGGCCAGAGAAGCTCAAGGCCAGGCAGGATGGGGCCCTGAGCCAGCCTGGTCTAGTGGAAGGTTTCCTGCCCATGGCAGGGGGGTTGGAATGAGATGATCTTTAAGGTCCCTTCCAACCCAAATCATTACACCCTTCTATAAGTCTAATTATATACCCAGATTTAAGAAAAAGCAAAATATGGTCCAAAATGTTTTCCGCTTCTCAAAACAACTTCATGGTGACTGTGTAGGCACATTCTCTTACACACCTATCACCACCCTGTTGCAGACATTATAAAGACATTCAGCACTTGGTTCATAGAAGGTCTCATTAAAGGAAGCATAAAGATATCTGTCCATCAAACGATCCTATGCTCAACAATCACTTTAGACAGTCATGCCAGAGAAGTCATATTTAGTCCTATTGCTAATGGACACATCTCAGAGCCTACGACAAATAATAGCTTATTTTACATTGATTTGTAAAAGAATGAGTTTTCAAAAATATATAAATATCAATGCATCAAGAGACAATGGAAAGTAAAGAGTGAAGTGGACTTTAAAAAAAGAAAAGAAAAAGAAAAGAATGGGTAAACTTCCTCACTTTAATTTACACAGTTTTATCAAAGGTGTTTTTCAACGTGCCATGGTGTAGCAAGTGAAAAAATTGTATTAATAAAAGATAGTTTGTTCTTCTGTTAGCAACTCATTAAGCATCCAGTACTTAGTATAGCTTGTAATAGAGTTAGTATTTATTTTGACATATAAATGCATCCAGCCATAACATTCAGAGATGTCCTAATTTCCACTTACCTACCCTGCATTTTAAGAATCATTTCCATAGAGCAATTCTATCCTGAATTGATATAATTTTAATCTCTGGGAACATTCAACAAGACATTTAAAAATATAACTAGGAAATTACTTTTCAGAACATTTTTGAGCAATACTGAAGTCTTGATTAAAATCAATGTCTACAGCCTTCCATCATTTAAATATGCAATATCTCCAGTGAGACTCTGGTCATATGAGGACTGATGGAAGTGCCCCATGGAAGTGCCTACAGGAGGATGTAGGGCTGGGATCTGACCCCACACTGCATGAGAGAGTTTAAGGCAATTGAGAAATCTGCCAACCAAAATAACTAAGAATAATAAGAAAAACCCAACATTTATGGTTATGTTCACTGTGCCCTGGTTTCAGAAGTGACTTAAACTATTATATATTCTATTGCCTGAGGAATTCATCACTGTCAATGTAACATAAGCTGATGCAATATTTTAAAGGATGTATTTAAGTTGAAGCAAATGCACTGCAATGTAAAGAGTGAAATCCTCAGTTGTCCCTGACTGTAAATTACTCCCTTTACTTTTAGTCAAGTCAGCATATCTCTAGAAGAAATCCTCAATATTCTTTTTCTCCACAAGTAAAGCATAGATAAAAGAATCCATTAATCTAAATTTTTACAGGATTGGACTTCACTGCCAATCAAAACAAATCAAACTAACAGGATGCTTTTCTCTGTCAGAGATTAAATCCTTACTTAATAGAATACAAAACAGTTGCACTTGGTACTGCCACCACTGAAGAAGTGTCCTTCTTCTCCCCTCCACACACACCATCATCACTAATAGAGCTGTCAAACTGCAGTTATCAGGAGATCCTACAAGCAGCAGCTTCTTTTCTCTAGCAGTGAAAAAACTCCCATGTTCCACTTTCTATCTCTGTAGAAAAGTAAACCTTACCTAATTTGATTTCCAAAAAAAGTGTACAAGAAACAGTACACATCAATTCATAAAAAAAAAATATGTCTTCATCTGGATCTAAGAGATGGGTTGGTGACCAGAGGTTCACACACATTCTATTTTCTGAAGAACATGAAGAACAGGCCATTTTTTGGTCTGTGTGCCCACCCAGTCCCTCTACACTCTTCTGTTCACACATAAACCACAGATGAGACATGAAAAGAAAAAAAACCAACACCAAAACCCAAACCTAATGGACATGAGGGCCCATTGATTTGTTCCTTAAAACTGAGCAACTTATTTTGGGGGTCATCGGGGTCTACTATGGAGATCATACAAAACAGGTATTCTCAAAATCAAGTCACTCATTTGTGGCACCATGTCTTGAACTTGCACAGATTTGTTATATAACATACTGCAAAATATACTGCACGTATATCCTGCATATATAATGGAACCTGGCAGTGCAAAGTGACAGTTTTGCTCCTCCCTACCCCAAGGCCTGAAATTTTGCCCCTTTGTGGTTTGTGCATAGGCACCTGAGATGTTTTCTACAAGGATTTTCACCACGGAGCACTTGTTTAAGGCACATACTGCAAATGTCATTAACGCTTTCCTTGCACCACTGACAGGGGTGGGGGGAGCAATGTGAGACCAGCAAACCACAAGTGAAAAGCTCTTCTGTGGAAGCCCACTGAGGGCTTGGGCAGTAGGAGCACAGTGACACCAGGCAGTGCAGCACCACCTCAGAGATGCCATTCCAAACACGGAGGTGCCAGGGACTGGGCCAACCACCCCGGTACCTGCCAGACCAACACAACTGCAGCTCCCAGGAATCACTGCCTCTGCAACACGAGGCTGTGGCCTCTGCTGGAACCAGTCACTCACAGCATGCTCAGCTGTGAATCTCTAACAAAACTCTGTTATGTGTGAAGAAATATGCAAAGCTTACTGCAAGGTCAAAATCACACAACTACAAAACTAAAGGAAAAAGACTTTTCTCTGAAATGCTTACAATTCTTTATTCAAATTCAGATTCTTACTGGAGATGCCCTACCACCCTGTCCTGGAGGGTTTTCTCTTTGGGAACTCTGTTCTTACCCAGTTACTTTCCTGGGAGCCCACAGATTCCTCACAAGATCCCCAACCCAGGCCAAAGGGGTCACAGTTCTTGGTTGCCTCCTTTGCTATCAAGTCCCTCTGCTCTTGCAGACAAGGACAGGCTGGTCACAGCTCTCCACGCACCCACAGTGGCTGCTGCTGCTGTTTTAGCACCACCTAATTGACAACTTCTTTATAATTTAATTTTTACACCATTTTGTAGAGGCATTTTAAAACAGACTCTCCACTCTCTTCCTCCCAAGCTTCTACCATACTTTAAAGCATATTGAATCACACTCCTCTTGGACAAGGCACCCAACAGCATGATCACAATACATGTGTGACTCAGATCACAGATCTGGGCTCTGATCTGATGAACGTCTTGGCATGAGGAGCTTCTCTCCAAATTAGCAGCACAAGCTTAGGTCTGCTGTATGCAAACAGTGACGACACAGTGCAAACAAATCCTGGATAGTCGAAATTAAGTCCCAGAATGTCAGATAAACGCTGTTAGCAGTTTTGTTACAACCTCCACAACTCAGGTGCTTCAGCTCCCAAATCAAAGGCAGACTTCAAAGGTCCCTATTATGCAGTGGAACGTGCATAATAAAGGAACGTGGGGAGAGAGTGTGAGGGAGCATGACAACTAACAGACATTATCAAAGGTAACAAGAATTGTGCAAGGAATTGCAGAGGGACAGACTCAGAGGTTACATGGCATTTTTATGTTTAAAAATTGCTACAAGTGTTGGTAGCTATGTTCAGGGATATGTTTTCATTAGGTTTTGGGAGGGTTTGGTTTTTTTTTCTATAAGGTGTCTTTGTTTACTTGTCATTGGTTTCAAAAGTATATCAGAAAAGTAGGTCTCATTTTGTATTACTAGACCCAGGTATGTTTTTCTTCCAGATACCTGACAACACAGAGTAATTAAAAACTCTAAAGAGACTTCACATTTCTTCAACACTTGCAAACTCGAAGTGGAAGCTGAACATTGGGTAAGCTGTTCAAGGGGAAACATGAGTGGTAACAGCAGAGAATAGCAGGAATTTCCAAGGAAGTTTTCAAATTACCCAAAAGCGAGAGTGGCTGGACCCAACTATGCCTTTGGCCAGGTACAGCACACCCAGACCAGCTGCAGCATCTGCCTCATTCAGCTGGCTTAAGAAAACAGCACCTGATTTTAAACTCAGGAGGCAGAATACCTTAAAGCCATGGCCTAGGCTTAATGCACAGTTGGTGTCCACACCCATATATGTCTGAGTTGCTTCTGAGCTCAGTTCTTAGGAATATCAGACACTCAGCTTCCGCTCCAATTCCTGACAGCTTTCCCAGTGAGCTTATCCTTTCCCCCAGACTCATATGGCCCCTCACAATATTTTCTGGAGTTGATGGATCTTGATTTAGGTACCATTATTATAAAATAGTCACAGTTTCTTTTCCCAGAATGTTCTGCCTATCTTACTGTGCTTCTCTTCTTCCATGTAGGAATTCCTCATGATCTCAATAGGCAATAACCTACCTGCTTCAATTTTTATTATTATTTTGTTTAGTTTAGTGCCTGCTATACAGACAGGTGTCTTTGCCAACTGCTGTCACTTTTTTTTTCTATGAACAGATTCCTTTCTAGCAGTTACTATGAGTGGCCTATTTTTAAGAACAGCAGAAGACATTTCCCTATCTCATTAAGAGGAGGCCCATTCATTGCTCTGTACCAATGGGCAATGAGAAAAGAGGATGTCTCAGAAAAATGACTCTGTATCATCTACACTGAGAGTTACAATGTCACTGAGGATATAAAAATCTTCACACTATTACTTAGCAGGCCAGCATCATCTTCCCATCAGGCCAAAGCCACGGCATGCAGCCCCAGTGCCAGAGCCACTGCTGCCTCCAGGGCTCACAGCCTGTCACCCATCTGCCTTCAGTGGGCACCCACGTGCTCTGAAACACAACTGCAAAATGCCCCACTACCTCATCAGCTGTAGAAGCAGTCAATTCCACACCAAACAAAAATAAATTACTCAGTAAAGGCTTGAAAGTTCATCCACTAAACACCCAGCCCTGAGCTGTGTCAGAGCCCAGCTGGGAGCAGCCACCAGAGCTGAGTCCTAAAGGTCTCATTTTCCAGAGCCTCCCTCTTGTTCTGTACATGGCCAAATGTCACTGCTCAGAGCCACCCGAGCAGCCTTTAATTCAGGGTTGCTTGAGATTAATTTTTCCTGGTACCACAAATTCTGAAAACCAGTGGCAATAACAGCTGCCATTTCTGCTGGGAAAGGCCAGTATAAACCAGACTAACCCTGCTGATTTAAAGCCTGAGCTTAGCAACTCAGCACAGAAATCCAAGAAAAAACAGAGGAGAATCTCTTTTTCTAGCAAGAGTAATTGCTTCTTCTATTAACTAATATCTAGAAACTCGTGAAATTTGTTGTACACATTTTGTATCAAAGATGACAATAAACACATTCATAACAATAACAAGGGCTTGTTTTAATAAACCATTCCAGGCGTTAAACACATTAATGACCCATGAAATAACTGTTTCATCTGCAACATATTAAACAATGTTGTTATAATATTTTATTAATTTAAAACCTACTCCATTCTCTCCAGATAGGAGATTACTGACTGGGTATTAAAAGAGAGATGTAGAAATAAGTTTTTTTGTAAAGGAAAATTAAACATATAAATGAGAGGCACCCGGTCAGGTGAGTAGTGAAATAACTATCTTTTGCCAATTCCAAAGCAATGTTTTCAGCTCTTAGTCTTCCAATCTTATGTTAATCTATTCACTTAAAATTAATTAGTAATTTGGGAATTTAAACTACTAAAAAGATTTCAAGCTGTAAGTAAAAGGCACTACTGTTATGAAACATTAATAATATTTCTATTGTATGCAGCCTTTAAAAGCTCAAATTTGCACGTCATCTCTTTAAAGCCACATTCTTGAGATGTTTATTTTAAAAATCTTCTTCAAATAAAAGCAATAGTCACCATTGTGTCTTTGATTTGAGTGCAATACTGCTCCTAAGGAGTAATATAATTAAAGATGAGCATATTCCACTATGAATTAGCCTTATCTGTGCAGAATCCTGACTGCACTGGTAGCACTGCAAAAATTATAAAATATAAACAGGCTCAAATCTTCATCAAATAGGAAACACATTTTCTCTAGCAGCATAAATAATGTAGTGAGCAATATATGTAAAACTATCAGACTGTTTTTCTAACAATTGTACGTTTTTGAATAAAAGAAAAAATCAGACTGAAAAAAGACAATTATTTTACTGTCTGTTTCTTAGATATCAGAAAGAGAATTTTGAAATTCATCAAAGCTAACCTTCTGTTATGTACAACAGGCTAAGCTGAAAAGAATGTTAACAAGTTCAATTTTCATTCAATCAGCACTACTGCTCTCTGAAATGTTTCATTGCAGGAAAGAAATAAAAATAATCTATATGGTAATTATGAGGATGAATCCCCCAGTAACTTTCAGCTACATGAAAGGTCAGTTCTATTCAAGATATTTTATCAGTCCCCTGCACATACTCCTGTCCTGTCATTTTAAATCTGAACAGCATTTTATTTTCCCATTTACAGCTACCTGCAGAATTAAGTACTTAAGCCAAATAAGAAA
>VZTB01016897.1:1161191-1175873 GCA_013397245.1 Thryothorus ludovicianus | reverse complement strand
AAAAAAAAAAAAAAGAAATGTTGAATGCTGGCAAAGGCTATAATAGCATGGAGATAAATCGTTCAGCTGCTCTCTCTCAAGCCTCTGGGGCTGCAGATTTTTCTTCTCCTGGTGCACTGTGGGTATTCAAAACTTGTTCAACATGATTTCATTTCATTTCAGGCACTGCCTGAGAAAACTAAATTACAGAATCAATCATACAGAAGGTCAGAGTGAGACTTCATTACAAGTATTGCATGCTTGCATGAATATCTTTCATTTATGACTGACCCAATATGTCACAATAGCTGTCTAGTAAAAATAATCCACTTTCTGAAATTGATGTACTACTGATGTCAATGCTACTCAGCAGGCTGGGCAGATTAGAGAGAGGTGTTAAAAAAAGGAACCCTCAGGAGCAAAACTTGTAGTTTTATAGAATTGCCACAGTTTGCAGATTAAAATAATTTTTTATGGGCAGCTCAACAGAAAACAGAGCATTAATATAAAATATTAGGGGTTGATTTTTAATGAGGATATTGCTGTTGATTTCTGCTTATTTATATTCAAGTATTTATAGGGATAATATTTGCATCATGTAAATCCAAGCATTCTTTGAAGTCAAATGTACATCAACACTCCATTTTTCAGTGACTCCTTTTTGAACACCAGAATTTTATTTGCATGTTATTAAAATATTAAAATTAATCAAAGTTCCTCCATTTTATCTTTTTGTTGCTGTTGCCTGTTTTTAAATGTTAAAAAATGCTGTAAAGATGAACGTGTTGTGTTTCTTTCCAGTGATAATGAAGTTAATCAGCATTGTGACAAATTGTCACTCTTTCCATAGTACGTGTATCATAAGAGCATAAACAATGGTTAACTCACCAGTACAATCCTTAGTAATTGCTAGGTCATGTTTATGGTGAGAATAAATATACAGCTATCTTTCTGGCACCATGAATGCTATTTTCAATATAATAATACATAAAGAATATGTTAAATATTTTTTTCTTTTTCTTTTTTGTTTCCATGTGTGTGGTTTTCTGTGAGGAATATGTGAGATACTTGCAGAAGCATTATGTGGTACCTAGCCAACTCCATACCCTAAGGGAGACATAGGAAAACCTTGACATAACCTATTTTTAACCATGCCTCTGGCGATTCTGCATTCAAGTTTATAGGTGAACATGTCAGGTAGTACATAGAAAAAAGCCAAAGACACACAGTATTAATCATATTTCTGTCCAAGCCCATTTTATTTTTTCAACATTCGTGATTTAAAATCTCATGACATTTCTTCAAGGTGAAATTCTTCTACCAGGCTTTGCAACAGGGTAGGACTACATTTACCTAAATTAAATATTGCTTACAGTAAAGCTCTCTAATGCTTCACGAGATAAGCAATAAACTCAATGCAGTTAATATTAAAATAATTTAAGTTTGTATTCAGCTCAAGAAGCTTTAGTGATTAGCAGTACACCATTAATACAGCGTTTAAATAAGACTATCCCAGCATCGCTGGATAAGAACATTGTTCTGTAAGTGTATACGAACATCATAATTATTTTACAACCCCATCTTTAGTTCTTTCAGATATAGTAAATTCAATTGACCATGAAATGAAATTTCATAGTCAAAATGCCTCCTTTACATTTTTTTATTGCTGCAATAAAGTTTTTATAGCTCCAAGGCAAGGTAATTCATGAAATGTCTAATTTAAAGATGAATTCTAATATTATTAATAAATATTTACCAGTTTAATAAAGTGCACGTTTTATACATAAAATATGATATAATGTTTTCATTTTTTATTTTTAAAATACAGATTAACTGCTGGAAAATTTGACTACTAAAGAGAGCTATGTGAGTTCAGGGGAAAGCTATGCAAGAACCCTCTGTTAACATTTTTCAACTTCCCAAAGCTACCTAGCATTTATGAGCAGAAGAGAAAAAGACTACTGACCAGAATACAATGGCAGGGCCACTCCATCTCACAGCAGGAAACAAACCAAGGGGTTGTGGGGAGTGTCTGACACACAAACCTCCCTGTGGCTCCTCCATATCAAATCAGACAACTCCTCATCAATTCTCTGCAGCAAAACTGTAGCACACAAGTTCCAAATCCACAGCTTCCAACTGGAAATCACCATAAAAAAATGCCACTGACTACTGGGGTAGGAAGGCAGGAGCTTCTGTACATCTTCTCAGTGACCCATATGGGAACAAATCTTACCAATGGAGTCAGTGAAAACTGTGCCATTAATTCCTGCATTGCACAGTCGAGGGAAAGGGCAGAGATGTGAAGCCTCCCTTTGAGCACCAGAAGAGGTGAGCAAAGAAATATATAATCTAGAGGCCCCTTCTGGCTGGAACTGTTAAGGTGACAGCATTTACTCATGGAAGAATCACATTCATTGAAAGGTTGCAAAATTAAAGGGCACAACTGGGCCAGGTTATGAACCACTCGATAACGTTGAGGGGATACTCGGACACATGACACCAATCCAGCCCACAATGTTTTCTGACCAAGTTTCATTGTATTCAGTGCACACATACTCCAGTACTTTTGTTTTCAGTCACAACATTCCTAACTCTCAGGTTTTATTAATCAGATCTGCCTTCAGAAGTTACCCAACACGTACAATGCAAAATGAGATCTAAACAAATACTATATCCTTCAAGGCCTGTTTTAGGCAGTGCCTGTTTTGGATCCACAAAATGACTGAATTCTGCACCTCCTAAGTAGTAAGCAGCTTGTGGTTCACTCTGCATTAGTGCTAGCTACTTTTAATAACCTCCACAGAAATATTAAAATTTGCAATGAAGTTAGCAGCCTGTAGAAATACAGAGAAATATTTACTGCCTGTTCGTTTGTAAATCTTTAATTAATTTTCACTTGCCAGGATAATAAAAAAGAAATGACAACATAACAACACAACCTTTATTACAGTCCAGCAGTAAATATGTATTTTCACTTTGCCAAGTTCAGCAAAAGGTCCTATATAAAAGAGCTAATCAGAAAAAAATATAGTTGATGTAAAATATCTGTTCAAGCTAAACATTCACTCGCTCTTCAATACGCAACACAAAAACCAATTCTGATTGTAAGCATTGAGTTTAAAATGCTGAGTAGGATAAACTGGCTCACAGCTGTGTCTCATGGCTGCCAGGATGGTGTTACTGCACAAAGCTCTCAGAAACCCACGCTGGGAGATCCCCCTGAGCCCAAAGGGAAAGAAACACTGCAACAACATGGGAACTGCCCCGTGCACCTCCCTGGGAGACTGCAGCCCTACAGTGTGCACAGATTCTGGAGGAAACTCCACACATCCCTGCTTTTGATTGTTCTTATTAACTCTGGAATTAGTCTCACAGTCCCCATCACTCAGCTCTTCCACACCCAGATTATGCCTCCCTATTCTTGAAGGCTCAAACACAGCCCAGGAGGAGGAGATCACCCTGCCTCAGCCTCTATGGCCAGCAAGAGCACTGGACACCACAAAGCCTTTTCATGGCCCTATATTTCTGAGTATTGTCAAGGTAATACATCCCTATGACTTTTGTTATGAGTTTAAAAAAACATTTTATAAAGATTTAGCCCATGGAATATACAGGATACAGGGAAGTACTGCTTTTTTTCCTGCTGCCATACTGTGTCTGGCTCCCCTTCTGAATTACTCTCAATACTGCACTCTCAAAATATCCTGATGGATGTCAGATGTGAGTCCTACACTTCAAACACAGACAAGCAATTCGTACTAAATGATGTAGTTCACTCTGGCCAACACTATGGTCTTTCAATTCTTGATGCCAGTGCCAAGTGTAGAACACATTTTTTGAACTTTAGGAGCACTTGGGATGCACATGATGCCAATGGATATGGGCTTCCAAGTCCATTCCCAGAATGAAAATTCTGTAAAGCCTGTCTGCTTCTTCGCAAGAGATCTGTTCACAAAGAGTATAGCATTGCACTGTACATTAACAAACATCTTTTTTTCCTGAATCCACCAGTATTTAACCCTTAACGATTTGGTAACTGCCTTAGGGAACTGAGTAATAGCAAATCACTGTTTGCTGTGTAACAACACGTGTGTCATTGTCCATACAGAACATGCCTGTAGCATGACACAACACTGGCAAATGCTTGGTCAGGCACCCAAGAAAACACATAGATCTACTGAGGGGTCAATGAAAACTGAGAGATGGCACAGATCTACATGTGACAGACACCATTAGGCAATGGGAACACACAAAGAACCAGACCTACCATATGCAGTCCATTGCTGTGGATGATGCCATCTTGCTCCACGAGATTCCGGGATATTGTAATAGAGGGAAGATCCAAGCTCTGGGGGGGAAACTGAGGTGTAAATTCATTTCCTTGTGCAGGCAGCTGGTCACCAAGGCCCTGAAAGGGGAGCAGTATGTCTGCCATGCCCAGTGTGGGGTCTGACTCGGGCGGGGGGGTAATGGGTGGGATTTCAAACTCCTCGTCCCCAAGGCTCGGCGTATGGAACGTTTGCTGGAAAAGGACAGGACAAGGCAAACAGTGTTAGGGCACACAGGGCTCAGTAATCATCTCCACATCTGCAGTCTAAATCGTGGTTTGTTCTCAAATGCAAAAGCTAACCAACAAAATTTTTAAGTTTCATATGCTGAATGGGTCTGTGGATCATTCTGATTAAAGATTTAAGTCTCATTATCATATGGCTTAAATGGAGTATCAGTATTAACAGTTTTTTAATGTGTACTTAATTAGCAACATCTGTCTGTTGTTAGTCCGAATATCAGCCACATTGGATTTGGCTGTATAACAAACTGCCACTTTATTGATATGTTAGTAAAATAGCACAAACAGCTTACATTACTCTCACGCTTCATAAAACACTGACAATTTCATAGCACACACACAACAGGAATTCAGCACTGACCATTTCACATCTTTTGTTTGCTTTTATCCACTAACAAACATTTATTTCTTTTCCATCCCCAAAATACAGTGAAGCCTTTTAAACACAGGTTGTAATTTGGAGGAGAGATGTATGAAAGCGTGAGGGTGATTACAGCAGCTTCCAGTGCTTTCTGATGCAAGCCAGCTTTGTTTGAACAGTAGGTTTGTTATGAACTAAACACCTGTTAAGATGCCTTGAGCAAAACATTTACTGCCAGTTATCTTCAGGGTTTGTGCATGTTTATACGTGTGCATGTGTCTGTCAAAGATAATCTTTATTCAGAGTCTGTATCTGGCTTCAACATTGATGACTTTTGGGAAACAAATGAGTTACACTTATTCAAATATTTTGAGAGTTAAATGAACTTTCATGTATTATTTCAGGTCCACTGCTACTTAATAATAGAAATTCAGTGCTTGAAATTAGGCCATTTTAAATGTACCCAAATCAGGACTGCCTTGATCAAATTGGGCAGTTGGCAATCCTAAAATAGGCACTCTTGTCTTGTTCTGGACATGCAAGGCTGCTCTGGGATTTGTTTGTTTGCATTACTTCAGGATTCAGGTTGGGGTGGGAGGGAGAACTGTTTTATGTATTAATTACATTGTTTGAAAGAGTGACTTAATGCCAGTTAATTTAAAAATGATAAGTTCAGTGAAAGATCTCATTAACTGCTGCAAATTGTCATCCTTCAAACTGTTAATGATGATATAAATTAATAACCGCTTGAGAGAAGATGGAAACTGAAACACAAGGAAAATCTTTGCTTGCATATAGAACCTGTCAGCTGTCATTATTGGTCTCACACCAGAAATGATGGGGTCCCAGATTGCTGCAGTCTGCAGCACCATCAGAGTCTGCTGAGACCGTGCCCATCTCCTCCAACTGCAAGGCTGTAACTTAATTCTGGATGTGAAGGCTGGGTCTGGATTAGGGAGATGTTTGACTTCCCCACTGCTACATTACAAAAGGTGTGAATTTTTCTTCTCATGGACCCCATGGCTCACAAACACAAAGGATGGATTGGCCAGGAGAAGTGGTTGGCTAATGAACATAACCCTATGGCTGCATTTGCAGTTATTTTGGCACTAATGTGGTCTAGTAACAGATGCAACTGTAATTTGTGACTCATTTGCTACCCCATTACTGCTTAATGAAATCTAACATAACACATTAACAATACGGATAAACACTCATTCTTGATATGTGGCATTTGGCTGTTTTCATTACCACTGTAATTAACACTTGAAATATTATTTCAATAAATATTTAAGGTGCTTTAAAATGAGTCGTAGTAATCATGACATAGAGACAGAAAACATAAAGCAAATGTGTGGCTTCTAAGCCTGAATGTGCTCTAGGATTACACTCTTAAGGCATTATTTACAGAAATAAAATGGGATTGTAGCTCAGCAGTGCTCAGACCCAAAATAATACCAAGAAAGCTACATTCATGTTAATGCAAAACCACTATAATTAAATACATTGTAATGCAGTAATTGCAAAGTAAGGTTCATGCTTTAATACGAACAGTAACACTTAATCATATTTTTATTCCTTGTTCAAGCAAAAGGGTTCAGTGAAATCAGTATTATTATAGTACGTTTGAACCTCTCTTTACTTGACATATTTATGAGATATTAGTAATTATAAGAACTGGATCTTTTTTCCCCATCTAACAGAATAATTCCAGGACAGCTGCAGAAATATATAACACAGCTACATAATAATACAATCTTTTACTTAGAAAAGCAGCATTCATCTTAATACTTATAGCTTAATACTTATAGCTACAAATGACAGAGTAAATTGATGAATACCTTAACATTTTTAAAACTGAATTTAATTCTAAGTGTATAATTTATCCAAATATGTATATATCTTTAAAAAAAACCAAAACATAAAAACCAAACCTAAGACAGACATAAGACTGAAAGTAAAACAGATGTAATCTAAGAAGAAAGCAAGCTCCTTAGTGAAGTAGCCCTAAATCCAAATCACTGGGCTATTCAGTCTGTAAAAACAGCCTGAATAGTATGCAATTTGGGACTGCAGAAAGGTGGTGTTATGACCAAAAGATGGTATAACATTTGTGAGATTTATCTTACCAATCACATTTTTAAAGTTATTAACTTTTCAAATATTTATATCTTACACATATATTATATTAGAAAAAAAAAACCTGTGTGCATGGTTAAATGCCATCTGTACTGAAATGTTCAAAACATTTGTTCCTTTTGATAAAAATGCAAATCTGGAGAACTGTTGTATCAACATATAACAGCCAATGTCTGACACGGTGAATTATCACAGCTGGAATTAAATTGTCTCTGAACAGCTGCTGGCAGCAGAGCTTTCATCAATGTTTGATTCAAATGTAGGAAAGAAATTCTACAGAAAGAAACATCATGTTGTCATTACAGATGGGGTTTGTGTTCATTATCACAAATAACACTGGAGCTAGTGCCAAACAATATTCCCTTATCTAAGCAGTCTGGCTGGGTAAAAAAGAGATGGTGACCATTGTATAAATGATTCATAAAATCCTACCCTTAATTCTAACCTCCATATTTATTGTTATACTTTTCCGCTTATTTTCTCTGAGGTTACTGTTTTAGAAGTGCACAGGAATACCTGTGACTGAGTCCCCACGAAAATCAGGGCTGCCTGGTTTTCTACCCTTTCCTCACGTTGGGAAGATCATTTATGACGTGCACCCTACAAACAGTCCTTGTTTTCCATATTGCTGTGCACACACTACACAGTGCATGGAGTAAGAGCCTGGGTTATTAGGATGAGCAAAGGCAGTTTCTGTCTGGACCCAAGATCCGTGTGTTTAGGATCAGTGTGTTTAGTCAGTGTTTTAACTGATTGTAAGGTGGCCATATCTAGCAGATCCATGGAGCCTGGAGCTCCCACACTTTCTCCTGTTTCCATTCTCAAAGGCAGTGATCAAATACACCATCTCCACAACCCAGCCAGCCTCCACCAGCCCAGCCTCTGGGTTAGAACCTAGTCCTGGGCTCAAAAATTTCCTTGATGTAGCACATACATTTCAGGCAACAAAGCTGGCTTTGGTTTTCTATCTCGTATGAGTATTAAGAATCCAAATTAAACCATTTGTATCTATAACAAAAATTAGAACATTAGCTAGTAATGACTATTACTAAGCTTGCTTTCAAAGTGTACACCTACTGTGCCTTTTATTTGTTTCCTTCTGTTCATAATTTTTTTCCATACATAAAGCAGATTTGTTTCTATTGACATGCTATGTAAGTAACAGCCTTATGGACAGCTAAATTGACTAGTAATGGAGAGCTGTCAGGTTATTTTCTTTCTCATTAAAGTCTTTATTTTGTGCTCCATAAAACACACAGAAATTCGGCACTTCACTCTTCATCCATTCAAAGTCTGTTAAATTATCACCGCAAACAGCAGAATATGAGCATAGATAAAAAATAAAAACATCTACCTCATTTGCAGCAAGAAATGCATTATTTGCCTCTGCCATGTTCATGTAGTTGTTATTGTTTCCAAACTGAAAGAAAAATAAATATTTGGATTTAATGTATGCCATGATAAACTTTTCTTTACCCCACCACTGGCATAGAAAAGATTGGAAGAAAAAAAAGAACCAACAAAACCAAATAAACAAACAGATAAAAAGTATTTGCAGATGTTCTTTGAGGTCAGAACTCAATTCAACAAGATTATTATTATTATTATTACTAATACATACTCTGCATCCCCCAGTCTTTGCAAGGAAGATACTCATGTGTATCTCTCTAACTTTTTTTGCCCATGTAACAAAGCCACCACAGAGACCTGAAGGTGACTTTGGAAATTAAGAATCCACTAGGAAGAGACTCCCAGGAAAGACATTTCTACTCAACTACATCTTTTCTGATGCACATTATAATATTTCTGCCAGTGATCCTGACCCAGAGGATTGCTGCAGCCAGAAGGAGCTGCTGTATTCTTACTCCAAGCAGATCTGACTTCAAAGAGCTGAAAGCCAGTAAGGGGAAGAATGAGAACCTGCAATACTGCTCCTGAAGTCCCATTCTTTCCACAAAACCAAAAAGCCAAACAATCCCCCTTTGTTTCTTTCCCTCCAGTGGAGCTCCCACTCTCCCAGTGAACATTAACACCAGAATATTTTGCAAATCAGAGAAAATGTCTGAACCTGAGACCCTAAGATGTGCTCAGTGCCCCCTTGCTCCCACGAAGGCACAACTCTCATGCCCCGTGCCAGTGATCACAAGGGATTTCCTTCCATGCCAGTCATTTCCTCCAAATTCTCAACATTCTGAATATTCATTGAGGAAGATAGGTGCTTTTACTTCTACATGCTGAACACGGAGAAGAAAGAGATTATCAGCATAATTCTGTGCCTTATGCCCTTGAACAGCCCTTCCAAAGGCACGTAGGCTGGTAACCAGTCCTGCACGTGTTCCCAGAGGAGGGAGGCATCCAGAGTCTTTGCTTTAAGGAGCAGACACCAGGCATGTCAGGCACCTACAGTAAAAGAGGCTTTCACAGGTGCACATTGCCCCTACCAGGCACAGAGCACAGGGCAAGGTCGAGTGCTAAGCAAGGGAAAAGCCCCTGTGCTGTCCCTACCACGTTACTGCTGCTAAAGCCACACTGAGCATTCCTCCCTTAACTCCCATTTTCTACTTTTATAAAACAATTTCACCTGCACCCCCCTCCTCAGCCCCACAACAGCAAACATTCCCAACAGCAGCATAAACTCTGCAACCAGTGCAAGGGTTGGGTGACCATGCACTTGCACAGGTTGTTCCTTCCAAGCAAGAAACTCTGATGTAGATTCAGAGCAGCTGAACCTGTCCTGAAAGGAAAACCACTTTGCTTCAGCTCAATTTGCTATGGCTGCACTTGGTGCCTGACTGTTTTTAGCAGTGAAACATTTCAGACTCTCCAGTTCCTCACTGAAGGGACCAGTGATTCTTTCAAGAAAGCCTCTTTCCCAGAAAACTCAAACGTCCACTTCTGGCAATAAAGACAAAGCTAAAAGGAGATCTAAATAAAAAATAAAAAAGAAAGCCTTGTGTACCTGATGGATTGTTAGAGTGACTAAATAGGACATCAATCAAGTTAGGAGACACTCATAAGGGAGAGAAGGAAAACAAGATGAGATCCCTCATTCTGAAGTAACAAATTCCATTTGTATATTTATCATTCTGAATCTTTCAACCTATAACACATGTTAAGCAACAGAGGCCTTAGCACAATATGTAGGCTGCCTCATAGCTATTAAAACTCTGTTATCCCCAGCTATGCAGATACTCAAGTAATGTCATCCATTTTTTAAAAGCCCAGATGTCACCCATGTTTGGGGATTAAAAAATTCAAGTAAAATTGCACATTCAAATGACTGTTTTGGCACATACGGATGTGTGTGTGGATTTGTTGCACAAAGACACTACTTCAGCTCAACAGTGCGATCGACAGGATAGAATTTTTCATGTCAGTTAGTGGCAAACTAAGAATGATTTACATGAAAAACTCAAATGGCTTGAATAGAGCTGTTCTTTCTACAGCAACAAAAAAAAAAAAAAACCAAGTTTTCAAAGGATACCTAAGGGCAAAGGTACACTAGGCAAGCATTACTCCAACACTGGATAAATAAGTGGGGACAATCCCTACCCTATTTTAATGACCTTAGCATCCTTAGGGCTCCAGTGCCTCAAAACAGAAATATGGCTGATTTTTGAAGAATAAAATTCTACATTGTTTTGATGTACATGTATTGCTCACAGCACAACTACTGCTTTCTGATTGCCAGAGTGGTTTTCTTCTTTTTTGTTTTATTGAAGTAAAACAAAGGGGAGAGTGACAATTTAATTTCCCATTTTATTAAGACTGTGGAAGCAAATTATATAAAAATGAATGTCAAAGCTAAAAGTTACAGGTTCATATCCTTCAAGTCATTCTATAATCTTTAGGACCCCATTGTGTGACTCAGGCAATGATGTCAGAAGCTGGAATATTTTTGTTAGTGTGGATCACTACTAATATTCTTGACATTTATTTTTTGTGTCTGAACTAGAAATCCATTGAAGGCACATAACAATTATCAGTGAGCATTTCTAAGATTAAACTTCCATATTATCTAATGGTACCTATAACAACAAAAGAAAATAAAATGGTTATTATCTTAAGGACCTAAACAATTCAAAAAACAAATTAAGCTTAGAGTGAAATAAGAACTGGGTTAGAAATCCTCTTCTGAACAGTTAGTCTGCGAATGTAATTACTGAAGAAACTACAGCTAATCAGCTGTGAATTGTATCCATTAATTAGTATTTGCCCTGGAGAAATGAGAAAAATCAGTAACAATGTTAACACTGCAATGCACTGATGAGTACTGAAACACAGGGCCCTCAGCATTTAGTCAAGCAGGTGGCTCCAATGGTCCAAGTAATTTAAAAAGCTCTCACCTGAAGTGCAGAGCTGGAATTACAAAGCACTTCTTGCATATCTTTGTATCTATATAAGGCTATAATTAATGGCTTTTAATTTAGAAACACTTTGTGATCAGCTGGGAACAGTTATAAATCATTCTAAATAGAACAAGGGGTTCTTGCCTATTTTAGTAAAAATATTTTTTGTGAAAAGACTCTTGTTGCAGACAATATTTTTCTCCATTTATTTTCTTCAGGATCCCTTGCTCTGACCCCTCACAAACAGCTCAGAGCATTGGTGTAGTTGACAGCAGGGATTCAAATAAAGGGGGGACCCAGCACTTTGTCCTGCCCAGGCAGACTCGCAGAGGCTCCCACCTGTTGGGTTTCCCTGGGAAGAGGAGTAAGATGCAGCACCTAGTCCATCAGTCTCTTTGATTTGGGGTAGTGTTGGGATGCTTTGGAAAGAACTTTGCCAGAGCAATTAGCAAGGTTTTACATAAACTTTTTCATCCAAAGAACTCAGAGCATCCTTGCTCTGTAACCAGGAAAGAATAAAATGTCTCCATGTTCCTTTGACAACACACACCATTGCATTACAAAGTACAATTTTTTTCCTTTGGTTTCAGTTCAAACTCTTTCCTCAGCTCTGATGAACACATTAAGTGGGAGTACCCAGCTGACTGCCACCACCAACCCATGGAAAACACTCTGCCCATTTCAGGAAATGAACTGCACACAAACAAAGCCTCTTCAGAACTTGCTGTGAATCACAGCTTCCACCCTTCATGCAAATCACTGCATTAAACCTACAACAGTTCAGTCCCCTACTCTTGTATGTTGGAAGGGCACCTGAATCTTGGCCCTGCTGAAATCCCTCTGGACAGACATGAAGGCTGGAATGAGACTGGATTCTTGGTTTACTAATGCCTGGTATAAAGCATCTCCAGAAAACTCATTCATTCTAAAATAGCTGGTTGAAGCTCTTCACTTTGACTGCCAGACCTGAAGCCAAACACCTGCTCTAGCAAGGGTGTATATTTGTAATGCAAAGGGGAAATTCACTCCCTCTCCTTCCTCAACACATGTCCTAATGAAGACCAAATCAACTCCTGCCCAGCACTGGGGAATATAAAAACTGTATCACTGCCACACTCGTACAAAGTGTGTGTTTTCTTAGACCAAAACCCTGGGGCCAAATGTTAGGCAATCTGTTTGTAAATCAAGGGATAAGCCACTTGGAACAGGCACAGCACAATGCTACTTGGGTTTTCAAACTACTCTTTGTACTCACCAGAGCTTCAGAATTGGTTGGTTATGAAAGCTGAGACTAATGAGCAGTTGTTTTAAGGCAGAATTCTGATATTATGAATGCCACAGAAAACCCTTGGCAGCTTGGGATAAAAATCAGTGATTAAATGTCCACTGAGTCTGAATTCCTACTAAAAAAATCTTCATAAAATCTCAAATGTTGAATTGTGGCCACTCTCTGGGCTCTTTGGCAACTGTGATTGACTCATCATAGCAAGAGAGAAAACAGGCAAGAGAACTTTACACCACAAAACTATAATAGTTTAAAAAAAAAAACAACTTTAAACTAAAGCAAATAACATTTGAAGGTGCTACCATTATGGACACAGAATAACATTTTGAACCTATAGAAATTAACCAGAATTTTGCTACTGATTTTAATTAAGAAATTATTTTACTTACAATGTTCAGTCATTAGTATTTTTTACAACTTGTCTTTAAGTGATTTGTGATGCAATTCTAATCTGAAAAACGTTACAACCCATATCCAAATATTCATTTCCTCAAGAGGTCAAATACAGAATACATAAGCCACCTAAAACCAGACATAAAGGAGCACAGACTTTTATCTGAGCATTTCAACAGAACAAAATTAAATGTTTAAAATACGAGTATTTTTACTCTCAGAAAGCAAATTTAATTCAGCGGGCAAATTTTTTAAATATGCCAATTCTTTTTACAGTGCTGCTGTTCAATAGTGCAGCCTCAAGGAAGAACCACCATTGGAAAGGTTATTGTTCCAGCACAGGATAACCACAAAACCATGAAATGTGAACAAATGTCCCAAAACTTAAAATATATCCAGAACAGGAATGAAATACATTTTATCATCTACTCATAGCTAATCCATCAACTTAAATTTTTCTTAAAAGGAATGACTGCAAAAACTACATATCATATATCTGAGAATAAATTAAAAAATTAATAGTGACGACAGAATCCACTCCCTGCTGCTTTTTTTTTTTCTTTTTTGATTAAAGTAAACCTTATCCAAACCCTTACTGGAAAACAGAATTTGGACTTGATTATGAAAGGACTGCTAGTGTTATGATAATTATTAGTAAATGTTTAGTCAAAATACACATTTAAATTTTGTTAGGATAAAATTTCTAGTCAAAATTCTCACTGCCTATAGAACAAGCTCCAAACCAGTTCTGCCACAGCACTACATGTCCACTTGTGTATATGTTTTAGACAGTTACACATCCAAATTCTATTTATTTCTCAATTTACTGCTTGGGGAGATAGCACCCTCAAATGATCACACTTCCAGTATTTCTGCAGTAAAATTAGAACCCATATTTTTTAAAATATAGCCATTAATAAAATCATTCTTTTATGGTGTGAGCATACTTGTGGTTTTCATATAGAGAAATATCAACTAGCACAAATATATATTATGGCAAGAATCTCAGTTTTATCTTCATATTTGGCAAATTAATTCCTCTGAGGTTACACTACCCTTATGAGTAAAAGGAAAGATAACAATCCCAAAAGATGTAATTACAGACCAAAACTAAATTACTTTGCAGGTCTAAGTACTGTATCTTAATAATTTCACTGGAGAACATCTTCACTGCATTTGGGCAGATTTGATTTTGCTGCCTGACCAATAATTACAGCTCTGGCAAATACAATGTCTGATAAGGACATCAATTAAGAATGAGCATTGTGTTATTTAAAAAAAAAAAAATTCATCATGTTCACAGCCTGTCTGATTGAATGAAATGCCAAATTAAATTAATGGAGATTGCTAAGTCTAGCTGGCTGGTGGGGAACCATGCAGAAAGTGGGACAGCATAGACAATAAACTGTCTGTAATTAAAAGATGAGAAGCTGGACTAATGCTACTTCAGCCTGATTATTCCAAACAAAACAATATACACTAAAATTATTCTGGCAACAGAAGTAGAAGGAGTGGGAGGAGGGCTGGGACAGGGGACTTTTTCTTTTTCTTTTTTTTTTTTTTTTTTATAATTTTAACTTTACCCTCTTTAAAACAGCAGTGT
>VZTB01016897.1:1120889-1161166 GCA_013397245.1 Thryothorus ludovicianus | reverse complement strand
AGATGTATTAAGTTAAATACTGGGGAGGGGGGGTGGGGGTGTGATTCTCATCAGAAAACACAATTTATTTTCTCAATGAACACAAAAAAACATACAAGAATTCTCCAGTCCTTTCTGTTCTATATGGATATCCAGTTAATCTATGTAAAGGCTTTACTCTTAAGTTATTATTGCTGTTCACAGGAGGAGCAAGGAATTCTTCTCTGGAAGAGCAAGTCATTCATGGAAGTTTCAATACTTCAGAAGCAATAGATGGTATTCATATTCTTTTATAAAATACAAGTATTCTATTTTGATTTTGCTGCTAGAAACAATGAGGCAGATTGTTGTTTGACAGGTGCCACACCAGCAATGTTGTTAGGCATTCATATCATTGTAAGTGAATGAAGCATTGTTTCAAAACCTTGCAAATGAAATTTTATCTCAGGATGAATGCAAAATGGTCGCCTTGATTTTGACTCCACATCAGTGCCCACAGAAATTTTGGGACTCACTCTTCTGGTAGGATGCTAACGTTCTGTGGTGAATAATACCAGAAGAATTATTCACCACAGACAACAGGCACCTCCAGGAGGTTACAGCTTGAGTCACTGAGGATAAAGGAAACGGAGAGCTGGACCAGATGCAGGCAGAAGACATTTGGGTCAGCCTTTGACCAATGTCAGTCAGCACATAAGACATCCCAGCTCCACCTGAGAGGAAACTGCTCCGTGTGTGTGTGTACAAGGGACCTGTGCACAGAGACAATGCTTCTATCAGCAAAAGAAAACATTTTGGAGCACTTTCATGCAATACTGGATCTCTGGGTAACATATACAATAGTACAGAGCAATCCACTTTCTGAGACAGATTACAGTGTTTTCTTATTTTCAGTAGCTCATGTCTTCTGGAGGAGAGTTAATTTCCTGCTAGGTTCTGCCTACAAATCTGCTAGGACACGTCTTCATGGTCTTGTGAAAAGTCACCCAGGAAGTGTCAGCCTTGGTGACTTTGGCCACCAGAACCTGCTACACAGCACTTATTTCTCTCCATTTCTTCCCCATGAGGACTCTCTAACAGACCACACTGGGATCCTGCAATGACCTGGAGGCCCTGTAGAAAACCAAAGGAGTTCCTCTGGGGCATTTCATGCCACAAAGCTGCATTTGCTTACAACCACATCGCTGATGATCAACAAGCCAACAGACAGGAGCACAAAACTTTAAAGTATGAAGTACCCATCTTGCTGTCACATTCTCAATCCTGCATTTTAGGCAAATGAATAATCTCAGTAGTGATTAATTATTTAATGTGTTCATAAATATGTGTAGAATCATACATGTGATGGTCTTTTGATATTTAAAATCTTAAAGATTTTAATTCAGGGGACCATTTAGATTCCAATTTTTGAGTCTCAAATATCTGCCCCACTAACTGTTACATACATATCCTTATATAAGTAAGGCCATGCCTGTATATATATATATGTACACATACACATTCACTAACTCTGCTTAAAGCCAAAAAAATTCTCAATGGGATAAAATACTTGAGTAAGATCCAAAAGAAAAATAGACATTTATATTTTATTCATATAGCCTCAATATCTATCAGACACACTGTTTGCAGATAATACAAATTTAAAATTTTTGGAAAGCAATTAGAATGGAAACATTTGAAGTTACTTTAAAAGCTTTCAGCCAGCAAATAAAAACTTCGACAATAACAATAAAAAGCACTGACTTAATCTCTGTGATTCCAGCCAAATGCTTTAATATGAACTCCTTCAGTGAGTTCCACAGCCAAAAGCTGTAACTGAATGATATTTTGCAAAGTGTGATACTGAAGGAGTCTTAGGAACAGTAATGAAAGGAATATTTAATGGTCTCATGTTAGACATTTTCAGATCTCTTAAGAAGGACACATTCTATAAATGTTTTTATATGCAAGAAGTAGCTTTGTATGAATATGCACAATATTATTCTCCTGACTGACAGTCAAGGCAATTCAATATATGCCAGACTTCTAATGCTACTTATTCCATATTTAAATGCATACATATTAAACGGTGGTTCAAAGAACAGTCCTGGTCCTAATATTCATACAAGATTAAGGTGTTATAAAATTATATAAAAGCGTTCTCTAAGACAAACAAGTCAACAATTTTGCTGTTACAAGTTCAAAGAGTTTCAATTTACTATTTTGACTCTGTAGACAAGAATGTCCGTGGAGTTGTGCCTTCAAAGGTAATAAAATGGACACTTAAACAGATTATATCTCTGTCTTCCTACATATGCTAAGACTACTTCTCCTTTACACAAGGCAAATACAAATATCAAACTTAGACCAACCCACTGAGTTTCAGGTTAAAAAGGCCTTATAAGATCTACAGATGCTACTTCCCATAGTTTTGAGGTACATTTCCTATCATCACACCCTGTTGTTGCCTGAAGCCTGAAACAAAGATACAGATGTTAAGATATTCAGTTACAAAGCCAAGGAGAGGCCACTGTAGTTTAAGTCTTTGATTAAAAATATATGAATATTTAAAGAATATGTTTTCTTGCTTTGTTTTCTAACCTAGATGTTTGCAGTGATGAACTATGAAATTATTTTCCCAACCACTCTCATGAGCACAAACTTCTTGCTACAGTACCAGATTAGGCATAAATGCCATAGAAGGAAACTATTGCTAAAATGCACAAAGAACTTACTTATATTGCTCCTGTTTGTATTTTTCTACAACTTTGTAGCAATTTTGATTCCACATGAGCAAAGGACTTCTCACACATGCAGTTTACACGTCACCCATTTACATTATGCTAAACAGATGAAATTCTACATAAGATTTCATTTCTGATGACACCCATGGACACATGGCAATTACAATATGCTCTTTTTAGCTGCTCTAAAGAATGATGCAAGGCTAAAGCACAATCGAGCCTTTTCCATGGTCCTGTGAGAAGATGGAAACATCACTTTTCTCCATGACATTTACCCAATGGAAGATCAACAGCTTCTCAGAATGGCCTCCAACACACCCACACAATAACTTGAAAATACGACCCAAACCAAGTCTGTGGACCTGATGGTGGGGCTGCCCTCCTGCCTGGTTCCCGAGCCCCGCACAGGCTGTGGCAGGAGCACAGGTGCCATGAGCACAGGTGCCATGGAGCACTGGTTCCATGGAGTGCTGGTTCCATGGAGTGCTGGTGTCATGGAGCGCTGGTGCCATGGAGCATGGGTGCCATGGAGCACTGGTGCCATGGAGCACTGGGTCCATGGAAACAGGTGCCATGGAGCACTGGTTCCATGGAGCATCAATGCCATGGAGCACTGGTTCCATGGAGCACTGTGTCCATGGAAACAGGTGCCATGGAGCACGGGTTCCATGGAGCCCTGGTTCCATGGAGCACTGGTGTCATTGAGCACTGGTTCCATGGAGTGCTGGTGTCATGGAGCACAGGTTCCATGGAGCACTGATGCCACAGAGCACTGATGCCATGGAGCACTGGGTCCATGGAGCACTGGGTCCATGGATCACTGATGCCATGGAGCATCAATGCCATGGAGCACTGGGTCCATGGAGCACTGATGCCATGGAGCACAGGTTCCATGGAGCACTGATGCCACAGAGCACTGATGCCATGGAGCACAGGTGCCATGGAGCACTGATGCCATGGAACACTGGTTCCATGGAGCACAGGTGCCATGGAGCACTGATGCCATGGAGCACTGATGCCATGGAGCACGGGTGCCATGGAGCACGGGTGCCATGGAGCACGGGTGCCATGGAGTACCAGTTCCATGGAGCACTGATGCCATGGAGCACTGATGCCATGGAGCACAGGTTCCATGGAGCACAGGTTCCATGGAGCACTGATACCATGGAGCATGGGTGCCATGCCAGTGCCACTGCCTCACGCCCAGCTCATGGGCAGGAGTGCCCCATCACACCCAGGACCTGAGAGGCAGCAGCCCTAAGGCACCAAGGACAGCAGCAAGGGCCCTTCTTCAACTCCCCTCCTACACCTCTGAGCTTCCCTTTACTCCCAGCAGCTCAGCTGCTGCAAGGGATATTCTTATAGGGACTTTTGTTTGGTTGGGCTTTTTCAGGAGGTGAATGCATAAACACAGAACTGCTTTTGCCACATGAACATTCCTGTTTCACTTCCCTCTTTGAGGCATTAAATTCAGATAATCAAGCTGTTAATCATGTCTACTCCCTCCTTTATTTTATATAAACTGTCTAAGCATTGAAACTTAAGCATTTCTTAGCATAATGGCAGCATTTTATACTTAGGATTCCAAGAAATACTTTTACATCACTATATTCAAGATTACTGTAACATTTTCACACACGAATTTAAAGTGATGTGATTATACTGCAATTGGGGCTGTAAGTAGCTTTTCTTACAATCTTATATCAAATTTCGCTCACTTCAGTGAAAATTGTAAATTCCATTCTAGACTGTGAAGCAGCTCTACTACACTAGCAAATTATATCAAGTTTTAAATGTAAAACTGATAGAGAAAGGGCGAAGCAGATGTAGACATTTTAGAATAATCATAATGAAGGATCAGTCAAGATACTTCCAGTCCAAAATCAGAACATGCATAAAATAAATATCACAACTCTCAGCCATGTTGATACCATAAGTTCCTGTATTTTTTAATGAAATTAAATACTTTCCACTTTAAAAGTAATAATCATAACCAAATAGATAAACAGCATTTTTGTTAAGTCTCCATTAACTCTACCTCACCATGTGCAAGCCTGTACAAAGCAAGTTTATTGCAAAGACAGTCTGTGGGATGTAACTGCTACTAAACACATACCCCAGGGAGAAACTGAGGAAAGCCCCCCAGAAATGTCCCAACCCCAGCACCAGAACTGGTGTCAGTCACCCTCAAATGTTCCTCAGGTAATGACACTTTTAAGTTTGGAAAACTTAGGTGTGTTGATATAACACATATCACAGATGTATTTTGTAAACAGGCACATAACACATCACTTCCTCCTGTTTCTTTATTTCACATCAACCTGAAACCTGGGGAATTTCTGCACTATTTTTAGTCAGGGCATGATTACAAGTCCCACAGCAGGGAGGTCTCTGGAGAGTCTTCAGCAGCACCTGACTTTATTTAAACATGCAAGATGGAATTGGATGCAATTCTCCGAAATAGTGGTGCAGGAGAATTAAATTTAAGAGTAGAATAATCCCTCATGGACATTTGTATTCCTAACTTATGCCACAGAGACTAATCAGGCTTAATTTATCTATCTTTAGCTTCCCACTGTTTCATTCCAACCTAAAGGCAACATTTTGGGCAGTAGAAACTTTATTTTGTAGGCGAGTAACCTACTTTAATTGCACTGTCATCCATTACTACAGTGTAGCATTTTCTTCACTTAATTGGGTCACTGTATTTCTTTTTGAAAGTGGGCACATAAATTACTTCTGATATTGATTGCAGCCCCTGAGGTTCAGCTGGGAGTTGAGGACACACAAAGGGTACACAGCAAATTCCATTTATGACAAATGAAATTAAGAAAGTTTCAGTCAAACCTTCATTATTAGGAAAATCCTGACATTAAAATATGAAGATTCTCTATAAAAGCATCTCACACATGCAGGGCTGGAAATGCCTGGCACCATCACAAAACCAGGCCTCTCAAGTCTTCAGGTGATCTTCAGCATTGGCGTGTCAAAATACTAATGAGTAATTAGTATTAAAATTAAGTGCATATTAAAAAGCACACCAGTAATTCCTTCTCGTAATTTTCAGATGCCATTGAAAAAACAAAGTTTTTAAATATAAAACTAAAAATGGTAATAAAAGCTCACTTGTACAGTCAAGTACTACCCTTCATGTCTTGATGTAAGCAAGCACGAGCTTTGATACATGCAAATTCTGACTTTCTTTTCTTGAAGTATGAGAGACACCAGATCCTAGTGGCATTTCTGCTGCCAAGCTGTTCCACAGCTCACAACTCACACTCTGAATATATTCTCCTACTTTAGTGGACTGAGATAATTCAGTCTCATGCTATTCATATCAAGGATGTGCAAGAAGTTGAATACTTCTTAGTTGAATTTAAAATGATCAGATGTAGCTTTAGCATGAATTCAAAGTAAATGCATGAATTGTAATCATAATCAGTAGATGTATAAAAGCTGTAATCTCTTCATGAACTTTCTTAGTCTAAATGTTAGAAACTATGCAACATATTCCTAGGGATACCTGAAAATTCCAAGCCAGGTTGATAACTAGAGGTCAAATCAGAAAAGTCACAAGCTTGTAGCACATGTAGCACTCTTTTTTCCTTGTCAGCTGACGATATGACCTGAGCTCTACCAAAAACACTTCTTTGGGTGTCTCTGAGATAATATTTTTGATACAGAAACCACTCTGAAAGAACCAAATAATACTGTGCAGCACGTGCTTCTGGCAGGCAGATGTCTGCTACAACTAGCTGCAACTCCTGGGAGTTCTCTCAATTTTATTTTATATCTTGAACCTTATCATTCCATCCCACTTTTAGAATGGAAAATTCCCCAGAGATCAGAAATCTTTGATTTTGAGAGTCAGGGCACTCTCATAAAATCCTGTATATTCAGGGTTTTGTTCCCAAATACCCCGGGCTACAGCTGTTTCATTACTATATTTTGGATCACACAATAACTTTATCCAAGTTTTACAACACAGACGTGTTGTGCTTCTGTGATACCAAAGCTGTGTGAAGGTTCAGAACTTCAAATCCCATGTCCAGTTGTAGTGAGCCAGTGAAATGATGCAAAACCATGCAAGGGAGCACAAAACATCCAGATTGCTCTGCCAGTTCACAGTGAGAACAAAGCACAGGAAATCCATTCGCTTCATTACTTCAGCACCTGCCACACTGGGGTGATTTTGCTCTACCATAAAGTTTCTGAGTCACTTTTTCTACCTGAATTGGGAAGCACTGCTCAGTGTTAGTGTTAATGTAAGAAGGCAGGAGCTGAGCAGAAGCACATGATGTTCCAGCAGCTTTTTGCTACCAAAAGAGGAAAATGCTAACAAAAGGTGGGAAAAATAACTAATGTGTCAGTTTAAAATAAAAGTTATTCTAAATAATTGTTTTCTCTTCATTAGTGTAAGCATCTAGAACCATTTCTGATAATATTTTATTTCTGGTGATTTTAGATTTAGAAAATCCCAAAACCAAGCCATCCTCACACTAATGGTTTTGCCTGTAATTGCTTGCGTGATCTGCCCTGGAATTACAGCAGTTTTCCAGTGAAAGAGATTTCCTTTGCTAATCAAAACCAAGTTGCTCAACTCTATTTTCAAAACTGGTGAAGAACAATAAACACATTTTACTGGAAGAAGTGAGTTGTCAAATACAATATACATAGTATAGTTTGAAGAGGAACAAAAATATATACAAGTGGTATGAAATGCAAGTGCTGGGTACTAGGAGGCAGAGAAAGGGTGGGATAAAGACTCATAAAAAAGTACAGTAAGACAATGATTATCAGAGCAGGATAATAAAAATTAGCATATTGGATAGATAAGGAAAAGTTAAACTGAAACATTCTGAAGAAAGATTAACACAAAGAGGAAAAATTTTCAAAATTTAACAAAAAATATTTGTAATACCTTGGAAAGCATGATTTTGAGAACATCTAGTAACAATTCAAAGCACACATTTTTACACATACTTCCATATAAATGCCATTTTCTCATATTTTGAAAAAATGGACAGCTTGTAACAGCAAATATGAAATTTAAATTAATTTCATAATTCCAGACCACCAGTAAAGAATTTTAGAGCAAAGAGGTCTCTTTCCCACACACAATCTTACAGTTTTTCCCTTTCCAGCACACGGAATAGCTGTCCATGCCTAAACCCATGGGAAATTCTGGGCAACATGCTGTGATGTTCACACATCCTTCACACATTCTCACATGGGACCTTCCTTATCCCCACTGAAAGCCCCAAGCACAGATTCCAAGGGACACAGGAAACTCCAGGGCTGTAACCTCCCCTTCATCCAACCCTACAGACACAGCACTGATTATAAAAAATCCCTCTGCTTCTGTTTACATACCAAACTCCCAAACCCTCACACTTCTCATCAAATCAAAATTCAAACAAAAATTTGTATAAGAATTAGGGTTAGGGTTTTTCCCGTTTTTTTTTTCCTAGGAAAAACAGAACCTGCTGTGGTATTTACCAGGGAGAAAAACACTGAATATATCATCTTCTGAGGCAATGGAGAAGTTTTTGCATATTGTTACACCATGCATGTGTGAAAAGGGGCTAAGGAGTATAAACTCTTCACCATTCTCAATGGTAAATTCTACAGTGTTCACACTTCCTGTTTTCCTTCATACACAAAAATTTAGGCAAATTCTGGCCCATTTCCAGCCTCTTCCTCCCCTCAGAAGCACAACCCATGCTACTGGCTCAGTAATCCCTGTTTGCTTCAAGGATATGGAATTGTGTTCAGCTTGAGAATATCACAGCCTTTCAACCTCATTAATAGATTTTTTTAATTATCAAAATCTTAATGTGACAATTTCGCACATTCCCCATACCAGAAGTTCCTGGGTCATCTTAACAGAATCATCAACATTTAGAATGGGAATCATCAACAATGAAGGAGATTCACAGCATTTCCTGCTTCCAGAAAAAAAAGTTATATGCCATGTAACAATAAAATGGTTATATCAGCAGCAGTGGGAAGCAAACTTAAAGACATTCCAGTGACTCAAACTCCTGATATCAGCACTGCCACCAGCAGAAATGATGCTAAGTGACTTCAAGTCCCAGAGAACATCTGAGTGTGCATCATGCTTCAAACCTCCACCCACTTGCTTATTTAGTTATTTGCTCTATAACTCAGTACACCTTTGCTTATGCTGATACAACTTACTTCAGGTCTCACTGCAAAAAATGAAACACAGAATTTGGGGACGTAAATGCAATTAAAGATTCACTTTCACCTGGGACAGAAAAGAAGAGTAGATGAAGAAACATGATGAACTAACAACAGTGAAATTCATGGCACACTGTGAAACCACACATTTATTCACCAACAAAAATAGCAAAATTTTAAGTGTTCATCTCAGTGCCATCAGGGGACTTTTATCAAAGCTTTTAAATTGAGAGATGGCCCGGAAGGGACATGCTGGACATGTACAAATCTGACTTACTGAAATACACCAAAAATTCTGTGTACAACTGAGCCCTGACTAAGGAAAAAGAGATGCACATGACCAAATAGAAGCAGTGATTATTAAGACTTATAAAACCTCTAGATAAATTATACTTTGATGTCATGCACTAACAAGAAGCTTACAGGACAGAAGCAGGATTAGTTCAGGACAAGGGAAATTATTCATGTAACAGCTAAAGCTTAAGAAAAGAGATCTGGCTTATATCAAGTTGAGGTTTCAGATAAGAGACTGCATTATAACAGGTTATAGTTGCAAAAATAATTTTGATTGGCATATCATTTAACCAACTACTGCTTGGAACCCACCCAGAAAACGCAGCATACTATAAACTGTTAGGAAATATATTTGTGTATTGTTCAATATTTGCAATGTGCTTTATTTTGTAAATGTAAGACCTGGCAAAAAAAAAAATTGTTGCGTATTAAAAATAGTTCTGCTTAAAAAGAATGCCCCTTTTTCATATAAAAAGACATATTTCACTAACAGTAGTTTATCATTTTGTTCAAAAACGTTCACAGCAGAGCTAAACAAACTTTCAATGAGGAAAATTTGATTGCTTTGTTCAGCTGCTCACACAGATTTCTATCTGTACTTATTTGCATATTTCTGAATATTCTCTTTCAGGCCCACACCACTTTTGTTAGCAAAATCAATTTTCTGTTGGACAAAAAGTGAGATTTGCTCTAAAGATTTTAAGCTCTTAAATAAACATGAACTGAATGGTGTAAAGAGCTCTCCTTTAAAGAAAAGAATCTTGCTGTTTGGAAAGAAAAGAATTCTTTGCATTCACAGGTATCAATTGACAGCAACAGATTTTTACATGGAGAAAAAAATATACAAGGGCAAAACAAAAAGAGCTGCAATGTAATTATGTTGCTGTAACAGACTGATGTTAAGTTTCATTTTTAAGGAACACATGTCTATATACAAAACATGAAAAATATTAAATGCTGATATAAAATCTCTATTATTAGCTTTATTATTGATTTTCCAAAGCTCAAAGAATATTCATGATTATGAAATTGTATCCTCTGCATCTGAAGAGAAGGATTGTTCTAAAATCCAACAGTAATGCAGAATCCTCAGCAAACACCAAGCAAACACAATTTTTTTCTAGGTCTCTTCAGCTCTGCTAATAGTTATTGTTTGCACAACTGTAACTAAGTACATTACCAACTAGTTGTTCAATCTATATAAATTTAAGAAACACACATTGCCAAGGAGTGACTCATATATCAGTCTATTATATGCTACAGAGCTGACTGTATTAAACAAATCACTTTCCCTACAGCTGAAGAATAGAAGCTATATACAGAGCAGAGGTTATTGTCTAATTTAAATCTTGGCTCCTTTCCCAGAGCTGTACAAGATTCCAATTTGTGGAAATGTTACTCTCTGCTACTGCCAGAAAGGCTACAGAAAATGGTATTGGGTGCCTTCCAGAAAAATGTCTGCAAAATGCCAATCAACAAGTCACTAAAGATTAACAGTATGACTGTACCAAATTAATTTAAATTATAGAAACATATGGCTAGGATGTTTGCACTGCACTTAACACAACACCTGCTTCACAAACAGCTAAGTTTCCTTCCACAGTATAAAATAATATACGTCAAACACCTTGAACTCGATTCCTATAAATGGAAAAAAAAATCAGTTCATAAACAGTAACCACAGGGTACCACTATCAGCTACAAGCCACCATTTTGTAATGGTTAAATCCCTTACTTATTTTAAATTCTACACCAACCCAAACTAGGCAGTCTTTTCCCGTCATAGAGAAAGTAATTAGCAACAATAGAAATTAAGAAAAAAAAGATGACAGAAATAAACATCTTTATATTCCATTTTAGAAATCAAATATTTTAAGTTGATTTTGCTAGAACACTTCCAAACTTATAACAGTCCTTCAAACATGGTGTTATTGTGCCTTCTCTCTCCCACTCATCAACATTCTTAAGTAAAAGCCTCTCCTGAAAGCCTCTATAAGCTCACAGAAAGTTTAAAAATTAACAATCACAACCAAAAGTCAAATATTTTGTATTTCCTCAATGTGGTTTTTCAATTATTTTTTTAACAATTCCTCAATATATATAATCACGTCATCAAATAAATAAAAAATTTTAAAAATCTGTGGCAGTCTCAGAAATATTTACACATTAGAGTATTCCATATTTCAGCTGAAGAGGAAGGGAGCTGTTTTATGTTTCTCTCCGCTGCTTTTCTATTATTGCCTAGCTAATGGAAATACATCAAACAAATGTTCTACAAGAGCAATAAATATTAAAGTTGACCTATCCATCTGGAAGAAATGAGAACAATACTGCTCACTTTTAGCCCAAATATGACACTGATAAATGAAGCTGTGAGATTCCATCACACTTTCAACAACCTGGGCTAAGCGCCCACCATGTGATTCTTGTACCAGCAATTTTCTCCATTCATCTTCATTAGGCAGTCACTTGACCTCCCTCCTAACATCCCTGTCAGATTTGAACCTTTAGGGGGCTGCTTGTAGTTTTTAACAACACACTCTAAAAGCTTTACTCCCTTTTGGAAAAAAATCTCAGATGAACATAAAAGAATATATGAGCCATTTCTTCTGGAGAGAGAACCATGAGCTGCTCGTCACGACTAAAGCAGGAGGTCACAGCATCGAATGTGTGATGGCAGGAACACGATGGCAGTGGTGTCCTTACAGCCCAGAACCAAACCACAGCCTGGCAGGAAGCACAAGAGGGCAAAGCCATCACCCCTTCAGCCATCAAAACACACTTGCATGTGGAAATCAGAATGTGTGTAACCTCATGTCACAAACAGAACGCCCTCCGCTCCCCCCCCTCAATCACTGCTTGAAGAAAGCTGGAACAGGCAGCCAGAGCATCCTTACAGGATTCTTAGAGAGTAAGAATGCTTCATCACATTAGCAGGGTTACATTACATCCTCGTTATTCCCCTTTTCAACAGTAACAGCACAGATGTGATTATTCTGTAATAATGAAAATGAATACCAATTCAACATGAATTTGCCAGTGTAATAAAAAGTTTCTAACAGGATTTTTAGAAACTTCCTTGAAAAACTTCATAACTTTATGATCACTTAGGGAAATCAGAAAGGCTAAAAAGCATCAAAATGCATTAAGCTTTTGACATTAAAACTATCTCAGACATTCATGCAATACCTTCATTAGAGTAGCTCTGCAATGTATATCTGACAAGCATCTGATGTATTGACTCTTTTCTATTGCATACAAGAGGCTTATCTTTCTTGTTTCAAAGAAGTCTTTAGAATTATAAATATTGTAGACTGTCATGGTAATGTGGTAATTAAAATATACCCACATAGATTTCTTTTAGGCAGTAAGTTCTTCAACCCTTTTTCATGTTGATCAGGTCGTACATGAGTGGTTCCATGCAGCTGTTGAGCACACCAGGGACTTACTCATCCAGGAAAACATTGTGAATTCAAGTAAAGACTGCAGAATCAAACAGAACTAGGATAGGTACTCCTGATGCAGGGTAGAGATGGATTTTACTGTGATCAGCAAACATGAACAGACATGACTTTTATACAAAAAAAATTGCTTTCATGGACAGGTATTTCAGTGCTAAGCTGGATTTACACCACTACAAATTCTACTTTTTTTTTTTTTTTAAGCAATCAAATATCTTATTCTCTGTCATAATTTCAATGGGTTCTGCAAGTATCAGAAACTTTGCTGAAAACTTGAAAATACTGCCAAAAGTATAGACAAGAAAAACTACTGAGATGTGCCATTTAAAACCAAGACCTTGCATTTGTGGTAGGTACATTTAACTTCCTGGCCACAGAACATATTACAGGTAATAATTGCTGATAAGGGGTTGTGCTTTCATGCACAATACAAGGAATGCTCGAGTCTAAGCTGGAATGCTGATCTCAGCTTCTTTTTAATCACTATTACATGTTCCTACATCAGCATTAGAGCAATTGCACAACAATTCCTGGCAAGACTTTCACCGAGCTTTTCTGAGACACAGACAATTCACAAGAAAGCCATCAGTGGCATGAGGTTTCACCTGAGCCAGTATTACATTGTATTGGCATTACCTGCCTTATCATCTGTGACTGCAAATGCCTTTATCAACACACACTGAGCCTCTCTTTGGAAAGAAAACAATGGGCTGGGCTCTGTCTTGCTTGTCTGAGATGCTGAAGATCTCAGTTGCTCTGTATCAATTCCAAGCTCAAAGTCTGTCACATTTCCTTCACTGATGCCATGGCCTTGGTCATTTTCTCTGAATGACCAGATTATTCTTAATAATGAACAAATGTCTCTGTGATGACAGAGATCTTCACAGGGAGTTTTCACAAGTGGGTCAGTCTATGACTGCTGCAGAGAGCTGATTCTCAGCACAAAGCAACTCGGAAAGATGAGCTTGTAGATCCAATGGTCCTCAAAATCACCCACAAGTCCATTATCTGCCAATTCTCTTTGTCTGAGGTGACTTCCTCCAAAAGATTAATATCAAGTTAATAATGAAACAAACTGCTCTAAATGGAGTCTCTGTTTACAGGATGACAATGACTTTTCAATATTTTACTGTAATCAGTTCCTGATAGTGACAAGATTGAAAAAATTGTTTTGCCAAGGTTGGGAGCTATAAAAATCAAAACACAATACAAGGAAAAAGAGAGGCCTGAGGCAGTTTTCAAAGAACTTGCTAACAAAAACAAAAGTGAGAGAAATCTCAACATAGCTTTAAAGATGATCCCATGTATAGCAAGAGATACAATGTACATGAAAGTCTAAGGTATGCCAAGAAACTATCCTTAGGTCTCTGAAGACCCAAGGAAAAAAAAAAAAAAAATCAATCAATTAATCTGTTTTCAAGAAGACACGCCTATATATATAGGGAGAATTCCTATCTGTTGGAGTTGAGGGGGAAAAAAAAACAAGCAAACAACCAAGAACAAGAGTCAAAGAAGTGAAGCATATTTTCATCTACAGCTGATATGTGCTGGGCAATGTCTCATCCACAGTGATGACGATGTGCTGTGATAATGTCAGCTTTACCAGCACCATCATCTGTCATGCCACAATTATTCCCTGGCTGTTGGTGATGAAGAGACTCTTCAGTTCTTCAAGACTGAGTGACACTGAAGCAACCTGTAAAAGTATCTGCTAAAGACCTTCAGAAAATCAAGTAAAAGTATTCTATATTGTGTTAGGCTGTGTACACATTAGCACAATATTCTAGTTGGAATTCTGAGTAGAAATTTCAGTAAGCAGTTGTGCCTTGACCACAGGCAACTCATCTTAAATTTCATTAACTTTTTTCTAAGCTACTTTCTTAACTTTATTCAGAATGCCCCTTCAAATGCAGTTCAGTCATGAACTCTATCATTCACAGTGCAGCATTGTTTGTGTCGAGTCTCTGCAGCAGGGTTATCACTACAGGTTAATGGATTTGTGTTCTGAGAAGCCATGATTAGAATAGGTGACCTGTGTTCTGCATTATACACTGAAAAACATATCTAGCAGCACGATTTGTATCAAGTGTCAAAAGAGATACTGAGAGCTGTGTGTGCAGACAGCACTAAACTCAGATGGTTTTATTACTCCTAGGTACTGTGCAGTGGTGAAATTTGACATGTACAAATTGCTGAAGTGAAGATTTGCAAAGTAACAGTATATATCAAGGCTAATGGCTTTGTTAAGAAAATGATGTGCAGGATTTCAAGCACAGCATGAATATGCATTTAAAATATTTGTGACACTTTAATGGACATTTTCATTAACAGAGGTTATAACAATGGCAAAAATCTGAAATTTTAGACAAGGAGTGACATTATTACAATAATTCCACAAAATTCAAAGAAATAAATTACTTACTGTTGGAGAAGACATTAAAATTAAGACCCTTGAAGTCCTCTTTCAACACAGCTATTCCAATAGAAAAATCAATTACAAATAAAGGAATATGTTTTCTTGTCCCTTCTGTAAAATTTTTCAAGCTCTGCTCAGTAGAAAGTAGTAGAAAACTTAAGCTGTCATGGCTTTTCTCTTCCTCTTTATCATTACAATACATGAGCTGACATCAAGGAGAAAAACCACAGAAAACTCATTGATAGCTAAAGTGGACTATTGAGCTGCTTGCAATGCTAACAGGGCATCAGAAGTGGTAATTAGGGGAGCATTTAATAGTAACTATAACATTAAAAAGAAAAAGTAGCACATTCAAGGGAGAAGGCAAACTAATCACCCCGTGAATGCTAACTTCTGTCAGAACAAACTGCACATATGATGCAGTCTTGGACTTTCAAACCATTATGTATGCACAGCAACAGCCTTCCCTTCTTCAAAACTGGCCTTTTGCACATTGGCTCTTTTAGCAAATACAGTGATACTGCATTATGACACTGAACCCAATCAGTTATGAAATGTGCATCAATAAAGAAAGCTTGTAAGGAAAGACTTCAATGGACACATTCAAAATTTAAGCACTTTCATAGCATCGTGCCTAGAAAGTCATTGACTTTCATGAGAGCTATACCTAGCATGTTTCCAGTTCCTGCAAAGGAAAGGATTCTTTCCAAGTTATGTTCAGTATTCTTGGAACAACCTGGGCTACAAGAGTGAATTCATGCTGTCTGCATCAGTCTCATTCACAGATATGGCTTAGAGAAGCCCAGGCTTTGACAATTGTTTGTCCACTATTTCAACTGCCTGCAGGCAGGCATTGCTGCATTCCCCAGGAGTAGAAATGGATGTTGTGTTCCACGTGCACACCTTCTGTCCACACAGAGGAGTTCTAACAACGACACTTAAAAATTCAGATTCCATTTTTTTCCTCCCCAATAATCAGCCCTGAATCACCAAACCAGTTAGTTAAGCCACATGTTTATTACACTTAAACAAAACTAAAAAAATAACCACACTGCTTCCCTTTGGAGGCAGTAATATATTAGCATCTGAACCAAGTTGTCCTCGGGATATAATTTCATTGAGCATCTCTTCCTCATTTATTGTAGCAGCTTAATTTGCGTTAGCTCTTGTTACAGCTTGTTTAAACTGTTCTCAGACAGATTTTTTCTACCTAACACTTTCTACACTGGCTGTAGAATACTTTTGACATGACATGCTGAGCTAGGAGCTGCTGGTGATTATTTCCAAGGCTGCCACTGACACACTGTTTTCAGTAATACTCATCCTTTAGAGGGAGCTGATCCAAAACTGCCAGAAAAGGTCCTTTGTCCCCTGGATATTCTGTTAGCAGGGAATTGGACTGGAGTCTTCATGCAGCACAAGTGCCAGCTTTGAACCAAAACACCTGTTTATGACTTGCCAAGACAACTCCTTGAAGCATCATTTCCCAGACTTTCCAATGTGAATCTCTGCTACAATGAAATAATGATCTGTGGGATAATGACTCCAAAATTATAACCTCTGTGAAATACTGAAAAACTGAACTATTAAGTAACTGTCTCAACTTCTGCTGTTACCACAATCAAGTAAACTGCCCTAAAGGCTCTATTTTCAAAGCCTGGAATTTGTCACACCACAATTGGTGACAATGTGTTCACCATCACTTGCTCAATGGGATAGGACAATTCAAGCCATTCCACTCAAATAAGCACTTTCAGCATTCTGTTCCAAAAGTCATTACACTTATTTCTGCAGAAAAGATGGTAAGTACTGTCTACAGAAGAGAATCTTTCTTGGAACTACTCTGTTAAAAAGAAGAAAAAAGAAAAAAAAAAATCAATGTGAGTGATGGAAAATTAAGGCATTTGGTGAACTGAAGCACCAACCACATAAAACTTTTGTTATCCAGATATTTCCAGGCTGAAAAGGTCCCTGATGTCATTGACTACAAAATATGGATTATTTTTAAAAATCCAGATGCTACAAAATAAGCTGCTTTGAAAAAAAGCGGTATTTTGAATGCCAAGAAATCAATTTAATGCAAAACGAAGTAGAACACACACTTAAATATTTTTTTCAAGAAAACATTCACAAATATTACCTTTTCTAATACAGCTTAGTGTATGTTGAAGTCTTTGGAAGAAAAAAAACCATAAACCAAAGACTTGACTTTCAAAGGGGAATATATTTGTCTTCTACCACTTCAACAAAAAGCTGGTAGTTCAGCTCTCTTTTTATTCTGGAGGAAATTAATTTGCACCTTATTAGATGCTAATGTCTGTTCTTGAAAGCAGAAGGAAAAAATAATATTAAGAGTACCTAAACAATGTCCAGTCCAAGTAAATGCACTTTACCAAAAGTACAAATAACCTATGAGAAACCCTACATAACTTTGCTAATTTGAATCTGTATGTCTATGTATTCTCATTTTGAGTTTTTTTTTGTTTAAACAATGTTAAGTGCCATTGTTGAATTAAAAATCATATCTGAAAGTGTTTCTGTCCCTGAGCAATAACCAACAGGAACATATTCCTGTGCATTTTTAATTTTTCTGGCACAAGAAGTACTCTCACATCTGTGAGGACTGATTTGGAATCACTACTCATGGAAGACAAATTCTTATTATTTATTTCTTCAACATGATTCCCTGAAGAGTTAGAGAGGCTTCAGAGCCACAAGTGGGGAAACCCAGCAAAACCCCAGCCTGTGCCAAGGGACAGGGGGAAAAAGTTTTAACACCACAGTGCAATTTCCTGAGCGCAGGGAACTGTAACCAGCCTGGGGACTTTTACTGATTACAGTCCAAGGCAGCTTTTTAATTTCTTCTCTGGAAGCCACTGATGCACATTTAACATCTCAGTGGAGTTACCTGTAGATTTCTACATCTTTCTAAGAAACATTCACTAGGAGAGGAAGGATGGAATTTCAGCTAAGGAAACACACGTACAATTCCTGGTTCCGCCACCTGAGTCTGCATGACCTTGATCAAGTTACTGTAACTCTTGGCCCTGAGCAATTAACGAAAACAGTAACATTTCTAACATCTCGGGGTACAGATTTCAGGTAATGCTAAAATGAAAGTAGGAAAACTTAAAGGACTGTTCCAAAGGTAAGGGGAATAAGCCAAAAGCGTATATATATACATCTATTTATATATATATATATATGCTCTGAGCAGCAACTGCTGCTGCTGCCTATGGTAGCACAGAAGAAAGCCAAGACTGAAGATTTATGTTCTTTAAATATTTGCTTAATTCTCTTGAACAGAGGCTTTTTTCCATTATTCAAATTGATGATTTAAAATAAAAGTGATACTACCTCTGCACTTTGGGTTAGTGAATGTAATAGTTTATAGAGCTTAAGAATGGCTGCTCCCTTCGAGCCAACAAAGAATGAATGTTAACACTGGTGTGAGATCACAGTCAACGTCCAGAGCCATTACTTCATGCAGGTAAGAATTCCAAACTCACTTCACTGCCACTTAGTTTTATTCTGGTGGGAAGTTGCTGGCTTTATTTTAATCTAGGAAGAACAAAAAGGTCTATATCCACTGCACAGCCCTGCAAGGAGAACACACAAAAAGTCATGTACGTTCAGTGTGAGATAATATTTGTACCTTAAGCCATGACACTTGTATGACATGTGTTATCAGTTTACATGACTGCTGCACAAGTGGCTCTCCTCGAGCCAGGTCCAGCTCCCACAGGCCACGCTCCTGCAGATGGAAGCCAAAGCTTGCCACAGCCAGGAGCTTTCCCTGCACTCCTGGGAGCTGGGTGAGGTGACACTGAGACTTCCAAAAGGCTGCTGAGGACAGAGGAAGGAACAGAAGAAACTGCTGTGCTGGAAAATTGCACTGCAACAGAATAAATCATAGGAGAGGCACAGGAGTTGTATTTTTCTCCTTCCCTTTTTTGCTAAGAGAATGAGACAGAGCTTGGCCCAGGAGACAGACTCCAGACTCCTCTACCTAAATACGAAGACACTAACAGGTTAAAACAAACTGCCTTGTTTTAAGATGTGACAAGTTGGTGTTTTCTCTTCAAACCTGACTTCAGTTGTTTGGATATAATCTTCCCAACTGCATTTGGAACTAAAACTCAACACAGAACTATTTATACTGCTCTAAATCCTTGGCTTACAATGCCTGTTTCCTTTTTTGAACTACCTTCACTGTAAAGGAATATTGAACAAAGAATTCTTCCCCAGGAAAAGCAAATCAAAAAGCATAAAAGATGCTACCTTTGCAAAAAATGCAGCACTCAGACAGGAGATTATAATTAGGTTTCTATTCCAAGTATTTCAATGCACAGTTAACCTTAGATGACTGTGCATAAACCTTTTAATTAGCATGTTATCTTTGGAGCAATTAATATCTTGTACCTCATATGTTATCTTCAAATTAAAACTTTCACTTGCTCAGCATTATTAATTAATCATTGTGAATCTGAGATGAAATAGACATCACTCAGGAGAATGTCAGTGTTTTTAGAATGTCACAGCCACTGACATTTCAGTACAATTATTTAGCTGTCTTCCAACAGCACAAGGCTATTGCCTTCCTTATTACAGTCTTCCTAGAACAAACCCATGGCATAAATTACATAAATTGTTTTTCATCTCCAAACAAATTTTATTGTTGCACTACACAAAACTATTTCAGTCAAGATAAATCTTAGTTAAAAATGCAAAAATACATTTTTTTTTAAATCCTTAATAATCCCCTCAATACAATCACAAATCTTCCCCTCTATCAGGGCCTGTAGCAGAGCATGTAGCCAGAAGCAACAATTCAAAGTAAAAAGCAATATGACTGTTTGACCCTAAAGATACCAATATAGATGAAGATCTTTTATAAGCCACACTGATTTACTATGATGAATGAATAAATTCATAGCCTAATAGCTTGTCTCTATATGTTTGATTTGAGACATTAAAACAGGAAAAAATTTCAAGTGGTGAGTGTCCTTATAAAAGAGTTTAAACTCTGGAATATTTAAATTTTTTTGTATCACATATCACATTTAATTAAAGTAAATACAAACCAGTGTAATGCAGCTGCTCTCTATTAACAAATAAAGCTACCTTTTATAACAATAAATTTCCTGTGCTTGAGCTAGAAACTGTCTTATGTCTGTTTACAAGCAAATAAATCTTCATCTATACTGCACCAAAGGAAATCAGTATATTTCAAAGAAAACACAACAGGAATCAATTGCAAAACATTGTGTTTTCTTTAATTGGCTTAGACAATGAAGAGCATGACCTATAAATATTTAACAGACAAGATGAACATTTTCTTAGGGCTGCAGCCCATCTGATTCCCAGTTTTCTTGCACAATCACTTGACTCCATACAGATTTTAACATGCAAATTTTCCACAGAAATAAATGTTCTGAGTCAAAACATTTATGGATTTAAGAAGAATTTGCTCCTACTCCTTACACCTTTATTCTATAATCACAGTCAGAAACAAAAATCTCAGTAGTGTCAAAAGATGGCTCATTGAGCTATAATTATACAGGATTGTGGTGAAACTTGCTGATACAACACACCATATATACAAATATACCTCATCTATGCCAAAATATATTATGCACAGTTGTAATATGCATGAAAGTGTAGAAATGCCTGCAGAGCCCAGCCCAACAGCCAGGAGCTGAGCTCCAGAGCTCTACCAGGGGGTCCCTATAGATCCTCCATCATCATCATCATCATCACCATCACCATCACCATCACCTCCACTTTCACAGAACAAGTCAGGGAGGGCCAGGCACCACAAACAATGCCCAAGGTCACACAGCCATGTGTAACTGAAGCCACTGGAACCCAAATGCCCTGACTTTAACAAATACACAGCGTTTCCTCACCTATAGTAAAAGGCAGAAACAGAATATGTATTATTTTAAGAGAATGCACTTCCTAGCTTGAAGTAATCAGTTTTCATAAGTTTATTTAGAAAAATCTTGAACTCAGTTTGGAAACGTAGGATGAAAGTATAACAGGACAAAAGACTAATAAAAAATCACCACAAATTTGATAAGGAGTGAGCTTGATTTATATCACATTCACATCAATGTAAGTAAATCTTTTTTTAAAAAGATACAATTGTTCAAGTGTAAAGATTTACAGAAAGTTTTACCAAAATTAATATCTTTTAAATTTCCTACCAAGAAACTAAATGGCTTTCACTATATGTTCATAATAAAATGCAGAGGAATTCTGATGGTAGTAGTTTTAAATCAAATATAATCTCTATTTAAATGCATTTTCTTTCAAAAACTCCCTCTCTTCACACAATAAGCCCAGAGAAATACATTTCCTGCTGAAATTACTCCACATCTTTCATGCCACAGGGAGAAATGGAAGTAGAATAGTCCAAATGAAGTTCTATTCACTTAAACCATCACTAGCAAAGTCCAGAGCCTGAAGGTCATTTTAGTGCTGCCTCACACCCATGCACATCCAGAACTGTCTATTTGGATACTGCTGACTTTCCAACATCCCTAACCCACAAAAATCAGGGTAATGGCTTATTATCAATTACCATGGTGCAAAACATACAGATTTTCAACTATTGCTTCAAAAGCAAATCTGTTTTACATTGAATTAATCAGTTCAGGGGGCAACAAGGTGGCAAATTTCACCTGTAACTGAAGGAACCGAGGGGGCATCAAAGAAACCTCTTCTGTGCTCTTCCAAAGGAAATTTGTTTGGAAGAACCAAACCGGGAAAGCCCCGAGCCTGCTGTGTTTTCTGCCCTGCCCAACCTGCCCATGACTCCCACTGGAATGAATTCCACCAAACTCTCCTCTCTTTAACAGTCACCAGGAATCTTCTCCACAGCAGCAGTGAAGATTGATAGAATATTTGCTTTTGCCCTCATATCTACCCACTGACAGTTGGTTTTTCTTTTTTCAATGTTTAGTGAGAAAAAACACCCTTTTTACATGTCTCCAGCTTTAAAATTCAAAAAAATTGTATCACAAAATAACAGGAGCTTCATCAAATCCAAAGCTATGCCAGAAATTCCTCCTTTTCCTGGCACACCTATAAACTTAAAATTCTCAGCCTAGAGAAATTGTCACATACAATAATTTAAATCTAATCTTAAACAAACCAATCCAGAACTCTGGAAGAATGATAGGCATGATATAATATATTTTAACTTTATTTTTTCTTTATTTAATCTGCAACCATTACTCTGTATTTTCCTTTCCAAGGACATGATGACTGTGATTAAGAAAAAAGAATTTACAGACTTTTGTAACAAACAGTTTTCAATTACTGTTAATAAATCTTTGGTATAAATGTGAATAGCTGCTCATGCAGATGAAGGGCATTAAATAATGAATTTAATGCTACTGAGCAAATGTCATTAACGTTTTTTGAAAAGTGGATGAACATTAGCTTTGTTGGTAAATGACATTTTGAATATTTAGGCTTTTATAAGGGTGGTTCACTTCTTTATACAGCAACAGATCTTCAGACAGTACTTGTGTCTGGTTGTAGAAAACTACAATTGATATCTTTTCCATATATACTTAACCTCCTACAGATTTATTTGATTCTCAATAATTACTATTCTCTGGTAAGAGGCATATGTTATTACAGCACACTGCACTCCCACAAGCTGTCCACTCAGTGTATTTTAATAAATCTCTGCCAAAGCTGTATAAATTTGATCCTGTTTAAATTTAATAAGGATCAGAATATATCAAAGCACAGATTCCCATGAGAGAAATAGATATTTTGCATAGTTATTGAGTGCCCTATTCATAAATACAATGTGTAAGACCTAGACCATCAACCCTGAATTAAAAAAAAAAGGAGATTAATGTGTGCAAAGCCAGCTACTTCTTAAATAACTAGTGAAATTAGTGTTTAATAAAACATTTTCCCAGTACAACTGTTAAAGACAGCAGCACTTCCACAGTTTTATTATTATAGTTCTAATACATAACAATTGAATTTTTGCAGTACAGAAACTTCAGAGTACCTTCTCAAGTACCTTTTACAATTCTTCCATTGAAGATTTACCTACATAAGGACACAGATTCCTAAACACATCACCAAAGGTTCCTCTTTGGGGCTGTGCTTCAGCCTTTTTTATTCCTTGGGGGCACTGCCTTAGGCACATCAGCCACCAAGAGCCACAGCCCTTGCAGAGCCCCAACTGCTTTCTGACAATGAAGAGCACAAACACACATCTGACATGCACTTCCTTCCATTTTCTGGAAGGATGTCTAGAGGAGGAAGAAATTCTCAATGCTCTATTAATTCTAGGTAAATTTCACTGATTTTATATAATAGCCTACAAAATTTTATGTTCTATTAAGTAGGTCGTGCTTCAGAGCCTGCTGTGCCAAAATACCAGGACACATAACTATGAATTAGATGCTGATCTAGCAGCTGATGAAGAATTTTGAAGATCACCAGCATAAACACAAATACAGCATGTATACCAAACATAAAAATTTATATAACTAGTTCTTCAGATTCCAGTGTTTTCTTTGTTTTTGCTTTAAGGAACAAACTGTTTGCATATAAGGAGAAAAAAAAAACAAAACACCTAAACCAGATTTCCACTAACACATGTAGAGACCATACCTGATAGCTGCTGGTCACAGAAAGAATTCAGCAGTCTTCCACTGGAAAATTGCCTTCCTCATCATCAGTTTCAATTAGCAGCTGTGTATACAACTATACATACAACCTACCACTTTCAAAATAGCTCCACTTTCTTTTATCACCTTTGATGTTTACACATGCTCACAGGTATGGGAAGGAAATCAGATTGTATTTATCCTGAATTAAAATTCATATTTTCAGAGTAAGAGCATGGAAGTCAAAAGACAAATCATTTCAAATAGAGTAGAGCTCTTTCCCAAGGGGAAAAAAAATGTACTAAATCAATTTGCCATTGTTTTATAAGTCAGCTACTGAGAATGAAATTACAGACGGCTGAAATTAATGTGAGTTTTGCCATTGACTCCAATGAGCCAAAGATGTCATCCTCAGTGTTTTACTACACACAGAAGCCTGATGTCAGAATTGGTACAGCTTTATGAAGTACATTACAGCATAATTCAATCCATCAAAGTGGAGACAATCATACCATCACTCAATCATTGGTCCCACTCACATCTATGGTAAGATTCATTCTTGTTTTCTTTTTCCTTCTGATCATACAAGTGTTGGAGCTGGGAAACACCTCAGCCATGTTTGTCAGCAAAATTCCTTTACCACTGTCAATGGTATGGTGAAAGTGCAGGTATAAAAATTAAGTTGAAAATTCAAACTATACCAACTGAAATGTGTGAAAGCCACAACCTAGAAAATGCAGCTTTGCAGAATATGGTCATCAAAATCACAGCTCTTAAAGCACAATTACTTTGAATTGAGATCAAACAGTATCCTGATATAACTATTGATCCTGGGTCAGCACATGTCTAGGCCTTCTATGTACCACCTGCAGCACAGGTCTTTGTTTCCAAGAATTTTTGAAAATTCTAGGAAATACTTTCAGTTCCACTCATTTAACCATTCAGTGTTTAAGTACAAAGATGCCGAGTTAAGAGTATGATGACTAAATTTCCTTACTTTTACAGGTTTGGGTCTTTCAACTTTAATGTTATTTCAACAAAAGGCCTTGTGTATTATGGAGATATTCTGTTGTATTTCCCTTTTCTCAGTTCATGAAATTTTCAATATAACATGAAAAAACACAGCTCAAATTCTTATTTGGAAAACCATATTGCCATTTTTATTCAGCCTGTATTTTAATATAGCATCAATATTTAACTACTTCATTAAATGAAGTGTGACTTTTATAGTGAAAATGTCAGTCTTTGCAGTTCATTAAATTCATTTAAAGTATAGCTGCTTGATTTTTTTTTTCCTGAAGGAATAAAGGACTATTAGCTTAAAGCATAAACTTAGCATTAGCATTTACTTTTTTATTCAAATTAACATTCAAGATTTGCAACAGTCTTTAGAAATTTAAGAGATTTTGTACCCTTTTGCATCCTTCTTATTTTTATAATAGATGTCGCTTTTATAGCACATACAACTGTTTATCACAGTTGGATATGACCAGTAGGATGTCACAGAGGATATTAACACATCACATGCTATTATGAATCTGTAGAATCCTTCAAGTAATATTAAAAATACATTATTTTTAACTGTGGCATCTGGAAAAATAAACTGTGTATGATGTAAAACGTAATAACTCTTGGAATCCAACAGGGTTTATGAGTTCTCTTTTTCTGTTTCATAAAACATTCTTTGATGAGTATCCTTTTTCTTTCAAGGAGGGTTTCTATTAACTAATACAAAGGAACACAGGGAAAGCACCATTTCCACAAAGGCAGCACCATGTTTTTGCCATATGTAAGAAGTCCTGGACCATGTTCTCTAGGGTATGCGACTAATGTCTCTAAAACTGGAAGAGCTAATTACTTCTGATTAATAAATTGATGTGATTATAAAATATTTTCATTAGAATAAAAAAGTTTCCTTGAAATGTACTAAGATATAAAGGTGGTAATTACTTTCTTTTCAACCTACATCTCCTTGCAGTGTTTGGAGCAGGTGTCAATGACAGTGAAATCTCAGGTCTTGGAAGACAATCATGAGTTATTTTCCATTTCAGTGTTTAGGTTCTGTCTTTTCCTGCCCAACAAAACAATTTAAAAATTGTAGTCATCTCTTGTAGTAATGATCTGAATCACTGCCATGCTGATTCTCACACTTCCTATTCTCAGACTGCACTAACCAGTCAAGGCTTAATTTATTACAACCCAGGTGGTGACTGGGGGAGGGGTTTGGGCATGTGACATTTTAAAGGGCATCATTGCCATAACTAAAACACCCATCCTCAGAAAATGGAATCCTTCTCTGGTGTCTTAAATGTAGAACCAAAAACATTCTACAGTGAACATTTTGGGTACCATTATATACCACAAAAATTTAAGCTGGAACTAGGACTTTGAAAAATATCAAATTATCCAATATAAGATTTTTAAAGTTCACCACATTCCCTGTTTCTCTCACACATGGACACTTTCGTCAGTTCACGCCACCAGCAACTGGCACCAGCTACAGAGGAAGAAGAAATGTAGAATGCAGTAATTAACATCTACTAAAGTTAAAAGCTTCCTTCAAAAACCTTCTTCCAAGAATGCTGTGCACAATAAAGTTTTATTTTATAGGAAAACTGCTTTACATCTCCAAATTTGTGCTGCTACTGTGATTTGTTTTTCTGTGTAACAAAAGCAACAGGGTTTCTAGGAAATTCTGATGTTTGAACTACCTTCCTTTGGATGAATTTCTCTAAAGAGTGCTATAGAGAATAAAAACTGAATTATCATGTGGATGGAATTCTGAAGAAGGAAAGAAGAAACTCTAAAACTTGCTTTTAGAAGCACCAGCCAAGTCACATACATGAAAAGCCAACAGGTACCAGTGACACCTATTCCAGATTGGAGTTTCAAATAAAAGCTTTACACACTTTTTTCTACACTGTAACAACTGCCAAACCAAAGTGATGGGCTCCATTTTAGAAATCCCTTACAGCAAGGCTACACGGAGCTAAACAAAAATCGTTTGTTTTGGGATGTCACGAGTTAACATGCATCTCCAAGGCACGGGGATCCAGACAGCTGCATTAAATCACCATGAGGTGACAGGTCACAGTGACCAGCTCACCCCCACTCCAGAGCAAACTGCTGCCCAGCAGAGCAGAGCAGGTTTTCCTGGAGGGGAAACAAGCGCTTCATTCTCCCACTGCAGGGGCTGCCAGGCAAAGGCTGAGGCAATGCCACCCTTCCAGTTTTTCTACAACAGTGCAAGGAGGATCAAGTTGATCTTTGCTGCCTATGCCCCTTGTGCAGCCCTAGGAAGGAACATCAGGAGATCTCTAATCCGACCTCTACTCAAAGTACAGGTCACACCAAATGAGAAACTTCTTGCTTGGGGCTTTTCTTCAGTCTTGAGAACCATCAAAGACTTTGGGCAATGCCTTCCAATACCCTGTTATCCTCAAAGTGATTTTTTTTCTCTTTACATCCAATCTGAAACTCTCATTTCAGCTTGTGCCTGTTACTGCTCAACCTCCAACCATGAACCTTTGTGCAGAGCCTGCTCATCTCCTCACAGGTACAGGGGATGCTGCCCAGTCCCCTGAAGTCTTTCCTTCTCCAGGCTGGTCAAGCCCTGGTCCCTGAGCCTCTGATCACACAGGGCAAGTGTGTCAGGTACTGACCATTGTGCAAGCTCTCACTCCAGGTTTTTATGTTTCAGCCCACCAGGACCCTCTGGTCCTTGCCAGGAGATGTGCTTCCCTGCCAGCCAGACCCCAGCCTGTATCTCTGAAGCCAAAATCGGTGTTTGACACGTTAGGCCAAGGATAAATGTGTTGTCATCGAGCTTCAGGGGTCTGGGATGCGACAAAAGCCCCCTGTATTCCCTTCTCTAGTGTCCACTTAGCAGAAAAATAATCTTTCTTTCACCCAGCTAAAATACTTCATTACTCATTCTGATGCACAAGCATAAAATAAAATCCCACTGTTAGTACTTAGCAGCCAAAGTAGGAAGAATAACTTTGGACAACTGAGGTTTTGAAGAAAACTTTAACATCAGCTACAGTCACCTGTTTCAAAGTTTAACTTTCAACTATTTCAACCTACCCTTCAAAAAAAGACAAAGCTAGAATCTTATTGGGAGAAAAAACCTACACTGGTTTTTAATCACACTTTAATAGCACAAAAATAATATACTTGTCTTCGGACATATTAAGAAATAGCAGCAATGAAATTAGACAATAAGATTTTTGCAATTAAACTGCCTTACAACCAAGCAGAACATCTTCACAGTATATTTCAGAGCTCAGTAATTCCCACAAAATCATGCTGCAAATTCAGATAATCAGATATATAAATGTGAGGCTACCAGTGTTCAGAAGGAGCCATCTAATTCTTAAAATCTAGCAGATATTTACTATTGTTAATTTTTTCTGAACTTCTGAAATTAATCTACAGATTTTTAGAGTCTGCAACTCAAAACCAGTTCAGCCAAATGATCACTTCCAAAAACATCAGTGTGTCATGCCCAGTGCTATGAATGAGAGACTTTCAAAGAGATCTGTGATCTACCAGGTCTTTGTGCCACACACTTGGGCCCGCTCTTTTGGCAGCAGTAACTAAACTGATTTCACTCCAGTTAAAGAATTCTCAAGGTACTGTTTGTTGACATACAACTTCTGCAGCTTTACCCTTATTTCATGTGATTTTTCAAAGAAAATTACTTGGATGAAGTTTCAATTTTATATACTCCAATGAGAGGATCATTTCAAGACACCAACAGATAATCTTAGTTTAAAATGAAAAAACACGCTGTCCACATTTTTCTATCATGTAACAGGCCTGGAAAAGAACACACAGGGAAAAAAAAAATCACTACATCAATTAGAAAAATAAGATGTTAAAAATAATGATGGTAATAGAGGACAGTAGAAATGTCCCTAAAAGAGTAGATAAGTATGATGTTTTTGGGGGTTGTTTTACACTGAGCTAAAAATATAACACAAATGAACACCACAGAATCAAGTACAAAGCATATTTCCTAGGAATGCTGTGTTCTCAAAAACTGAGGCATCTACCAGTTAGCAAAGAATGGAGGTGAGGAAGCAGATCATTACCTGATATGCATCTGCAAAACAGCCACACCAAGACAAACTAATGATTTAATACCAAACTTCTAGAGACTGCCATGGTTCTAGATGTGGATTGTCCCACCACCTCAGATGCTTAAAGGCCTTTCCCTCCCTCCTCATCATCACCAAGGAAAAGCTCAACACTTCTGAAGAACTGAACAGTTTCTCCACATTCACTAAGAGATACTAGATAACTGCCCATCATAAAATAATGATAAATCTTATTTTTAATTGTTTTTGACTATACAACTAGACTCCAGACATGAATTTTCTTTACTAGCTGTTATGCAATACTCCAAAGTTGTTATTAAGTGTGTAAGTAACTATCACATCTGTGGTTGCCTTTTCCAGAGCCTCACAGACTCACTCTGAGACACAGAGTGCATAACACAAATTCAATATCACACATTCAGGAATGTAAAGATGAAACCTAAAAGAACAACATTAAACAAGACTGAAAGTACAGCCATCCCCATGGCCTGTGTTTCACCCACCCAGATGACATTTAAAAGTGATTACTGCTCCTTCCCTGTGCGAAGGCTGCCTCGGCAGCTCAGCCCCTGGAGAGAAAGGCTTTCCTCTCATTCTCAATCTAATGGCCAGTGTTTATACAGCCATGCTTGGAAACAACACTGTTTTCTCTCTCACCCTTTCCATGATTCCTGTTAGGCCATAGATACTGTCTCTTATGTCTTCTCGTAAGCAAAATAAATTCTCCTGTATAAGGTACTTATAAAAAAACCCTAAACTTTTCTGCCAGACCTGCAATTTTGTGTGTCAGTTCTTTCACGCTTCAGACATGAAGATTATCTACACCTTCTCAGCTGAATGTAGCATTTTCCTTCATTTTTGTTTACTATCTAAGCCAGTGAAAACATGATAATAATTCATTTCTTTAGTAAAAGAATAGACAAAAGCAGTGGGACAATGTGTTTCTTTGGTAAGGATGAGAGGCCCAGCAGAAATGGTGTTTTCCACCAGCCAGAGTTAACACCAACACTACAGCCTGTCCTCACATAACCCAGCAGCAGCAGCAGCACTGATTCCTCTGCCTTGTCAGCAGGTGCAAAGAATTGGCTTTATCCTTTTAGGAAATGAACTGTTCAGTGCCAAAGAAGCTACTGTTTCAAAATACACTCTCAGAGCTAAATTTTTCCCAGTAAGTTTATGAAGCTCAATTCAAAGGCAGATACAACTCTTGTTCAAAGAGAGTATATTCCTATGTGCAAGAAAGGATTGCACCCTTTCCTTTTGAACCCACAGAAGATCTTCTTACAAAGTAAGGATGAGAAAGAAAAAGCTGAATATGTTTTAAATCAGTTCTTACATGAAGTTCAGTTTGTCTCATTGATTGATTATTTTTTTAAGATAAATATAAATCAACTTTGCAGGGAAAACTTCAGTAGCTGGGATCAATAAGCAACTGGCCTTGCTCTAGCATACATACTGAGATTCAACCCTTAAAATCTTCTTATTTCTTATTTCTGCATTCAGATATCCCTGGATACTTGAGTTTTGGGGAAAAAGGCTGCAGATCAGAACTCCTTGGCTTGGGTGCCATAAACAAACTGAACAGAGAAGCAAAGATGAACCTGCCTCTTTTGGTCAAATGAGAAGCAAACATCAGTTCTTTAAAATGTAGAGAAAATTTTTAAATAGGAATAACATGCATCTTCACCCCCTTCTACTCCTGCTTCTCAGCAACAAAAGAAAGAAGTTTAGGAACTCAGAGAGACTGAAAACACATGATCCACAAATTATAAATGTTTAGCAGCATTTCAAAGCTACTATTCCCTCTTTCTCCCCAAGGTGTTTCACATCACTTTTTCTATCCTTTTAAATCAACAAATGGCCATTTCCTTTGGCAACAAATAATGCAAAGACTGATTCCTACCATAGAAGTGACCTGCCTGAAGCAAAACTCTAAGAATGAGCAAAATAAGAATTGAAAAAAAAAACCAAAAACCATTAAAAAGAAGAAAATCAAAGACTTCTCACTGTTAAAATTCTGTGTCAGATTGGTGGTGCATTGGTTGTACTCATTGTAGCTGCAAAGTATCAATCTGATTTCATGAGTCTGAAGGTCCAGAATAACTTTCCTCCATGGACATTGTTCCTCCTTCTACTTTTGCACTTATTTTAAAAGAAAAAAGGTTACATCTGGGGGAGCAAAAAGCAAAATGTATTCCTGATGTCAGGTCTCACCCACGCAGAGAATAAATGAAACTCAGATCTACAAATGCTTTATTTAGTCTAAAAGTATACGGATAGATACTTATATTATTGTGATTTCTAGACTTTATCCTTTCATATGCATTTAAAATACTTCATTGACGTCATGGTATTTTAATGGAGTCCTTTTTGAGTCACAGAAACACTCAGAATGAGGCATAACAACAGTGTTCACCTGCAGTTAGTCATAATGAATCAAGCTTTTTATCACTGTCTCTCACTTATGCCTCATAATGGCATAACATTAAAAGCTTCTATTTAGAAATAATCCTGCATAAACACACAAATGACATGGAATATGATGCAGAGTGCACTATAATGGAACTCAGTTAGTTAGCAATCCAAAAGTTACAAGCCATCATAAGGAGCCCCAGGATCCCCAAAGAGGTTTGGATGCTAAAGCAGGTATTCTGTGCAGGAGTAAAGAGCCCCTCCTCACATTTTCCAGGCAGTGGAACTGTGTTAGAACTGGTGCAGACCAATACACATTGTCTGAGCTTTAAAAATGTCTGACTGTCCAAGAGTCACGTTTTCAATTTCACATTTATTAGTTACATGTATTACAAGCAATAGCTGCCAATTTTCTTTACAATACCCTATACAAACCTCAAAAAAACAAACCCCAAAACAAGCCCTTTAATATGTTATCAAGTGAAGAATCAGGATTCTTTTCTGGTATGTAAACTCTTCACCAGACTATTAACAGGAGGGCAAATTCTGAGACCTCACTTGAAAAATAGCTATTTACTAGAGACAAGAATACAGGAGATAGGCAGCATACTCCTATATGTTATCAGCAGCAATATATTTGTGCTGATAGAAGCCAAAGCCAATCTTCACCATCCCTACTCAAACACTTTCCAGCAGAGAAGACAGAAAAAGGCTGCCATCCTATCAAAAGTTGTTTGCCAACTAAATTTAGAAAAACAGTTTGCTACTTAAACTGGGCAAGTTATAGCTGAAGATCGAGGTAAAATAAACACAGAAGCTCACACTACCATTCTATAGCTGTTTGTTGTGAAGAATTACAGGTAGAAGAGCAAGACTGATCTCTAAGCTGCACACTGGACAAACCACACATCCGTGTATGCACAACACTGCAGTGCTGTTTGTTTGTCTGCTTGAGTATTTAATGGATATATTTTCCTTTCATGTGATCTCTGATTTATCGCTCTGAGTCATATTTAGCCCTAGATTACACTGCCTGTCTTTCACCTAATTCAGTCTGAGCTGCACATACACTGAGATTCTGTCCCAGTTGTGGATGGCTCCAAGAATGTCAGGTGTTTGTTTTTTTTCCAGCCAGCAAGCCCAAGCCAGAGCAGGCAGCAGAGCCACGGTGAGATGAGAAAGCCACCTAAGGAATGTGCTGAGGCAGAGCACGCCCCAAGAGCCCTCTCACAGCAAAGGCACTCACAAAGCTGATTCCAGAAAGGGAGGATCTCAGAACAAGCCATTGTCTCCATCAGGCAGGACAGGGAGAGCAGGGGCACTGAACCACTGCCCTGCAGCCACCAACAGCCAGGGATGGCTGATGCAGAGTGCTGGAAGCAGAGCCAGCTGAGACAGCCACGAGAACTGGGACTGCACACACAGAGGGCTTGTCACATCCTCGAAACAACGGCTACAAGAAGCCATACAATACCCAATGCACCTTACAAGCATCACCCAAGACCCTAGCACAGAGCTATTATGTTAAAAGAGGCTCAGATGAAGGTATGAGAATGAAACAAAGGCACTTCTGCTCTGTCACAAACAGCAGGTAGATCTCTATCACAGAAGCAGTGATGCAAGGCACTGTTTAGGAAGCCTGGCTGCCCTGTGTGACATAACATCTGATTTACCACTCCACATGCTCTCCTTGGGTCTCAGCTGCACCACCACGGGAGCATAAAGATAGCTCTAAGTAGATTTCAGCAGAAGCATCTGTTAAATCCTTTTATTTAACAATATCCTGAAATTGCAAATTATTTGGCAGAACAAAATAAATTGATACAAATTACTTCATCTTATCATTTGCAATACAGAAATTGGACACTCATAAAACCACAAACAGAAAGTCACATAAGCATAAACATATTATTATTTACTCTCATGATTGCTTTGTAGTGCAAACCTGTACTAAGCTCGTATGTTTGCACCTCACAGTGTCTTTTTGTCTATGGTTTGTCCAGTGTAGTTTTGAGATCAGTCTCGTTTTTACTCAAAGTTCTGTTTTGAAAAAGAGCAGAGAATGAATCGTAAAATTCTGGGCGTTTTACCACATGTATAGAATAGGCTTTTTTGAAATGCCAAGTATACTACATATTTCAAACTGCATCGAGCAAAATAACAAGAGAAAAAAGAACCATGTTGGGTTGTGGTAGGAAACCACAACCACCAAGTTTTTTGCTACAACAGATCAATAGCACAATATCTCCATATTTACATGGCCACCACCTATTATCATCATCATTTCAGCCACTTGCTTTTCAGGAACCCACAAAAGTAACAGCATTAACCTATTAAAGCAAACAAAATGATTATTTTTCCATGCCTAATAAAATTCTTTATTTAAAGAATGTAAATAGAGAACCATTAATCCCCTATCAGGTAAACAGTTTACTGATAGAAGTACAATTTCACAAAAGCATTAATAACAGATTTATTAATAATGAATACTGAAATACAATATCCCAAATCATTCAAAAATTCAACTATTTGTGTAAGCCTTACAATCATAGAGTTGGATAAAAAGAACAGCAGATAAATATGATCTGCTCTGAAAAGAAACTACTCCAACATTCAGCAATTGATTTCTGCATGGTTTTAGCACCATTTTCATATCAAAATTAGACAGTTAATCAATATTGAGATGTTTAAATATGTCCTGAACCTACAAACCTTTATATAATTCAGTGACTCTGAATATAGGCATTGTCCCATTGGGATAGAAAGCATAATTCATAAAGCTCATATTGTTTCCTTGCAAAAAAGCACAAAAACCTCACAACGCCAAAAATAAACAAAAACCTCCAAAGCCCTATCCCAAAACAAACAAAAAACCCTACTTTATTAATTTGGATGTCTAAATTTAGATTTTAGGTCTCTATCTAATTTCTCTCATATTAACTGTTTGGAGAATTACAATACTAACTATAGCCACTTGGAATGCCAAACAGAGCAGAGTTTCTCTTGACAAAATTTCTTAAGGAAATCAAAGGAAGAGATGAAGACACCTTGCTTCAAGTGACCTCAAGTCTCTGCATGTAGACTTCATTTTCCACAAACACTACCATGCTGGTAATTTTCTTTATTTCCAACCTTTTGTTAGGTTGCCCAGTTGATCCGAACTCTTCAGAATATTTAATGCAGAGAAGGAAAAATCCAAAAGCAAAGGTATGTGTCTGAGAAATGTTCTGTTTTAACACAATGATTTAACATCACTTACATACGTGGTAAAGCAGATGAGGAAAGTGAGGAGATCCCTGTGCTGCTGCCTCTGCAGCTCTCACCCCAGCCACTAGCTGAGACCTCTGATCCCTCATTTCAGAGGTTACCAGTCCAAGTCCTGGCATTTCATCCCAAAACATCCTTTGTTTTTAACCTATGTCACAACCCACTCTTTCCCATGTTAGTCTCAGCTCTCACAAGTCTTTGGCCAGGAATGATAATATGTGGCTCTAGTGACTCAGACAGTAAGAAGGGCTATTACTTTAAAACAGTGGAAAAAAAACATTGAATTGATAAAAATTTCTCCCATTAAATACAAGGTCAGGCCTGGTCTAATGCACATGTAACTAAGTGAAAGATATCCACATTGAATGGGTATTCTGTGGATGCAAAAACTGCTTAGATACAAGGGATACTTTCAACTTGCAGTTTTTGAGAATGGATTGCTTTTCTTTTCCCTCTTGATACAGAGCTTTTCAACCAAATGTGGCTGCTGGGCAAACTGGTCATGCAGGAAAAACAGCAAACACTGATGCCAAGAGCTGGAACATGAACTATACAAATAAACTGAAAACTAGATGAATTGTCTGCTAAAAAGAGTTTTCATTTTCAATTATAAACTAAAATTGTTAAGTTACAGTGGCATACCTTTTCCAACACAATTCAGTCTGCAGCAATGGTCAATCATACTCCCAGCACTCTGCTCATAACACTCAGTCATTTTTATTGTGATGAAAATCATATTTTTATCTAATCTGCTCATTACCATGAAGTGAATGAAGAAGTTCATGAAAACATCTGTTTGGATATTCAAGGTACCCATGGTAGAAGTAGCTATGTAATGACAGTCTCCCCTTTTGGTTTCAATATTTCAATGGCCCTGTAATGCCTGTGATTTTCAATATATTGTTTCAGGTATAAACAGAGAGAATACATTCAAAACAGGATTTGGACTGCTTTGACACATGCTAACATGCAGTGGAAAAGATGTGAAATAGAAATCTTGTTACAAAAATAAATAATGAATAACGTGGCAACAAGCATGATCTCATCTAAGTCTTCATCTGAACAGAGCAGAGAGGCAAAGACCAGAAGGCTCTTGTGTGACATTGTTATCTAAAGTCCTGATTAGATTTTCACCTCAGAGTTCTCAATTTTGGTAGCAATCATCGCAAAGATACGATGGTGACTGGCACTCTATAAATACATCACACAGACAGGTAACAGTACAGAACACAGCTATCAGATAAGAGTGTGAAGCATTTGAAAATTCAACCCTGCCATTAGGTCTGTATAGCAGTACTCAATTTTACGGCAGTAGAAATGTGATTACAGATAAAAAGGTAGGATTAGTGCTGTACAAATTCTTCTCCTCTTAAATTTGATCATCATCATGCAATTGCGTTACTTAGGTTTTTAAGGAGTATCAGAATTCAACAAATATACAGACATGTATTAACTGTAAAGGTAATAAAAGCTGCAGCACAAACCACAGGTCACAGTTTTACTGGCCTCACTTTGTCAGACACTGCACAAAACTGCAACAAATGAATCACACAACTGAGAGCCTCCTCTCGAGCACCTGCCAAAGAGCAGAGGCTGTTATTTCCTGTGCTTCTATTTTGGATTTTATTATATATTTGTGATAATTCATTATGAGGTTAGGCTGGACTGGGTACCTGTCTGTGAAGTACAGCATGGTTACTGTGGGTGGTACTATTGGAATGAGGTTCTGGTCATCTCAGTCAATGGTCAATGTTTCCTCACTCCAGAGCCTAAGGTGTAAAGTGGGTCTCCAAGTCCATGGCATACACCCCGGAGTTGTGATTGCTACAAAATATCACTATTTTAAAAACTCCACCCACTAGCGATTTCCACACATACCTTAAGTACTCTAAATATCTCCTAAGCATTAAATTCAAACTCTTCACATATTACTGCACATTATTGCAAGCATCTTACTGATATGGTTGTAAGCTACTGTAATGAAAACATCTAAAATATATCTCTAAAAATTGACTTCTACGAAGTCCATTTTGTACACAATCAACTCTGAACCAACAAATGGTACATTCAGGATAGAAGCTGCATTTTCTGAGCAACAGAAAAATTGTACATTGCACGATCCAATCAGTATCCCCATTCCAGATGCTCATTCTGATCACCACAAGCTCTTGCACAGTTGTGGCATGTAGGGATTTCCTGTTTCACAGCCAGCTCTTCAGCTCTGTCAGAAACCTCAGGGATGACTGTGCCTGCAGAACACCATAATGCAAGGTGGGGTGATGATACAATTTATAATTATCATTCTGCTGGACATACTCATATGATCATTTCACTTCCTCTTCCAGGGACTAGGAATTATATATCCAACAATTCTAGGGCTGGCCTGGACAGACAAATATTTTGCAAACATTTTTGCTCCCTAGCAGTAGTTGCCTACCTAGTCCTGAGGTTTTGAGATATCCGAGGCAGAGGCTAGCTGCTCTGGGAAAGAAGCAGTTCAGTGCACTTGCCACACATGCCAGAAGATCAGTGGAAAATACTGGTGATAAAATGTCATTTACTGAGTTGAAACTGCAACAGAAAGTTCCCAACCTCTGCCTAAATTGTCTCCAACAAGACCTGTGTTTGTGTCTCTGCTACACATCTCTACTTTCCGGGAGCTCCCTGGTGCCTTGTGGCCCTCTCCCATCAGCTGGAGCCACCTCTGTCACGGTCAGGCTGTGGACACACCCGAGCCCAGCCCAGGGCAGCTGAGACTGCACCAGAGCAGAGCCCAGATGCAAACGAGCACATTTGCAGGGCAGCTGATGAGTGAGCATGGAGCTCTCTATCTTAGCAACATACATGCACCCATTGTGCCTCACCATCTGCTGCAGGAGAGAAAACCCATGCATAGAGCCACACTAAATTTGCAAGAAGAGTAGTTTTAAATTATTTGCATAACTGTAATCCACTTTTTCCTAACAACACACACTAATAGGAATGACTTAGAGCCCCAGTTTAGCTGCTACTAAACTACTGCTGTCTTTGCTTTACCTCTGGAAGAACAAGATAAACTTCCTGAGCTTCCCTTGTAAAATGAAAAAATATTTCAGCCAAAAAACACCAAGCTCTGACAATCTCACATGTATGGCAGTGCCTAAATTAAGGTATGTATGTTTGAAATTTGTATCCTTCAAGGACAATCTGTGTAGTAGAGATAAACATTATAAAATGCAGGCAGCTAAATAATGAAGTAAGGATTCTGGAATTTAATATGATAACTCAAGCACTGAGCTGTATGTATCCAGGTTTTGGAGTTTTCACTTCTTCCAAATGGCATTATAAGAATTACAGTTCCTTTAACAAAAAAAAAAAAAAAAAGTATGTGCCAGAATGAATCCTAGTTCCCTAAATATTTTTAGTACAAGACATATAATGTACTCAATAAGTGAAAAAGTTTGTTTAGAAAAAGCTACTCAACTGTACTGAATGTCCAAAATCATTCTCCATCTGCAGAACCATAAAAGGGCTCAAAACAGAAGCAGAATGTTTTACAACAGCTGGTCTCTTTCAACTTTCTGTAATTTTTATAGCTCCTTTTTGGTGATTTTTTTTTTTAGTATACTGCAGCAGGATTCTTCTAGAAGCAGGCAAACCATGATTTCACTTGTGCAATTCCATGAAGCAGAAGTGGATCACTGTTCTCCTGAACCACCACCAGCCAGACACATGCAGGGTCAAGTTATGAACTCTCACATCAAGACTGAAAACTTATCAAATATGGCCCTGATCCAGCAAAGCACTTAAGCACATGCTTTGCTTTAAACATGCAAGTAATCCTATTAGAGTAAATGAGATTCAGCATAAACCACTGGACTGAATCTCAGAATACCTTGGTTGTGGCCCTGATTATGTCAGTGACCGACTGTGTAACCTTGGACAAATCATTGCACTTGTGTGTCTGTATTTCCTCCTTTGCCCTCGACATGTGCATGCCACGTGGCACCCTCCCACCAAAAGCAACCCCAATGAATCTTCTAGAAACTGTTGTACCCTCAGTGATGGCAGGGATGCCATCAAACACCTGTCAAGTACTCAACACCAACTCTCCTCCAAAAAGCCCCAAGCTGACATCCCTTTACCCTTGGCTCTTCCTATCCAGCACTGAGCACCAATTTCAAAAGCACAACATTGCACTTAGAAAGCAGATGGGATGGAACCCAGCTGAAGGCTACCTGCAGGTCAGGGCCAGGACAGCTCCTCAGCATGCCTGCTTCCAAAGCCAGCACTCAGTTCCCCTCCCACCTCTGACCCTTCCTCTCAGGGCGCCCTGAGATCCCAAGCCCTGCCTGGGGGTTCACGGGTCAGCCTGCCACATTCCTGCCAGTGTTGTACCCACTGAAGGAAAAAACCCTGCAGTCCTGGGAAATTCTGTTAAAGCACGCAGGTGGAAGGCAGCATTGTTTCACAGGGTGCAATGTATCTGCACTAAAAAGCTTTATATTTGATGTTTTTAGACACTATAATGCAAGATAAAATTTTCCACAGGCAGGCCATACGCTGTCAACTCCACGTCTTAATGATCTTGAGAATATTTTCACATAAATAATTCTGCCTTAGCACATATATACAACCACATAGTCTGTTTATTCTTGCCATCTCACTGCTTCCCTGCAGTTGTCACAGGCAATGTCACTGTCACAAGGAGAATACGGATTCAGCTCCTAACAACGAAGCCAGGCATGGATGAGTGGGCAGGACACTCAAATGAGTTTCAGAAAGACTTGAGGTGAAATACTGTCCCTAGTGAAATCAATAACATTTCACTCATTTACTTCAGCAGAGTAAATATTTCAGCCCTTTTTTTCAGTGCCTTCTGGTCATCTCAGTACCTAATAGAAAAATCATTTATTTTCTTTAGAAACATAGGGAAAAGGACAGAAGACAAGGAAAGCAAGGCAAGGAGGCAAGATATCAAAATAGATGCACTCTCTTTATCAGAGTAATGAAAAAAAAAAACCCAAACTTACAATGCTTCCTATAACTACAGATTATAAACAATAGAGAACATGAGATTAGATTAACACAGGACCATCCTTTCTAGGAACTCATTCACAAATTCTTCCTCTGTCCTTGAAACACCTGCACACCATGTTGCTTGCTGTTTTCCCAGCTGAGCCAATGAAGAGCTCACAGTAACAGCAACACAATTCCGTGTGTGTCAGCCTGCTTCGGATCAGGCCTCTTGCATACAAAGATATCTATTATAAGACACAAGCATCATGAGCTGTACTCTGTTAATTAAAACATTTTCTGCTGGAAGCCTGGCCTACAAGGTACTTGCCAAAATTATGTTCAGGAATACAGCAACTGAAATGTGTTTCTGAATTGGCCGAAAGTTAGTTACTTTTGACTTTTTCTGAATGCATGCTCTGTTCTCATTGCACAACGATGGGAAATACAGTTAAAAGGTTATATATATGACCCTGCACCAGCAGCAAGTAAACAAGAAAATATTGGTATTCAGAAGATATTAGAAATTTTGTACACGCACAAAAAAAAAAAAATTAGAAAGAGCCTATAGAGTAACCTGCACCTGAGCCTGAATTAAGTTCACGCGGTGCACAACACAGGAAAGACACAGAACAAGTGAAATTTACAGTAAACACGCTGGCTGCCAGTAAGCGCTGCAAGTTTCCAAAATTAGCCGGCTTATCAGGCAGCAGCGGACATTTCTTAGGCATTTCAGAGCAGTCGGAGCCCTCAGCAGCCCCCGAAGCCGGGGCTGACAA
>VZTB01016897.1:991670-1118600 GCA_013397245.1 Thryothorus ludovicianus | reverse complement strand
CGCCCCTCCCGCCGCCCGCGGGCCCCCCCGCCCGCCGCGCCCGGGCCGGAGCGGGGCCGCCAGCGGCCCTGCCCATGGCTGTCCTGGCTCCCGGAACGTTCCAGGTGAGTAACTTTCACCGCTTCCACCAGTTTTCCGCCCTTTTTTTTTTTCTTTTTCTTTCTTTTGGGGGTAATGCACTTTATCGGTTCACACCGCTGCCTTGCTGCGTCAGGTTGGTAGCAGAAGAAACGAGATTTTTCTAACGTGCTGTCAAGAGCAAGACTTTAAGCCACAGCAGCCTTCCTCACTTACAGAAACCTCCTCACACTCTCAAAGTGTCCGGGTGATGAGTCAAAGCGACCCGCTAATAACCCAAATTTGTTTTGTCAGTCGTAGGCACAGCGCAGCCGCATCTGCTCCCTTGCCCGGAGCTTTGCTGACCCGAAAATCTGCTCCAGAACTTTTGGAGAAAACACTAAAGCAGCACAAGGCCATTTAACCTCACGACTTGAGCCCTGCAGACAAGGTGCAAGGAAGAAGGATGGAAACGCCCTGGACTCAAGGTTTCCGTGGCAGGGAGAGGATTGCCTTTTGGGTCTAGGGCAGATTCCTGGGCAGTTCTAATGCAGCTGAAAGTACGGCCCAGATGGAGTTTACTCTATTAGGCTGCAAAATAGCAATGGCAACATAAGCATACAAGGCTTAACTGTACAACAGCAGCAGGACCTTCCCTGAAGGACAGACATCCTGGGCCCATGCTCAGTCACACTTCTGATGCCTGCCTCAGGAGCTTAGTGCCCCATACTTCATCTCCAGGCATGATTTTTCACTGTCTAAAAACATCAGGAACAAAAAAAATTAAAAAAACCTAGCTACATCTTGTAGAAAGGAACATTTTCCCAACTCCACTTCTAGAAATCTTATGTTGTTTAATATTTGTGGTGGCACAAGCAGCTCCTGGTTGCATAGGACATGCAATCACACTTACTCAGGATATTGATTCTGAAGTATCACACTTTGAAGCAAAGTTCTATAGCATGGTATTTTGCACTAAGAGCAGAATTAAACATAGCACAGATACATGTTTGTATTTCCATAGAGTATTCAGAATTCAACTTTCTAGAAAACTCTGAATGAATGGCTAAATGCCTTGATAGCAAACATAACAGGCATACACTGTCAAATACCTAATCCAATTTCATATTTATTGTGGCAACCCTTTTTAAACAAAAGGAAAAGACTGCAAAATGTACTCTGTTCCTAGAAGAGAAATGGTTAAGGCACATACAGCACAGAGTATTTGCACAGGTATACCCCATATCTTTGTCAAAAAACTACTTATGCTCCTGAGAGAAACAAATTGTTCAGAAAAAGACAATGAAACTGTTTCAGAATGCAACGTTGCATTACAGCATTTCTCCAACACAGTGGTGGAAAAGTGGTAGTGTACAGGCACAGCAAACACCTTTCAACTGAGGCTGAAAGTAAAAGAATTTTACCCAAGTGCACATGTTAGATTAAGCAGATCCTCAGGTACAGGAAGAGATTGCTGCCCTCAGGTTCTGGACTGCTCTGCTATATGACCACAGCTATTTCCCACTGCCTGGCTCTGGGTCTCTACACTTCTAATGAGCTCTGAAAGCATCAGAGGAAGACAACACGAGTGAGGAATGACCAGCAAATGATTCCCAGTGTGGCTTTGGTCCCGTTGCCGCGGTGCCAGCAGGCACTGCAGAGCTGTGTGATCCATGGCCCTCTGGCTGGGCACAGCTCCTGCCTGGCAGCACAGCCCAGCTCACCTCTCCTGGCCCTGCTCCAGAGCAGCCTCTGCTGCAGGAGGCTGAGGGGAGGCACCACAGGTGCTCCAGGGAGCTCCTGCCACTGGGCTGGGAGGCTTGGGGTCAGGAGATGAGCAAATCATGGGGATGTAAATAGTGAGGATTTTAAGTAATCTGCTGTTTCTGACACAGTTCCTTCTGAAAGTAAGAGAACAGGTACAATAATACCCCAGAATACTCTGTTTTGACATCACTGGCTCAGAAAGTTGATGTAAAATCGAAACAGACTCAGTCAGCATAAAAAAAAAAAAAATTAAAAGATAATTAAATTCAAGCTAGGTAACACACCCCCAAAGTATTATTTGGTGAAAAGTTTTGAAATACTGTTTGTTTATACTATCATGAAACTAAAACAGAACTTCAATATTTTCAACAACAACAAAAAGAAAAATTATTCCAATTCCTGGCTATAATCTACCTTTGTCACCTCTACCTAGCGCCCAAAGTAAGTCTTTTGCAGAACTAGTACAACTGCAGTGAAATGAATAAGTGATCTAAAATGAGATATATATGCTAATTTATTTTTCTTTTTTAAATAAAAGATTATGGTTTATGTGATACTGTACCAGAGAGAATTGTACAAACTACAGAATTAGGCAAGCATGTGTTTTTCTTTCGCAATATCCTTTCAATGTAGTTTATTAAATAAGTAAACTTGAGTAATCTCTGCTATACTTTTAATTCATAGACATGACATCATTATGTGTTTTTTATTACAATGCATTTATCTCGGAAGTACCTTAAAGATGGAAAATGAGCCAAAGTATTTATAACTTTCTGTACATGATGCTTGAAAGGAGTCCAACAAATTCTTCTCTCAAGCCATTCTCTTAAAGGGCCTACAGTAAAACTATGGCTTTGAAATTCTACTTTTATTTTTTTTCTTTCAGAGTAGATGGAAGTATGAAGTATTTGTAATTTTGAGTAAGTATTCTTTTTTTCCCTGCTGGTTTAATAAAAGCAAATATCTACCTACAGTAAGTGGAGTACTCCAGTAATTTCCCTGGTTCTGGGTAGTCCCAATTTCAAAGAAACTTTTCAAAAAGCCATGTTTCATAAAGGTTTGAATGCATGCCTACTGATGCCAACAATTATCATTCAGGAAGCAACACACAAATGGTGACTCTGTTCCATCTTCAGCTATACTTTCTTCTGACTCATCATCACAATTCAATTTTAAAAGCCATTAAGAACACTCCAACTGCTTTTCTGATGTAAGAACAGAAATTGAAGTGAGTGAATCAGTCATATACAGACTTGAAAGTGTGCCTGCACAAATTCTCACTGCCCAGAGACCTTTCAACTTGCACAGGTAAATATGAATGTTCCAAGCCTGGCTGATTCCCACACAAGCCTTGCAACTCCTTCTTTTTTTTCTTTTTTCATACCAGAACAAACATGGTACCCTTACACACTTTGCAAACCCTGTGTCAGTTCAGTAACATGGAAATAGTATCTGAGGCTCAGTAAGAAAGGCACTGGAAGATTCACCCCAGCAAACCATAGGGTCAGGAAGGGACTCAGAGGTAAGAGCAAAGAGACCAGATCTCCGAACACCCAAATTTTCAGGTAGGCAGCCAAGTCCTCCACAAGCACCACACCTCAGCAACCCTCCCTGTCCCTGACCACACAGCTCAGTTCCCTCCCACTGGCAAAGACAGCAAGCATGGGAGGGGCAGGAAAATGAGGGAGAAGGGATGGAAGGAGCCAAGGCTGGACTGAAGCTCTCTGCTCCAATTTTACAATGCAGAGTCAGCATTAAAAAGACCTGACATTTGCTTCCACAATGCAGGCTCCACCTCTATTGCCCAGCCCTCTCCTCAGGCTTAGGGGAAGGTAGTTGGATTTACCCTGGGCAGTGTGTGGGGAAAACACTCAAATTCTCAGGAGGCTCAAAAACAACATTTACCCACAAACTTTGGAACATCAAGGTACTTGGTGAATTTTAAAACATCCAGGTGATCTGAGACACTTTGCAGACTTTAACTTGGCAAGCTTTAGCTTATCCAGACACAACAAGGTACTTCCTGGAAATTTTTGGTTCAGCTTTAAGAAGAGGAAGATATAAAAAAGAGGGAGAAAAAGAAAGAAAAGAGAGAGAGAGAAATCACATCCTAGGACCCACTATTCCTCCAGTCTCCTACACTGTGTCTTTTGGCTTCTGTAAGAGCTGGAAGGAACAAGAGGAAAGGGAGGAATGCAACATCTCTGCTGTCACCTGTTCAGACTGTCTTAGCCCCTTCCCCCCAGAGCACATGTGGAGGACAGAAGGGCACAAAACAAAAAGGGTGGAATACAGAAGGAGAAAAGAAAGACAGAGCACCAAGTGGGTCTGGTTTAGAAAAGAGTCTAAAGCCTCCTCAAATCAATAGAAAGTCCCTTTAATTGACTGCAATGGGCTTTGAATTAGACCTATATTCTACTTATCAAGTACAGCTGCTGAGAATCAATAATATTTTGACTTACCCTTCAAAGCAACAACTATACTACTAACTTCTGGCTAAGATAAAGTACAATTAATAGCATATTAATTCATTAGAGTTTATCTTACTGGAGTCCCCTTCTCATCAGGTGGCAGAGTCAGATGACATTTAGAAGTGATCACACATGCATGAATATCCTGTATGAGTCCATAAAGAAAATACTTTTGTTCTTAACATTAAGTCAGATCAAATATTCATTGATATCTACATCTCTTAGCAAGTATCTCAAGCAAAGATCAATAAACACTTATTAGTCACTGACTATGTTTCCTGCAGTAAAGGAGGGAATTTCAGCCAACAGATTGGAGAAGCCAAACAACTGGGGGAGCTGGATTTTAGTGCTTGGCTGCCAGATGATCATTTACCTTCTCATTGTTTCAATTGCCACAACTAGAGAACTGCAGATCAAAGGATTATTTAAAAACTATAGTCATTCCTTTAAAATACAAATCATTATTTCAAAACACAAGTATGGAATGTTGCAAGAGGAAAAAAAAATCACAACTGCAAGTTTTTGGTTTGTGAAAATTCTTTTAGGCCCAAATAAGGAAAAGCATTACTTTGTGAAAAGGGGAATAAAACAAGAATTGTTAAACTTTTCAAAGATTTACATGTGCCTCTTTGATGTTTCTGTGGTTTCCTGAAATCTCTTTACCTGAAATAATTTACCACCTCAAACCACATACAATATTTCAAATAATATTCTAGCAGAAAACCAGATATTTGAGTTGTTTAGAGAGAAGAGACAACCTCTAATACTGTTGAACTATGTTACAGCAAAAAGGTTTCTACTGCTTTAAAGAAAGTATTCCATAACCTTCCAAAATAACCTGTGTGTAATGGACAATATAGGATTACTTTTTGGCAGAGGGAATATCCTGTTGCTATTGACTGCAGTGTTATAGTATCCTCACATACTAGTACACAGTTATTGTGAGATAAAGACCACGTTGAAAAACAAACTGATTGCAGCACTGAAAACAGTAAAGGAACTGTCCAGTGATATAAAAATTCAGTTCTTTAGGAGAACAATGACTGGAACAGTGTCACTTCCAGATTAGTATTAAAGAATAAAAGTTTTAACTGAAACTAAGAATTAATGCAGTGTATTTCTTTCTTCCAGGGATGCCATTTTATAGCAAGGCAGGAAAACTTGGTTAGAGATGGTGCTGTATATGGTTTTATATATATAATTGCATGTACATATATATAATTTATATCATCTGTTGATGTAAAGCTGTGTGGTATGTTTCTAGTTTTCTCCTCCAGCTCTCTCCACATTCATACATTTGTTGAATTTAAACTGCTGGAACTGTTATGAGGCAGAAAAAAGCTACTGGCATCTACTTTTTACAGGGAATTTACAAGGACAATGCCTACAGAAGGAAAAATATGCTCACCATGAGCAATCCAAATTCTTCTTTAAATTTCTCTGTTACTCAAGAGGAATGCGATAGGCAGAGACTTTCATTTTACAGTAGAACCAAATCTAATTACTGAAAGAATTATTTTAATGAAAATTCTTACTGAGATATTCTGAAGAGTTTTTCCAGGTGAGAAAGGTTACATTTAATCCTTGTATCTGCAACAAATTCACTCATGCATGTTTTTCAGTTTTAATTTCATCCAATGTTCTTTTAGGAAATTATTCAAAATATACAGATACAACCTCTGCTATATTTGAGGTGCACACATTGCGACGTAAAGCACCTAAGGAAGGATGTGGGGATGTTTCTGGAGGGATCAGTGCAATGCCTTTCTGAGATTTTGTGAGTTTAATTCAACAGTCCCCAATGTAAGGGCACACTCACCCTTGAGAGCTGTGTGGTACCTGGGGGGAAGGTGAGCAGCAGTGCCCTGGCTGTCCCAGAGCTGGGAGGTGGCTCTGTCCACCCTCAGTGACCACAGTGCATGTCCTTTGTTGGTGGCTGTGGAAGGGATGGGCTTTTGGTCATCTCTTGGAAGCCAATGAAGGACTTGATGAGACATTGCCAAGCTACAAGGTAAAAGCAATGTATAGTTTCACAGTCCTGCCTTAAAAACAAAAGTAATTCTTTAAAAATGCTGCTGTCATCATGTGCCTTTCAAATGTTACAGTGACTTACCATGGTATTAATGTCACACCATCTACCAGCACAGGTCATAACATTAAATAATTAGTGACCAATCCTACGGAATGTGAAGATATTAAAAAAAAAAATAAAAATTAATAGGGCTGTAGACATACAGCTTTATTTGGATAGATCAGACCCATACAATAACTGGGAGTAGTCTTCCAAAGGACCCATTAGTTATCCTTTAGGTCTTCTAATTAATGATGCAGTCTTCTGAGAGCATATTAATAACTCTGATATTAATAGCATCATAATTCTAGCTGAGCTTTAAAAAAACGAAGGACTATTTTATAAGTAGTTGTACAATAGAGTTTGGGACTTAGTAATAGACACATACATAAATTCATGAGATTGAAAATTAAGATACAGAAGGTGTGATTAGAAAACACAATGACATCTCTAAAATGAATTGCTATACTTTCATTCAGGACTTATCTTCACTTGTCTCAACTTATAGAGTTGAGCTTTTTTTTTTTTTTTTTTTTTGGATGCCTCAGTGGGCTGGATTTTCACTGTTGAAAAGGCAGATTCCAGTTCTCAAGACTATTTCCTGAAGCTCAAGAACAGTATTTGCCAAGCTGGTCTTAAAGAATCAGTCCCCATTACCATGAATGGCTAATATTTAATAAAACATCTGCTCACAAAACCAAATCTAAAAAAAAAAATCAGTAGTAAAATAACTCTTCGATTTGCTACTAAATGTAATGCTCTTTGGTATAAGTCTATTTCAACTTCATTTATTCCAAGGTTCTACAGCAGTCAAAATAATCAATGTAGAATTTTCCATGTGATTTACACATTGCTTTTTAAAATGAATTGTCTGAAACAAAAAATGCTTTTTTCTGCTGCCTGGTTTGTTTTCTAAAACATATTCTCTTTCTTTTAAAGTGAGAGAATGACCTCTGCTTCAGGAACAATTTTCTGAGACAGTGTGTTTATCAAATGGCTTCTCTGCTTTCATGAAAACAATTTATTTTCACTGAACTCCTCAAGATAAGCATTGAAGTCAGGAAGAATGTACAATGACATTTATAATTACATTCAAGAAACAAATATTTTGCTAAAGAAAGGATTTGGATTTTTATCCATTTTAGAGATATAAATATTTTCTTTCTTCCAACATACCATTTAATGATACTGTCTCCCTGAAATCACAAAGCAAATTTTCATATGCATGGAAAGGAAAGCCCAGGACAGTAATCTTCTCATAGAAAGACTACAGTGTGCCTCCTAAACAATGAAAGCTGTAGCATAATTCTTACAACCAAATTGCCTTCCCTGCCCCACTCTTTGGAAATAATCTGCAGAAAAAGGGCAATTTAAGCAGGAGGATACACACCCCTTGCAGAGCCTCCTCCAAACAACCCCTCGATGCCCAATCTTAGAAAAGAGACCAAAGAGCTGTCTCTGGAGATGGCACATCCTTCTCTCCAGCTTTCCTCCCACACTTTCCCCTTGCTCACAGACATTTCTTAAGCTCCAAAGCTTAGTGCAGAGCCTGTGGACACAGGGCATGGTGCCTCCCATTCTCTGGGGAATGGAAGGCCTTGCCAAGAAATCTCCCTCTGTTTCCCTTATGGATTCAGCCCTGGACCTGTTCTCAACCAACAACAGCAGAAGCTCACTCAAGGCAGACAATTACTGCTCCCTGCTGTACTCTCAACTACCCCTAAAATCAAGGCAGTCCACAGTGTATCTCATCTTTCAGGACAAAGCAGCCACAGATTTAGCCCTACAGTGCCTGTATTTTGAAATGCAAATTCAATAACTACCTATGCAAAAGCTGCCCATGAATATATTTAGGAGTTCCATTTGGGCTGCCTGGAAACGTGGGGTTTACAGGATTAAAAAGACATTCTGCTATCACTCCAATGAATGTCCTTTAATTTGTGGGAATTCATTTTAGAATAAAAAATTTGAGATCTGGTTTATTCCTTGTCAGTCAAACATCCTAGCTTTTCATTATCCCATTTTTTTCAGTGCATGTAGGTAGTTCTCATCATAAAGATCCCCTGATAAAGTTCTCCTCCAGAGACATACTCTTTTTGTAGGTTCAGCTAGTGAAGAAATATCATTCATTTGTAATACTCAAAGTGAAGTTGAAAAAAAAATCAAAAGCAGCTGAAAAGAGATTGTATTTCACTAATATACACCAAGGCTTTATATAAAATATACAGTGTTAAATTTGATCAAATATCAACCCACCATTCAGAGAGAAATAATCTCTTTTAATTTGCATGTATCTGTGTGTGCCAAAGAGAAGTGTGTTTGCTTTCAAGCAGGTGCACATCCTGCTATGACTAAATCTCTAACTCATCAAATTGCTTTACCAGTGTGGGACATGCCCTTTTTCTGGAACAGCTTCAAGTATTTTCCCCAGCATTTCAGCCACCTGTTTACTGAGTTCATACTCCAAAGGAGATGCATGCAATTAGAAACAAGGAAATGAAAATAAATGACCTTGTTTGTTATAAATAACAAAGAGTCTCAGCAAAATTAATGCAGTGAAGCCTGACCTTCTGACCTGAAAGAAAGAATCACCTCATTCCTTTGTAACAGGCTCACAATACTCCAGCACCAGGCATTGTTGTGCAGCTTTGCCTCTTTTGATGGATCTTAAAGGAGTATATTCTAAATATTAAATGTTTTACAAGTTAGATTAGGAAATTTGCATTAAAAAGAATGCTGAAACAAAGTCAAGAGAGCAATGATAAAGATTATCACTGCTTTATTTAGAGAATCCAGGTAAGCTGTGTGTATGGCAACTCACTATAATACAGTTTTTCAATTGAAAAATAAATATGGCATTCCAGGTGCTAAAAAGCCATGAAATGTCTCCTTCAGTGTTCAGTGAATTGATGAGGGAGAAAGTTTTTAATTAGCCAGCTCCAGGAAAAAGAAACATTTTTCTTTTGTTAATAGTTTATGCTATGATGGTCTGACTTTTGAAAAAAAAGCAAAGTACTTCCACAACTACTGCCAAAAATATATACTTTTTACCTCATCCTTTAATTAGGCAAGTAGAAATGCTTTCTTTTGTATGAAGCTTACTGAATAATGTTTCTATGGGTTACATTTCCACTTTTAATTGATTCATGTCAGTCTGGAACAGTGTCCAGCTGCAACGGAGGGCAAGGTGTTAGAAATATGTTTCCCTGCTTGTCTTTGGAGAAAATGAGAACACAGCGTTGTTTTCATGGCAGTCCTCACAAAAAGAGCAGTGTGTAATTACAGAGCTGGTTCCCATCTTGTCAGTCTCCCAAACAAGTCTGTTATTAATGAAGCAGCTCAGAACCGTTGCAGAAATGAAAGGAAAATGCATTTGCATCTCACTGAAAGCAGTTCCCACAACAGGTATTGTTTGATAAAGATTTTTCCAAAACTTGTTGTGTGGGTTTTCTTCTCCTTCTCTCACGTTCAGTGACATCCATCCAACTGCAGAGGTACAGCTATCACAGCATCAACTCTGAAAGTTCCTCTTCTGCCCAGAGCGCGTTGATGGGAGTGGGGAAGGGTGGCTCTACCTGCAGTGCCCAGGGGGACAGGCACAGCCCAGGGTCACAGACAGTCTCCACTGCAGGGGCCACAGGAGGCATGGCAGTCACAGGAGGGCTCTGGAAATCAGTCTCTTACACAGGAGGCAGCTCCTGGGCTGGGGCAGCAGCCAGAGCAGCAAAGGGCACCTCATGCAGGACCATGAGCAGGATCAGGAGCATGAGGGGGCAGTGGCTCTTCTCCTCCCCACCCTGTCACCCTTCTTCCATCATTCTGCATCCAATGGAGCCACTCCACCCCCTTAAGCTCTTAGCATGACTCACTTCTGCTCCCAAACTTTTACAGTAAAAGGGTGACCTGAATGAATAATTTCTAGCAGAAAAAGAGCTGATCAACACAGCTTCTCCTTCTGCTCATGCAGTCTCATGAACAGCTTGTGCTTTTGTCCAAATGTGTGTATCATTAAAAACTAAATACTCCACATGGCTGAAGATAGTGTTATGTTGAAGTGTTTGAATCAGAGACCTTTGGGGTACTGTTTTCTCAATCAATCTGCATTTGTCCACACATATTGAAACCAGAGCACTCACATGTCTAAACACTGAGCTATGAGGCCCTGTATGACAAGCCCCATCTGAGAAAACCTGCATGACAATCAGGTTCTGAGAACTGAGCCCAAGCAGTAGAAATTCTGCCTTTGTGGAGCATGAAGTCACAGTGTCTGTCCTGCTCTGGGGCTCCATAAGTGGTCCACCAGGCTGGAGAGGGGCTGTGGATCTGTGCTGATCCACCACTGTGTGATGTGCAAGGGTTGGAAAGGGAGAGCAGAGCTGGGGATCCATTAACAGGGCTCATGCCTAGAGCATGACTTACACACAGACTTACACTGCCTTCTTCAGCTCATCACCTTGATGTCAGAGCAATGACTTCTACCCTACAGTTCCAGCCAAGTTTACTGCCAATTGTGCAAGCACCAAAACTTGCTAATGTGCAGTTCTAACGTGCAAGCTTGTTGTGCAAGCACAATCATTTGCTCTGCACCACATCCTTGAATGTCCTTGCAATACCTGGATGAGACAGACCTCACTGCTGGGAGTGGTCTTTTCTGTAATGACAACCTAAACCAAATACTAAGACAAAGAACACAGCAGTGTTACATCCAAAAATAAGCACTAGAGATATGCAAATAAAAACAGTACTTCAAAAGGCTTGAAATGAGTAGCATCCAAAATGTTATTATAAATTTGGTTTGAAAAGCAGCAGCAATTTTCAGGAGCATTAGTTTACATGAAGCACATGCATAAATGGCTTTGAAATTCAGCTGAAGTCAAGTGTCCCTGGAAAGCAAATGGTGCAGTTTTACTCCTTGGCTGTTTCAACGATTCAGGAAGGGTAGCTACCCACACTGGAGCAAGAGAGCACATTTTTTTTTACCAAGAATACGAGAAACACATGCTGACCAAGAAAATAATTTTGAAGAATCCTGGTTCCTACACACAAACCAGGGCTCACCCAACTGCAGCTCTTGCAATTCACAATTAAAGGCACCATATGGTCAAAGTTATTGTCACTGGCACTGGCCAAAACCTCTTAATTAACAAAACTTTCCTTCTTTGTTCCTCTGGTACCCATCTGAGGATAGAGTAAGCAATACCACAGACAGTTTGGGGGACAAAGAGAGTGTCAGGGCCAGTGTCCCTGTCTCAGCAAAACAGCCCTTACTGGCCATGGCTCTGTGAGCTAATGCTGGGCACATAATGATTTTGCACTGAAAGACTAAACCAGCCATTGCCCTGGACTGAACAACCACAACTCTTAACTCATTCCTTCATTAAATGCTTTGCCATTCCTTGAGAATGAGAGGGTCCATAGAAAAATCACATTGTCCTGTATTCCACTGGTAAACAATATCCTATATATATTAAACTCTTCTGTAGTAGTCATTTGTTCTTTCCAAGCTGTGACAGGACTTTGAATTATTTGCTCTATCAGCAAGTGCTGCAGTGAATTCCCCAGTTATGCCGTGCATGGCAGGCTTGTGGAAACACCCGTGACAATGAAGCGAGCAGAGAACTCATACATGACGGAATCCACTCAGCAGACTGGTTTTTGGGGACAGTTGGGCCTCAACAAACAATCCTTTCTTCTCAGTCTATAGAGGAGCTGCACTGGGGCCTACTTTGGCCATTAGTCTAAGGAAAGCCTTTGTTGAACATATAGCTGCTTCTCACATTGAAAGAATAAATCACATTCTTATTCTGGGTATGTCTCCACTGCATTCACTGATGTGAATGTTGTTCCATGGCTGAAAAACTGGGTAAACAGCGTGCCCTGTGCAGCTCTGAGCTGCTGTGGCTACATTACTGCCTGAACAACCTCATTTACAGCCAGCCTGGATGTGCCTGTAAGAGCAGCAGCCCTGACAGGGATCTGTTCTTCAGACAGCATACCCCCTCTTTTCAGGAATATTTCATTCTTCAGCCTGGATTACCAGGATTTGAACCACCTTGGAACCCACTTTGTCTGAGAAGGAGAAGGGAAAATCCTATCTTTTCTATGTGCCTAGCAAAGCAAAACACCAACTAGGCAAGTTTCAGGAATAGTTCTGAATCTATAGGGGGTTTTTAGGGTTATGCAGATATATGTTAATTTCTCAGGCACACATCCTAGAAGTACATGTGTAGTGCATGTTCCTCATCTAATACTTAAAACCCAGAGTTATTAATGTTCCTAACTGCTTCAATGTACAGCAATTCAATATTCATTCACCTTCACAATCATACACCTCTCTCCACTCTTCAATGTGCTTCATCTTTTACTATTAACTTACATTTATGTCCCTCTTCATATCCTCGAAAGAAAAGGGAAGCTCCAGGTTTCAGCAGACCATAGGGACCTCTGCTGACAGTTTCTGTGGAGGCGGTCATCCTTGGGTGAATAGAAGTGGTCTTGCATCATACCTGAGCCTCAGTTATTGGAGATTAAGTTTTCTATTTGATAGAGTCAGTCTGATGATCCATCATCACTCTGGTGGAAAGGTTCCCATTTCCAGGCAGGATCTTACAGCTTCATCTCAGCTTTTGGTGGACTCTGAGTAGAAAAAAAAAATAGCACCTGCTAGTCCATGTACAGACAGAATTCTGCATTTTTACATTTGAACAGGAGTTTGTTTCTGTGTCCCTTCTATTTCAATTATCACTTTTCCATGAAGTGTTGTGTTGGAGAAGGGGACCCTGGCTGAAGTGAAAGGGGAGCTCTTGTTAAACAGGGAGGCTCTCAGGAAGCACCAATAACTGAAGGGCTCTCACAATTTTAGTTCAGAACTACAGCATGCAAACTTCTGAGTTNAACTCTTCTGTAGTAGTCATTTGTTCTTTCCAAGCTGTGACAGGACTTTGAATTATTTGCTCTATCAGCAAGTGCTGCAGTGAATTCCCCAGTTATGCCGTGCATGGCAGGCTTGTGGAAACACCCGTGACAATGAAGCGAGCAGAGAACTCATACATGACGGAATCCACTCAGCAGACTGGTTTTTGGGGACAGTTGGGCCTCAACAAACAATCCTTTCTTCTCAGTCTATAGAGGAGCTGCACTGGGGCCTACTTTGGCCATTAGTCTAAGGAAAGCCTTTGTTGAACATATAGCTGCTTCTCACATTGAAAGAATAAATCACATTCTTATTCTGGGTATGTCTCCACTGCATTCACTGATGTGAATGTTGTTCCATGGCTGAAAAACTGGGTAAACAGCGTGCCCTGTGCAGCTCTGAGCTGCTGTGGCTACATTACTGCCTGAACAACCTCATTTACAGCCAGCCTGGATGTGCCTGTAAGAGCAGCAGCCCTGACAGGGATCTGTTCTTCAGACAGCATACCCCCTCTTTTCAGGAATATTTCATTCTTCAGCCTGGATTACCAGGATTTGAACCACCTTGGAACCCACTTTGTCTGAGAAGGAGAAGGGAAAATCCTATCTTTTCTATGTGCCTAGCAAAGCAAAACACCAACTAGGCAAGTTTCAGGAATAGTTCTGAATCTATAGGGGGTTTTTAGGGTTAGGCAGATATATGTTAATTTCTCAGGCACACATCCTAGAAGTACATGTGTAGTGCATGTTCTTCATCTAATACTTAAAACCCAGAGTTATTAATGTTCCTAACTGCTTCAATGTACAGCAATTCAATATTCATTCACCTTCACAATCATACACCTCTCTCCGCTCTTCAATGTGCTTCATCTTTTACTATTAACTTACATTTATGTCCCTCTTCATATCCTCGAAAGAAAAGGGAAGCTCCAGGTTTCAGCAGACCATAGGGACCTCTGCTGACAGTTTCTGTGGAGGCGGTCATCCTTGGGTGAATAAAAGTGGTCTTGCATCATACCTGAGCCTCAGTTATTGGAGATTAAGTTTTCTATTTGATAGAGTCAGTCTGATGATCCATCATCACTCTGGTGGAAAGGTTCCCATTTCCAGGCAGGATCTTACAGCTTCATCTCAGCTTTTGGTGGACTCTGAGTAGAAAAAAAAAATAGCACCTGCTAGTCCATGTACAGACAGAATTCTGCATTTTTACATTTGAACAGGAGTTTGTTTCTGTGTCCCTTCTATTTCAATTATCACTTTTCCATGAAGTGTTGTGTTGGAGAAGGGGACCCTGGCTGAAGTGAAAGGGGAGCTCTTGTTAAACAGGGAGGCTCTCAGGAAGCACCAATAACTGAAGGGCTCTCACAATTTTAGTTCAGAACTACAGCATGCAAACTTCTGAGTTTATACCATACATATAAATATATATATAAAATTTATATATTTATATATATAATATTTATTTATTTTATATATATAATATATGAATGGGGGAGTGTGCATTTGTGCACTCCTCTGCACTGATATAAATTTAAATTTATTAAAAAAAAAAATAGAAAAATCCAACCAAACACAAAAATCAAGTAACTCCTCTGATGACACAATCCCTTCTGCTATATATGTTTTCAAACAGGATAAATAGTAGACACAGAAGTATATACAGTAAGGTAGTGTTTACTCCCTCTTTCCACACACAATTTACTTTTGCTGTTGGGGAATCACTGCAGGAAATTTTCCAATAACCAGTGTTATAACCACCTCTAAATTAAAATTTCTATTTTGAAGTTTTTCTGCCTTTTTATTATTTACTGCAATAGAGCTATTTTGCAAAAAGATTATGTATAATCATTTGCAAAGAAATTAGCTCACTGTAAATGCTAATGTTAAATGTCTGTGTTTTTAAAACCTTACATACACTAGCCCTTTAAATTATTGTTTTAATTGTTTCTTCCTCTTGCTGTCATTAATGAAATATTTTATGTGAGCAATTGCTCCCAATATGTGTAGGGAATTCCAAATAAATACAGTGGCTATTGATTTCTCTTAGTTCATCTCCTTTGTTCTTGCATCTCAAAAGAGTTCAACAAACCTGGTAGCATTTATCCTGCCTATTCCCTTCACAATTATCTCTGACTCAATGAGATGACCTCCTAATTTCCTCTGTTCTATAGACCTGCTTTCTCTAACTTTAACAAATAACTAAGGTCTCTCTGCCCTTGTACCATACTAGCAGTGGTTTTGAACCTTTTCTGATTGTACAATAACTTTTTTAAAAGATAATTAAAACCAGAGACTGGTCTTTTGAGCATTACCATGGTACTGTCATGCCTCAGCAGTATCAGACTACATGAAGTCTCTGTATTTGCATTTCACACCTTGCTCTGATCCTTTTTGCTGTTCATTTTTTTTTTCCTTTCCTTTTATTCTTTTTTGGGTTTTATGCTGCTGAGAACTCTTCAGTCTTACTGCTCTCCACTGGTCTGAGCTGTCTTTGAAAGCATGTTATACATTCTTTACCAGATTGCAAGTTCATGGTCCTTCCTATTCTCCTAAGAACAGTTTATTGTGTTTAAATACCCTGACTCAAACAGAGTGAGAATGTGGCCTCTCATCGCTGCTCCTCCACATCAACCTCACCTTAGTCTCATTTTGGTGCCCTTCTCTCTACTGCAAACTTGAAAAAAACCCATAGTACACAAGAATAATGGAAACTGCTGTATAAAAAACAATTTTCTTGTGACCACAGACTATCTAAACTCCATGTCATGACTTAAAATCTGCCAAGAACTCACTGTCCAGGACTATGCTTCAAGTCTTCAGGCATTTCCAGCCAGGCACTATTTCCAATAACATGGTCAGCATGTTCATGTCTCCTCTTGAGTGTTTTAGTTTCTCACAGAAATTTGGGTTGATTTTTGAAGTCCTAATTTCTGTCAGTATTCAGAGTCAATATTAACTCCTTTTTCTGTTTCGGTGTCTCTTTTTTGTATTATCCTTATCTTCATCAAGAAAACAGACTCAAAGTATTTAACATCTGAAAAATATATTTCTCTCAACCAAAGATAGGTTACCTTTGCAATGTCTCAAACTCAGCTGCATTCTCCAGTGACCTCATTTCTGGTGTATTCAGAAAATCTCTTATTTATCTTAGCCTTTACCCAGACTTCTTTTATTTTCTTCCCTTTACTTACACTTTCCCCTTTGTTCTGTAATCTTTCAATCTTCCCCACCTGCTTTATCTTACAGATGATTGATATATGCATTTCAACAGTCTCAACTGCTATTTTATTTATCCCAAATAAATATCCACACTGGATGGCAGGTAGAATTCTCTAGCTACAAAACTTCAGCTTTGAAAATCTCCTATTTTATTTTCCATCCATACCCTTCCATGATCCCTTCATGCTTTTCAGAGGTTTTCTTTCTTCTCGCACTTTTTGATTTCACTATAAACCTAGCTTGGTTATAACACCTCATATCAAAATATTCTCCCATTCTTACATCTCTAGTTATGCTTTATTTCTTCTGCACACCTATGAAAAGGGTTGTTCCCTTATTAATCCAGCCTTTTAAATCGTGTAAAGAAGCAATATTATAGCATTGAATCTGTGATTTGAATTACACGCCCAGACTGATTTAAAGCTAGATGGAGGGGCAATTCAGGTATGTTGTGTGTTTAAAGGTCTCAGTGTGAAATAAAAAGAAATCTATAATGTTACCCTCAGGATTTCAGGCAATGATATTCCAAGTCTGAAAGAGAGAGAATAAAGAAACTGAAAAAAGATACACACCACTGACCAATCAATTGAAAAGTACAGTAAATGGAAAACAGAAGCCTCCCTGGATTTGCCTTATGGGCTGACAGCAGTGGCTTTGTATAAAAAGACAGAGCACTTATGATCCACTTTCTACTTGAGACATTATAAATTAGTTTTTCTGAAGGCATAATCCACCGTAACAGATTCTAAGGTGGTGTGGAAAAATCCCACCACTCCTTGATATGAACACTAAATGATGCCCTGTCTGTCATGGATCTCGTGTCTCTTTGCTCAGGCAAAGCCTGTCTCTGGAAAACTCAAAAGTTATTGAAATGCACCAATCTTTACTGCAAAACTGAGCTGCACTGAGGATGACTGCAACCTTTATTAAGACTCAGGAGACTTTGGTTAGGCCTCAGAGTAAGAGAAGTTGCAAAAGGCTTCTGTCTTTGTTTAAATACCCTGACTCAAACAGAGTGAGAATGTGGCCCACTAAGAGCTGGGAAGAAAGCTCCTACAGGCTTTGAATGAAGATGAGAGGAACTCCCCTAAACCCTGATTTCCAGCAGGGATGCTGGCTCCCAGCTCCTTCCCAACACACAGGGCCTCACCACAGGCAGCCAGCTCCATCTCCTTTCACAGACACAAAATCCACCTCATTCCTTCTGCACCCCAAATAGATCTTGGGGACCGGTTTAGTGAACACTCCCATAAGAGAGACACCACCTGGAGCAGGATTTCCCAAGTTCCTATTACATGGCTAGAAAACCACGGAAATGCCAAAACAATAAAAGTGGAAGCCCATAGTGTCAGACCATAGTGACAGACAGAGAGAACCTCTCAGAAGATCAATGGGTTTAGAGCTGGCTGGTGATGCAGGGAGCACTCTCTGACACCTTTTAATATATCTGTGACACCGTTCATTTCTCCTGTACTTCTAATTTTCTCTCAGCTCCAGGAGTATCGTAGTGGCATCTCTCCTAATATATTAGGCTTTATAACGATGTTAAAGAATTGCCAGCAAAAGGAAAAAGAATCACACACTAGAAAAGGAAAAAAGGGAAGTCAAGCCTGCCAGTCAGGCTTCCTATCTCCTTCAAAAACTTCCCTTGGAAACATGGTGGAGAACAAAAGAAGTCTGTGCTGGCAACCTGGGCCACTCCACAGTCATTAGCACTGCTCTCCAGTGAGCAGCACGGTTAAGCTCATCATGACTTCTCTAAAATACTAATCATGATTATTTTCAGTAGGATTCCTTGCATAAGGAAGGCCATTGGAGACTTTGCAAGCTCAGTTCTAAAAGACAGTAAGTGAAATACTCTCCTCTACAACACTTTCCTCAAACAAGTTGAACTTATTTTACAAACTCACAACTCACCTTTCCAGTACAGGGACACTTCAGGCTGCAAAGTAAACTGGCAAATATTAAATGAGGTGACTCAAATATTTACGCAAGCAAAACCACTCTTATTATGTCAGAAAACAAATAAAGTCAAAGTTGGCAGAGTTTTATAAGACATCACACTTCACTTTGTTTTTCCACTTCTTTTTCATGGCCCAAACGTGAAAGGCGGGGTAACCTTGGTGACTTCTGAGGTGGCACACAACGGCTCAGGACTGTCCCACCATCCTGAGGACTTCGCTGGGTCAGGACATGCAGACACCAACTCCTCTGCAGGGTCCGGGGGGCAAAGGGAAGCAATGTATTAAAATTGTGTTGTGGGCATGTGACTGGGATAAAGAAAACAGAACTCCAGCCTTTCCTCTCATTCTTGCAGAACATGAAAAAAAAAATATTCATTTCCTAAGTTCAATATATATAAAAATGTAATGAGGTAGCTTTTGTTTATATTACAGGCATTGAACAGTCCTACCTCAACATCTCAGTCACATCATTGTTTGCTAGCAGGGCTCTCAGAAGGTGGAAAGAGACAATGGAAAGATAAAATCTAATGGAAACATTTTCCTTGGAAATAATGCAAAAATTACACAGGGACTATAAAAAACCTACTTAGTTTTAATGTCAGATTTATTTATGAACAAACCAGGCTTAATTGAAATGCTTAGCTTAGCTATTTTAGCTCTTTTTGTGTACAACTTAAGTGATATAACTTGATAGGGAAGACATTGACTGGAGACTAGAAGGAGATAGCTCTGTTCCAAAATGAGGCATGTAAAGGTTGTATGCATGTTTGGTGGATAGTGCCCTAATTCATTACAGAATGGGATTCGTATACTTACACAGTGAAAAGCTTGGATTAGGCACACAACATAATTTCCATTATGTTAATGTTGCTTTAAAATATATTGCACGGAGTGCTGCAACAATCAAATTATCAATTATAATGTCTACTCAGAGTAGAAAAGTGTTGCAAACAGAGGGCTGATTACTGCTTCAGTACTTCCAATCTGCATACTCATTGTTTAGTACAGGGAAAACAAATTATCTTGTGTTGGCCCTAGTTCAAATTTAATTAAATGAGTGCAAAGCAATTATAATAAAGTACAATAGTATAGTAATGAAAGGAAAATAACTCATTAACCTATTAATCTTTATTTATGTTCCTCTCAAATAAGTATGTAATTTCTTTATCACTGCATCCCATAAGAAATAGCAGCTCTCACCGCTCATGGCCTGCTTTAGTGGGGCTTATTTTGCTAAAGATCATTGTATGACTTCACTGTTACTATTTATATAGATTTTATTTAATGTGTCTGATTTTTCTCCTCTTCCTTACACAGTGTATTTTAAAACCCTTTCCCACATATCTGTGATGTAGATTATAAACCTGTTCGCACCCCCCATTTTCTTTTAACACTTGTCAGCTCTGAAAGGTAAACCTCTCTAGGAGCATTGCTATGCTTCTGTCATTGCATAAGGGAGGGAGCACTCCCAGAACATCTGCTCAAAAAGACGCTCTTACATTAAGACATAAGATGAAAGCGTATTATTTTTAAGAGGACCTGACACAGCTATTGCTTTACAATCTTTATGGATACAACAACATATACCCCATATTTTCAAATGTGATTTTTTGATTCTTCATTCTGAAATTTATCTAGGTTGATGGGTTGTTTTGTGATTCTGACAAATCTCAAGTTAAAGGAAAACCAATATTTTTAGATGATTAGTCAAATATTATACTGTGGTGTACTTTAATTGTCCTTGCTGTATGCTAGCTCCCATTATTACCTTATCTCTCTAGAACTGGTTTTGTTTTCAGTGACATCTTACATTCTAGTGTGTACATTTAATGTCACACTCCAGTGCTTAGCTTATTGCAGCCAGTCAGGGTTGACTCTGTCCTTTCACTAAGCTGAGCCACTGAAAAAAAAAAGAGGAAAAAAAATACAAAGCACAAAAACCGCACCAAACCATCGCCAAAACTATGCCATAAAAGTAGCAAGATTATGAGCAAAAATACATTTCAAAATATTTGCTAAATAGGAGTTTTTCCATTTTTACAGAGGAAACTAATAATATTGATTTATCTTTTTTCTACTAAATGAAATGAAGTAGAGGTGGTACTGTACCGTAAGCAGTGATTGAATACTATCCTGGAGAGCAGGACAATTGGTAACTGCTATATAAACTAAGAAAAATCAAATTACAAGGATGACAGATTTAAAATACAGTTTCCACTTCAGCATAGACAGGTTTAATCACTGGCACTTACTGAAGAACAGAGGTACCTGTGTGAAATATTTAATCAACAGAAATACAATTCTGAATATGCAAAAAGGATGAATGAAGGCTGCTTTTGAAAACTGGGAAACAAAACTTTCATGACAGAGTTTACAGTGTCAGATGTCCCGAGGCTTCTTCCTTTCCATGCATGGACCCTGTGCAGGCAGGCTCCAATCTTACTGCCTTATAGGATTCAAGCAGAATAGCTTCCAAAAAGTTATTAACAGATTCTCTGAGAGGATTGTAGAGGTGCAAATTTACAGCTCAGATGGCTGAGAAACATACAAGTTCACCATATCTTTCCTCTTCACACATAGCAAAAAACTTCTGCCTTGCAGAGTGTATTTCTGGTTTCACAATCTGCTGCTGAGAACTCTGTTAGCAAGAAATGGAACTCTTTAATCATAATGACACTTAATGAGTCACTCTATTCTTTGCACATTTTTAACACTCAGTTCTTTATTTCACACTTACTGCTCAATTCTTGCTTTTATATTATTGCAGCACTAGTACTGCATTAATACAAGCAGGCACGGAGCTGTGTGTAGCCCGGTTGTGTGGTATGGGACAACAGGCATTGTTCGTGGTGACATTGCCACTGACCTGCTGGAGAGCAATCGAGAAGTGCAGAGGCATCACCAATAGGTGGCACATTCGCATTTTGCAGAGTATAATGCCATCGTTCTTTTTGTTTGTTTTTGTTTGTTTGTTTGCTTTGACAATGAATCATGTTTTAATTACAGTACTTCAACATGTGAAGTAACTAAATCATTGAAAGAGGGAGAAAGACAAATAAATAAATTTCTCTATGTACAACCATAGAATCTCATATAAATTGTCATCTTTTTCTGTCCAGAATTAAATACTTGTCATCAAGCTAAATCAATGTTTATTCTCTGTGTACAGCAGCCACTAGAGGGGAGTTTGACTTTTGTTTGGCAAGTTCACAACAATATGCTAAACTGCAGGGAAATGTAGATCAGAAATCTTCAGTAATTAAAAAAGACCATCCTGCCAAACTCACGACTTCTCACCATCTTTCCAGATTACTGGGTGAGATGATTTCTATCTGACTTAATAAAAGTGTAAATCCTGCTGCCAGTTGAGCTTTGTCCGGCTTCTTGATACATAAAATGAAGCAATGAAGCTGCAGTGAGCCGAGGAAGAGAATATGAAGCGTGCTCAATAATGAAGACAAATATAAAACAGAATTGCCTGAGATGAGACTAGACTTCACAGTCACTGGACTTTTTGAGCCCTAGGACAGTTACAAGGGAACACTCTTCCTGCCTTGCTCCTGCCTGCAGATCACTGGCTAAATGTGATATTTGGTGAAAATATACAACTTGAAAATATACAATGATGTCTTCTGTGTGAACCTAGACTGCATAGCTAACTGGCCTTGATGTTTCCTCCCATGTGTTTCTTGTTTTTATTTAAGTGAACTGCTACTGTACTGCATACCACAGGGAGATCAGGCTTTGAAAAAGCATCAGTCTCCCTTTGCCGTGGCTATAGTGCACACCCATCCATTAAATTTTCCCTTAATGCAAACACACAATTTCACTCAAGTCAACTTACACCTGTAAAAGTTTTGGCCATACCCATACAGCCATGAAGATACCTGCCAGAACATCAGACATGTTTCAGAATGCTTGCTGGGGGTGGGAATTAGGACACAACTCCTCAGCTGATGCATGATGACCTCCCCAGTTGGATCCTTTGTACACCCACCTCTTTAGCCAGAGGGAATACTTTAAGCCTAATTGATTTAACCTATGAATCATACACAATCTCATCATAACACAAGTACCACAGCATCATACACACACATACATTTATTTACTCCTGTAGTAAATAAAACCAATGCCATGGATTTTGCAGCTTTTTAAAACTGTAATTTGTGTGAGTGTGGATATTTTCAGGTGCAAGCACACATCTGTCACAAGTAGAAAAAAGAAAAGATATAACATCATTTTTCCATAATTGAGTCTAAATATACTTCTACTGATCTTCAGAATACTAGAAGAGTGCAGATTCAAAATAATGAAAAAGATAATCTGTCTTCTAAAAGAAAGAAGTGAATGCACTGCACATTGCTTGTCACAAAGAATGTATTTAATCCATGCTCTTATTTATAGCATCGAAATGTTTTTGACGTAGCAAGGAGAATAAAAAGTCAACAAACATGAGACAAAGACTAAACAAAACTGCACTCAAATTAACTCAAACAGGACTTAAAGGGATATTGATCATGAAAGAATATATAAAGCATACATTTAAAAGTTAAAGATGTTATTTATTACAATGACATTCCTATTGTGCACCATAATTTCCCATTCACCTCATTTATTCTAACACCTACCAGTGTAAATCTGAGTTTTTCCATTGACAAAAATGACATTTCAGTCGCATACAACTGATGCAAGTGGAAAATTTGACCCTATATCTGAAAACCTTCCATTAAATAAGTAATTAGTGTACACAGGTGTTGTTTTTCCCTAGTAATTGATGTGCAAGTCTAACCTTTTCTAAAGCTTGGCCATTTGCTTGACAGACAAGAATTTCTTTTCCTCAGTAATGAGCACAATTTCATATGGATGGGCTTTTTTTCCTCCCCAAAGCAGAAAGACCATCTAGACTTCAGCATTTAATCTTCCTCATGACAAAATCTCAAATGGCCCTTAAAGATCTTCTGCAACTCCAGTGAGTTTATGCAAGATATTGTAACTAGTCCTCCTGGAAGGCATCACCTTGGGCACTGCAATAACACATGCCTGAAGATCTGGAAAGGTACTGAGAATAACTGGAGATTGCTGCCCTCACCATTCATACTGGAAAGCTCCCAGGAACCCATAGGTAGTTCAAGGCAAAATGACTAAAAGGCATTTCTTCATGCTTACAACTTAATGACAATATGAAAAAAATGAAATTTCAAGATCAGTGAATAAATTGATCATGAAAGGATTAGAAGTCTCCACTGTAACACTTAAAATGATCCCAAAGATGTAAAATTATCCTAAAATACTTCATTAAAATAGTTAGAATACCATGTCAGTGTTTTCATAAACACACTGTAAACCTGCATCTGGAATAGTCCATAAGTTTTGTTCTGTTCAATATACTACATATCAGAGAAGATCATACACATGACAATAGGATGAACATTGGACATCCTATTACAAGGACTGGTTAGGATTTGCCAACCTCACCAAATAAGTAGCTCTAGAAAAAGTCTTTAAAGTCTCTATTTACAAAGTGTGATTCCTCTGTTTAATGGTGACAGAGAATTCAGTATGTAGTCCAGATGGTTGGTCACACAGATAACAAATCCAGCATGGCTCTTTGGTGCTATGGGCAGGCTGTCTGACTGGCTCACACTGTGACAGACAGATAGATTGATAGACAGACAAACAATGACTTTCTCTTTTTCAAAGTGTTTTGCTGATAATACACAATTTCTTAAAAAAATCCAGCTACGCATAGACCTCACTCAATTTCAGAACTGCTACAGAAGAGATGGGAAAACATCAGCAGCATTTCATTTTAAGTTTACAAGTTCAGGTGTTTCTGTTGTCCCCTTAGGAAAGAAAAGGGCAAGGACTGAATTCGAAAACCTATTCAATAATAGATCTTAAGCTCTTAGCTAGAGCAGGACGATTCTGGGCCAGCACAGTGATTCCCCAACAGCTGGTATACACACTTTGTAGTACTACAAGCTTTTGGCAGAGAAACTCAACTAACACTGGATTCTATTCCCAGTGCTGTCTTTCCCCAACTTTTAACCCAGGGCAATTTAGCTAACTTCTGTCTGTTCCTGGTTAGCCATCTGGTAAATAGATAATATAATTGCATCCTTTATAGGCTTATTGTGGGGCTTAATTATTGAAAGTCTTTAAGATAAGTCAAAGTTCTTTGTGAGGAGTTGCACGAAGCATTAATAAATAATAATGGGGGCAGCAGTAAGAGGAGGGGAAGCGTAAAGCTGAATTCTTGCATAAGAGAAATGTGCCCAGCTGAGGCAAGAGAAATATAGGCAAGTGATTAGTTGACATGATGTGAAAAGGGAGTAAAATCACTCGATGGCACTAGAAAATATAGAGAAGGAAAATGGGCTAAGTTGAAATGACAAAAAAAGTAAACTTGGACAAATGGGAAAGGACAGACCTGGCAAAACAGAGTAAGTTATGTGTTGCTGGAGAGGTGTCAGGATTGGACTGAGCCAGGAAGCTTAAACTGACTGGAAGGAGAACTTCTCTGTGCTTTACAATTCATGTTTCATTCTGTTCCAGTTCGCTCATTTCTTTAGTGTGGCTTACACAGATTGTCCTAATGGATGGCAGTGCCACGGGGCATTTGCCCTGCTGTGTCTCATCTGAAGTGGGTGGGTCCTCAGGGAGCTGACAGCTTCTCCTGAACGTGTGGCATTTCTAGGACAGACATCTGCACAGGCATCTCCGTAACAGCCCAGGGGGAGCAGTGTTGACTCCCCTCACCAGCCTGATCATGTGCAAATTACATCATCTGCACTACCTTCATTTCCTAAGCATAATTGCCCTAAGTGATCCATTGATTGCTATCTGACACTCAGCTTTTCTGTTCTCATTTCCCAGATGTTCCTGGTTTTGTCATGACTCTCAACTCCATTTTATCAGAGATGTGACAATGCATATTGAAAGGACATGGTTGTATGCAAAGAAAGAATTATATCAGATAAGTACAGTAGAGAACCATAGTGTTTAAATAGCATTATCACAAATTTAAGAATTTGCAAATTAAACACAAATTGCTTACTGTTCATTCAGCTCTCATTGGAAAAGTTGTTCTATATGCTGGATTTCTTTATTGCAAAGGCTCTGCACTTTAGAAAGCATGGCAGCAAACAAAACCTTGTCCCTTCATTTTTTGAAGCACTCTAATTTTTTGGGGAGAGAATAGTAGATATTAACTTAAATAGTGTTTTTTTTCTGCAGGTCCTTCTATGAACTGGAAATTTTTGGATAAAATTATATTTATAAAACCACTACCTATATATTCTGCTTGTTTCACATAGTTTTAAGGGATGGTCTAATTGAGGTGGGAGGGAGGCATGTGGACAAAAGATCTTGTCTACCAATGTCAATGGGCTCTTCTCTCCTAAGGTACAAAGATAACCTTTGGCTTTCCAGAATATTTTAACCATACTGGTTAGGTATATCATAAAGAAGCATAGCAACCAGCAAGAAGGAGAAAAAAACGGTAGAAGGAGGACTTTCTAGTTATTTTCCATATTGCTGAGTCCATAGCCCACACTGTGAGGTATACTGAGCAGTTAAATGACTTTGTTCCACACAATAAGTTTTGAAAAACTATTTGGCCTCCTCACTTGTTGCCAAACAAGTCCTGCTCAATCTTGCTCGTAGAAATATGAATTACACAGAAAAAAAAAATGCATGCCTTTTAGCAATAAAGCATTAAATGTGAACATTGAGCTTACCTTCTGTCACTCCACTGCTGATTTGCCTGTTACTGACAATGAAGGTGCACCACTTCCAATAAAACTTCATTCCAGCTTTCATGTTTTTCTCTAAAAAGAAAGCAGGTGAATCCTTGATCTGTCAAAGACAAATGTTATTTTGTTTTAGTCTGTCTGACCAGTCCATCAATTACAGTCATTCATCTGCTGTGGAAAAGTGAACAGAGCACCATGAATTTGCTAACGTTGCATCTGCCATTACATTTTTCTTTGATAGTAAGTGAGGCATAATAAACCTTGATCTTTTCCTGTATGCTGCTTTTTGTTTGAAAAGTATGATTCACTGGATAATACATGCTGTTCTTCTCCAGAATCACATTCTACAGTCAAAACAAATTTCTTCTTTGGGTTCAACAAAAAACACTATTGATTGTTCTTAAAAAATAATAATATAATGGAGAAAACTCCATGTGAAAATTTTAGGCCCACATTTTCAGTACTGACACCTGTTGAGTGACACATCAGAGAAAGAGGGCCTATTATCACCATAAGAACTCAAGAAATTTCTTTCTGAATTCCAGTAAATATCTTCCTTTTCAATGGCCTATTCAAGATATATGAATGTGATGAAATTCTGTGTTCTTTGTGAGTGAAAGTGTTTTCATTTCCATTCAGCAAATAACCTATAACCCTCAATGACATTAGAAGGATTATTTGTCTTTTGAGTGCTCCATGGAAGTCATCTGAACACCTATGTCACAACTTTGCAGCCTAAAAGCTACACTGGTGATCATTGACACACACACAATCAATCATTTAGGGGCTGGAAAAGTATTCCTAGACCTTTCACTGCCCATGCAAAGGAATTTTCCTAACAGTACAATTTCAGCAAGCCTGCCTCACAAACAGAATGTGCTACAGAGCTGCATGTTTCCTGTGACATACTCATGACTCACCTTCTCCTATTATGCTTCTTCCAGAAGAACCAAAAAGCAAGGACAGCACCATTCAATTCTTGTCTTTCACTCAAAGAAGATAAAAAGCTATGAACTGTATCACAGATTTATTTCTTTTCAGATGTTTATTTATGTTGTATTTAGAAGATTTCCCCTACAACCTAGGTAAGATATTTTTCACTTTTTTAAGAAAGAGAACACAAAAGAGAGAGGAGAGGGCCCAAACTAACATACACAGAAATAAAGCTACACGTGGGTGTAATTCAATTCAAAGAACAGGTTTCAGCTTGTGCTTATTCTGCTCACCTGAAGTTAATGGATTCACAGACTCTTATGAACCCAACCCAGTATGACATCTGTGCACAGGTGAACTGACATTAATTAAATAAAACCACAACAGAAAACAGCAGTAATGCCCCTGTTAAATATCTTTTGCCTGTATATATGCAAGTCACTATGAAGGTTACTTTGATTCCACTGCTCTTTGCAATGCTGAGATGTATGTGAAAAAGATTTTAACATAATATGAGACAGGTTTCTCTCACCTCAACACTGAGATTCCTTTAAAAAATAAGTGAATGGAAACGTTGTTGTACAATAAAATATTAATTTTTGTTTATATATATATTATTATTATGTTCCCTGTGTTGTTTTCTTAACTTGACCAATAGAAAATTAGAATTTTTTATACAGAAACATAACTTGCTATAAGGACATAAAACAAGTAGGTACACAACAAGCTGAGTAATGCAAAGTATAATTACTTTATATAATAAAAATTATTACATTTTCTATGTTTCATGATGGAAACACTTTTTCAACACTATACTAGTAATTTCTTACCCTCCAAAAATTGTCTCTTCTAATGTATACACTCTCTAGAGGGAGATTCTAACTGTATTTATAAGTATACAATGAAACACAATATTCTTAAGTGATTTGAGTAAGGAAAAATATTTGGAACAGCTTAGCTCACACAGTAGGTACATTGTGATACAACTTCCTAAAACCCTGAAACATAATGAGAATTTAAACAGTAACAGAAGATCATACACACCAGCTTTGTTTGCCCAGTTAATATTAAAATTCTTTCATGGAATCATGGAAAGATACTTTAGTTTTCCTTTTATATATCAAAAACTGGTGAACCCTTTACCCCCTAATGTAACTTTGTATAGTCAGAGCAACAGCAAAGAGAGAAAATCATCTTTATAAGCTGAAGGCCCCATCTGCCTTATATTTCCAAATTACTATAAATATTGTTATATAGCTTTCAATTTATGGCAGCACCAAGAAAATCAAACTCTGAATCAGTACTCCCTTCCACAATGACAAGTACAAACAACAGAGAAGCAATCCTTGCTCCAAAGCCATTACACTTAATCAAATTATTAAAAACAGTAATACTGATCATTATGGTCTGTCTGTAAGGCTGCATTTAAATTCATCAGCAGATGCCACATCAAGCAATATGCAGTCATAAATTGTTACCTAATCTGCTCAAGGACACGAGACCAACACTTCTGATGCACAGCTAAGGGACTGTGACTGCAATGAACAGCACTCGAGAAAAATTAATTCACAGAAGGCTTTGGTTTGGGCCTGATTCCTGTAGAGTAAATGCAAAATAAAAATACCCTCTTGCAGGAGGACACAGCTAAGACAGTCTTTAATTTTAAGGTACACAAACCTGAACTACCTTAGACTGCTAAGAAGTTCCTAGAAAGGGCTGCATCTCTTCAGAATATTAATTGGAGCTTGTGCATTTGCTGAATCCCATCAGCCTGCAGAGTTTTACTTTTATAGTACCATTATCATTAGATTTCACTGAATAAAAAGAAACAAAGAGGCATTTAGATCCTTAAAATAAGTGTTGCTACCTGGGTTTCACAATTAGGTGCACTTTTTTGAGTCACCTTAACTGCATAGCCAGAGTTTGTGAACCAGGCAGACTCCACTATAATTATGTAGAATTCCACATTCCAACTTGCTCATGCAGTTCTAAGGCTTTGATTAAGTTTCAAAATGGGTTTTTTTGTGTGGAGATTTATACTAATTTCTCTCTGCCAATAAACAATATTTCTAGACTTTTCACATATAAAGGTCAGCCATTAGGCATTCTCACTTCAGTAACTGCAAGGTACCTCCCAAGGGTTGATACAACCTATCATCTAAGCTGGCAGAAATACTCTATAAAACATCCAGTATCCATCAGTCTGGGAAATGCTAAAAAGAAAAAATAAAAATTGTTTGCTGTAAATTTAAAAGTTGAGAATCTTTTCTAAGCTTAGGGGGAAATACAGTCATAAAACTGAGGAAGGTTCATGGTTGTATTGACATCTGTGCTTGTGCTCTTACCAAGAACAGGTCAAATAATCATTTCTTGGAATTAGACTGTGGAGAGTTCAGACAAAGAAGGCAGATCATGTAGCTCAAAATGCTAACAAGTAACAACTATTTCCAGAATCTGTCTCCCAGGGGAGCAAGCCCTGGTGTTTCAAAGCCATGGCTACTTTAGCTCTGAGTTACTCGCAGCACAGTGTGCATTGGTCTGTTTTGAACAGCTCTGGGAAGCTGAGTGAGCAGCCTATAAAACTACACTCCATGGATTTCATATGAGTCTAAATGTAAACAACAGAACTTACAACTAATTGCCTTTTAGATAAAGCTGACTTAAGCAATTGAGATAACAGAATCCTACAATACTCTGGATGCGACATACTAAAAATGTGAATTAATAAGTTAGCTGATATTGAGCTCCAGATGTTTCTTACTCTGGCAATGTTCCTTAAGTGATGATAAGCAGATTTACATACTTAACTAATATGCTTATTTAAAGAAAATTTCCAGATCCAGACTAGCATCCAGATTTCTTACTTGGCTTCAGATCAAAAGACATACTATCAAGAAGGATGGCATCCAGGAAAACCTTTTCAACATCTGCTTAGAACTAAACAACAGATATTTGATTTTCTGCAAATTTAATTTCAGGCAAAATTTTACTTCATCCAATAATTTTTATATCCTCAAGACAGCCTGACCTAGTCATTTTACATATTCAAATCTCAGAATGCAGCTCATACACTGGAAAGACAGCAGTTGCTGCAGAGAAACTCTTATTAGTTTGTAGTTCACATTTAAGATTGCTATGAGCAATTTCACTTAGAGTGAGACAAGGGCTTTTTTGGAAGCAAAGCCCTTCCCTCACCAATAATATCAGTGATCTAAAGAAGAAGGTTCAAAAACTTTTTATATCTTACTTGTAATCTAAAAAATATTAAGTTACAGCATGAAAATTTAAACTCTACTGTTTCAAAAGACTGAGAAATAGAAAATATCGTAATATTACTGAGTCATAGGTGGTGCTCTTTGAAGGTCTTATGAGGAGTGCTTATTGTCACATTTAAGCTACAATAAGAAAAGACCAAATCCAAGCAAAAACTTAAAAGAAAATACTTGGAGGAATGGATACTATTCCAAATTTCTTCCCAGGCTACAGAAACTAAAACACAAATATACTGGGAAGGAACATGTATATTCCAGGGAAGAGTAAAAAGAACCAGCCAGGAAATACAAAATACAAACTATATTTTCAAAATAAATTATTTTAGAAGAAAAATTAAATTAAAAAAAAAAGTTTCCAAATAAGTTGAGCACTTGCATAAACTTCTACTGAAAGCTGACATTATGGTTATATAAACACAAAAGAGGTAAATGTTAAAGAATGCATTGTGCCAGTAAATAGGCAGACTGCTTGAGGAACGACACCAAGGGTTAGGAGAGATAAGAGTAAAAACTACCTGATTTTTCTTGTGATTCCTTGGTGAACATGAGAGAACAGGAAATGAACCTACCAGGGGCCTGGCACAGGAGAAAGCCCTCTGGATGTGGATAACCACCCTACGTGATTGGCCTCCAGTGCCTCACAGCCACGTAAAACCCTGAAACTGGCAAAGCATGTAAGTGCAGGAAAACTGCTGATCTGAACCACCCTGCAGGGCCATGGCAGATTCACAAACATAGCATAAGAAACAAGAACACCCCACCTGCTGCACACATGGACCTTCTCACTTTAGCAAGATAATGTACTTCTACACTACATTTGTTGTGGGGAAAAAAGACAAAAAAGGTGACAGGAGCATTCCATATATTGTATTCATGAAAAGAAAATAAAGAGAAAACAACATTTATTATTTCATTTAGTAAGTCAAATTTTTTTATTTTTTTAATTGTTATTTGTTAACTGGCATTTAGACTTTGGAATATTTGGGATTAACAGTGCTGCTATCATGATGCCTTAGGTTTTAGTTTTTATATTTTTTAGATCCTGTGCTGTTTTAGTGGGTAGCTTTAAGTTTCATATTAAGTGCTACTGAGCTCTCTTCACAGACTAGATAGACAAAACAATTCCTTCTCTTGCTTGGCACCAAGGACAACTTTCAGGCCCAAGAAGGAAAACAGTGGTGAAGTGAGAAGAAAAAAACCAGGGGGATGGAGCTGCATAACCTGAAGCTATGGTTGGACAATTGATTCCAATATGCTGATGGAAGAGAATTTATAAAAGTGTGACACCTCGTGATCAAGTGTCCATTCTAGGACCATTTTGGGGCATCTTGGGTGTGGTCCAGCTGGACTCTTGTGTGGCCCAGGTGTACTCATTGAGGCCTTTTAATGAATCCCTACTTTATCCTTTTGCTCTGTTCCAGGTCAGCCTCCAGAAGGCAACAATCAGATGGAATCTGTCTCTCCCACTGATATTTTTTGCCACTGAGTCCTTTCTTTCCATCCACTTCCACCCTGGAAACCATGGCTTTTCCCTTTTTAACATTGATACACAGCATTTCTACTTTTTATTTAGCCCAAGTCCCTTGTCTTCTGGCATCATTACTTTAATTCCTCTTTGCTCAGCTGCAGAATTAATGCTAGAGGAACCTGCCCACGGGACATCCATCCCAGCACACCTGAGTGCAACAGCAAACAAAACCAGTAGGGAAGTTTGCAAATGGTTGAATTATTACATGAATTTCAAAAACCAGATTCTGATAAGATTAGTTTCTTGAATGCATTCCACGTGGTTTCACTGGGAAGGCATTGGCACATTGTCTAAATCTGACCAGGGAGTGATTTGGGCTAAAGCCTGTGCAGCATGCTAGGGCAGACAGAAACAGGATGACAAAAATTTGTGCTCGTTCTCTTCTTCATTTTCTCCAGGATCTGTGTCTCTGATCCCTGTGAGGCTGCACAAATCTATGGGCTGACTGGCTCATGAGAACACCCTGCTCCAGTTCCTGTCCCATCCCTTGGCCTCTTCCATGCAGAATGGCACCAGCCTCCAAACCTGGGGCAAATTCTGCCTGAGGTTTGCTATTTTCTGGGAGAACAGGCCTGTCTTACTCTGCCTAACTTCCTTGGAATTAGCCAGGCAGTAATGCAATTTTGTATCTCAAACCCCCAGGAAAAGTGAAGGTATCACATTATTGGAGAAATGTCCTTTTGAGTGATACTAGCCAGTTCTGGTTCTCTTGTTGCTCAAACTCTCCAAGGCAGGCAAAGATGCCTCTTTCAAAAGATTTGCTTGTTTGAGGGCACCCCAAGACACGACACTGCTCTTTCCATTTTGCAGTCAGTCAGAATTCAAAGACGTGTAAAGCCATGAATCTGATCAAATGTGTTCTGGAATCAGAGTTATTTATTTTCTCATATCCAGGCCCCAGTCATGAAGGAAAACATCTCTGCTCCTTGCAAACCATAAAATATTTCCCTCTAATTATCCTGATATGATTAAACACACTCAATCACCCATAAATTAATGTAAATCATGTGAACATCATTTATCATAAAACATACACCTGCAAAGCACAGTAAAACCTTCTTTTCCCCTTTCTCATGCAATGACAAGCATTTCAGTCAGTCCAGAGTAACATTGGCCTGATATTTAATGATCCAGCACTGTGCTAGTCTGCTCTATGATAGACATTTGTGCATAAAATATTCTGCATAAAATAGATTTAAGGGAAGAAACAAGCCCTGGTACACAACATTTCCGAAACTATTTAAGTGATAGAGGAGCTGCATTCCCAACTTTCACAAGTGAATTAAGATGCATATGAGATTTGAAAATAGTAATAAACTGACAATAATTAGGCATTTGTGTGAATTATACTTTTTACCTCCATTTAACTATTCACTTTTACTCACATCTGTGATTAATTCGATTTTGTTTTGAAACATTATTCCTAACAACTAACAATAAAAGATATACTAACTACTTGCAGCATAAAGAGGTTTACATAAGTCCCTTGACAGGGCTCAGAAGAAATGCAGCCTGTAACACTTGCCTGAGGAGACACAGCAGGTAAAGGTACTTGCAGTGGTGGTCTTCTATCCTGGAGGAAGGACAGCTGTGAATCAGGAAGGGGAAACCCATAAAAAAACAACAAGTAAGAAGAAATGCTTCATTTTTCAGGTTCCAAGAGGTCTGTAGGTACTGCTTCTTTCTAGAGAAGCTATGCAGGATCCAGAAAGAAACAAAATTGTAACCAATAGGAGGAGTTTTTCTAGCTAACTGCTGTGGGAAACAAGCACTATAAAGGCACTTGGGCCACCTATCAGAGAGCCAATATTCCAGAGAGGGATTGGTGTCATAAGTGCAGAGAAATTGAAATGAGAAAGCACTATCATGTTGTCCTGAAGGAATAATGGAAAGGCTTTAGCAGCAAAAGCTGGGTGAGAGGAATGTGTGTGGAGTGTGAGGGCTGTTCCTGGGCAGCATGTGGACATTCCCTGCAAGGTCATGAACAGCTCTGGCAAAGAGACACAAACCCAGCAGCACCCTGAGGGGCCTGTGCTGAACTTGAGAGAGGCTGAGCAGAGTACAGGTGTGCTCTGTTTCCTTGCTGGGCTCAAATCAGGACTGCCCAGAGCTGCTACACGGAAGAACCCCGACCATAGCCTGGCACCCCATGGATCTCTCCCTCATCTCTCTGTGCAGTGAACAAACCTCCCCTTCCTCTCCAGCCTTGAACACAATTCCCTTGTTCTTTCCATTACTTTTATTGCTGTAGGTGCTTTATTGCTGACAAACAACAAAAATTTGAAATGTTAAAATGGAAACAAAGATAAGACTTTAACAAACCAGAATGATTTCAGTATCAACCAGATAGTTTTAACAGCCTGACACACTAAGAATGTTCCTTTAGTATTAGAAAAGTCATCAAGCTATGATAAGGGAGACAAAATCACTGTCTCACCTGGGACCTCGCAACTAACAGCACAATTACACAATACTACACCAGAATATACTAAAGCAAACATTAGGAGGGGTTTTATTTATTTGCATTCTGCCTGTGCAGCAGTGTCAGAGTTGACAGCTCAAAAGACTGCTTTTTCCCAAACTCCTACTTTTAATAATCTGCAAACATGATTGAAGGAAGCAGTAAGAAATCTAATAAAAATGAATGCAGAAAGGATTAAGGAGACAGCTTCATGACAATTTACAGTTCTACATAGCAGTCTCTTGCTACCAGTAGTGATAAGACAAATCTTGTTTACAGTGTGTTAATCCCATGTCCCAGTAATGCTGGTATGCAATGGATTCAACTCTTTTGCAGAATGGAGATGCTTCTGCATTAAATGAACAGCTGCAGGTAGCAGCAGCCCGAGTGAGAGAGCAAAGGCCAAGGGTTACTTTAGATTACATTTTTCAATGAGTCATTCTCATCTCTCTCACTCAAAAAATATTTGATGTAAGTTGTTTGGTTGTAAATCATAAGTAAAGCTTTATTTGAGCTTTTCTGGGTCAATGATTGACTTTTATTGTTCTCTAAAGAGGGAAATTTGAAAGCTGGCTTTCAGGTTTTTTCATATAATAGAGATTTATGCATTTTCTATGACTAAAGAGGACACTCACATCGTCAAATACCTTTAGCCATAGCAGCGTGTTTATATAATACCAGGTACACTCCTAAATCAATTCCCCTTAGGAACATAAAATTTAGTAATTCTCTTTGCAGAGCCAGTAAAAGTTCATGGACTATTACCTTTTTGTCTCTGTACAGGTGTTAGGTCCTAGCACTGCTTACTCATATCCAATCTCTTCAAAATTTTAGATAATAAAATCCAACAAAATATTAGACAATTAGCTATTGGCCTCAAAAGGTAATGGTTTGACCCAGATAAGACACATATCTGGATCTCAGAAATCAGATTATATTCCTAGATCTGATATTTAATTTTCTGGACTTCAGGTAGCTCACTTCATCTTCTATGACTGTTTAATCTTTGACCTTTTTTACTGTCTGTGTCAACCCTAAACCACTCTCTCTTTCCATATGGATACCTTTCCTATTTTGTTTGGCAGCATCAATATTCCACTAGTAAACAAAACAAAACAAAACAAAACCAAACCATTTATGAAGATAATTTGAAAAGTTTCAAGAATCCCAAGCAGAGACTGGTTTCTTCTGTTGCAGCTTATTAGCACTAATCACTATTCTTTTGTTTCAGTGTTTTATTCATACATTTGAGAATGTGAAAAGACATTTTTCTCTGGGCTGCACTTTACATCAGTAAGGGAAAGTTAGCTGCCCTTTAGTCACCTTTTATTTTGTTTTTGTCCAGCTTGTTCTCAGAAACAACAACCTGAGTTTCTTGTCTTTCTGCCATTGGAATGCCTGCATCCAGGATCAAGTGCTAACCAATCCAACAGCATGAAGATGTATTGTGTTTAATCACATCTGTCATCACAGGAGATGGTCACCTTAGCAGAAAGATCGCTATAATGGGCTGCTAATGGGCTATTAAGGGGCTTTCAAGTATCAAGATGATCATCATAAGTAAGAACTGAGAGTCATTCTTTATTTCTGTTAAGATTAATTTTTCCCCAGTAATTCTGTGGATTAATAATGCAAGGTTTGTGCACCTCAGGAACTGCTTCACGGTTTCTTACCATATGCTATGCAAATTCAATAATTAACTCTTGACTTCACAATTTAAAAATAAGGTGCTACTAACTCTGTTTAGGGATGGGGAAGATACCAAGCTGAGCAAGCATTCTGAAAGGAACAATTAGATTATATACTTAAAAAGGGTCTTGATTTGATCAAAGTTTTCAGAATTATACTAACACAAACCTACTCATAGTCCATGAAAATTTTAAAATGGCAAAAATGAAGAAAATATTTGCCCCCTCAGATCAATCTTTATCATTGCTTTGTTCTCAAATTTCTGGATACTAACACTTCTCAGAGTTTTGCAGACTATATCAAAATGTTCCCCATTGTGGCTAAACTGGTGCTCTCGGGGTTGATATCCTTTCAAATGAAAGCAGAAAACATGGAAAGTGACATTACACCTTCAAATGTGGAATGCTGAATTAATTTTGGTTTATATAAAAAATGGAAAGGAAGAAAGCAGGTTCTTTGCAGTCCTAGCTGGTTATACATCTTAAAACAAACTGTCAAACAATTTGACTTTTATGTCAGAGTTTTTCCTCGGTCTAGTTCTCAGTTTCTTGTGAGTTGAACAGGTACCTGTCACTAACAGACAACAGAATAAAGAGATTTACCTGCACTTACACCTTTGAGCTTTATAGGCTGTCATTGCAAAATTGTGTACACACACACACACCACTAACACATATAAAAAGCTTGTTTTTTATTTTTTCGCCAGAAATACATTTATTCTTGAGCTTTCTTTATAGTTAAATATTTCTGCCTTCTTTTGGATTTGCCCCCTGATCAACAGGGTCAGCATGCTCTATGTTTAATATGTCTTTTTGAAGATGCTCTGGTGATTCTGCCTGTATTTTCTGACAATCCTGAGCTGCCCCACGTTGCATCTCCTCTCTTTTACTATTCCAGCACTATCTTGGAGGATAAGTGTCAGCAGGTGTAAACAGGAAAAAGGAGACAAGTGGCACCATTATAGCACTGCTTTCACTTGAAAGGGGCTACTTTTAGAAAAGAAAGCACTTGCAACAACTCTTACTTGATTGGCATCATTGTCTAGTGAAGCTGGCACTCCATCTTGTGAGCAGGCACAATGCCACGGGAACAGATGGGCATGTGCATGGGAAGCCAAAAGATAATGTACGAGTACCAAATGTGTGTAGTGGAGGGCAAGTTTCCCAGGCAAGGAACACCAGAATGGCAGTTTATAAGCTCCTGCACCTATGTTTAAAAGGGAGATAACACACACATTGAATCTTTACAATACATGGGTAAAACACTCCAGAACAATAAACTGGGACCCAGGAGTCTGGAGTTCAGTGATTGCTGGAGGTTTATCAGATTTGCAACCTCCTGAAAGTAAAGGAGCCATGTAAAACCCCAAAGAGGTATCTTTACAGGTGCAAGCTTTCTGGCCTTGACACTATCCAGGAAGAGACAGTCCGGGAAGCAGAGCCTGTATTGAAGCATCCTCTCCAAAGTATTCATCCCAAGTAAGGCTTTCTCAGATGAAGACATCATGTGGACCATCACATTTAATAACAGCCATACTTAATGCTATGAATTTTTGTTACATCATTGTGAAGACATTTAGAGTTTTAGTTTCCACAACACCTTAATGAATTCTACATGTGGATCATTCATAAAATGAGTGAGCACTTCCTTTAATTTCTGTTAAACTTGTCCCTTGACCAGAGTTATAGGGCAGCAGCATAGTTCTTATTTTGCCAGAAATAACTGTTTCTTATTCCTCTCTTCTGAGCTGCTCATGAATATATGGATTTCTACAATAGCCCCCTCCTGCACTGAGTTATGTTTGTATTTCACAGCTATCATTTCAGGCCTCCAAGACTGCCCAAAATGGACACAGACAATCCCTAAGGTCTAGTCAGAAATCTGGTTTTGTCTAGATTTTGGTCTTCACTTTTTTCCTGCCAACACCACTGTCACCACCACTAATCTGGTCAGCAGCAACATTATGTGAAACAAAATAGAAAAAAAAAAATCAGAGACATGATAAATATTCATGAGTGTTACCAGTCAATTCAGGCTTGGCAGAATTACACATCTTCTTTAAATGGGCTTGAATGACAAGAAGAAACAGATCACATCAAACAATGCCATGTTGCACTTCAGTATGAAACCACATTTTTTTGGACCCCCATAGCACATGCGCTTCATCAAGGACGAAAGCACAGTAGTAGAATATAAAAATAATAAGAGACTGAGATGAGTAACCCCAAGATGTGACAATGGGTATTTCTCAGCATCATTTCCTGTCACCCCAGTGCATATCAATAAAATTAAATTAAAACATTCATTCATATTCTCAACTCATTCCTAAATATTCTCTTAACTGTAGCCTCTTTTCCCCCTTTATTAGGAATCAAAGAGTAAACAAGGATGTGACTATAATCTGTTTCCATACCAGCATGGGGATTTTTGATACTTCTAACAGTTACACCTCTAGACAGATCTAAGTTATGACACAGCAATTGTTCCCTTTGATTCACAAGAATAACAAAAATGGAATAACTGCTCTAAGTCTAAATACTTAGTATTTTATACCAATACAATTTCAGCAACCTCACACAGCACATTTTATTTTTTTAATAGAGATAGCATGTAAGTGATACTGGGTTTCCTGTACAGAAAGGGCACCTCCATGTCAGGGTAGCATCATTGTAGGATATTGCAACACAACAGATCAAATCAAAAAGCTAAACTTTAGCATTTAAAAACACTGTAGTGTTTTCTCCAGTAACACCACTGGGTTTAAGGACTCATACTCTGCTCACATTAGTACCTCTGTACTGCTGAATACATGCATATGAAAGCTCTTTGTTTTAACACCTCTGATTGCTTTCAAACCTTTTTTATTATACTATTAGATATTTTAAGAGATATTATTAGGCTTCACATCCTAACCTTATTCCCTGAGAACAAATCCAGCCTGCTCCATTTCCATTATACCTGTTTCCATACAAGCACACCAAAGCACGTTTTATTCCTAGTCAAAAAAATTCCCTTTGCTATGATCTTTTTTTATATGTTTTGGAGCATTTGGCTATCTTCTTTAGTACTGATGGTAGAATAAGTGATAATCAATAGTGAAATCTGCTTGCATCTGGATGGTTTGATGGAAACACCTCTGAAACACAACACAGTGCTTGATTTGCTGCAACTTGGCCAGCTCTTCTTTCCTCTGCAGCAGCAGAACTGTATCTAACTTATATCAGTAGGTAGTTGAAGTCTATTAAATGTTATTATTAGCATTTAAAAATACAGTTGCACCTCACTGGTCTCTCTTACATTAAAATTACCCATCTGCTTTAGCTCTTTTAGCTTCCAACTGGAACAACCCACAGGAGAGGCCGAGTGTGGGTGTCAACAGCAGCATGTACAGCCATTGGTATGCTCTGGTTCTGAGTTTTCACTGTGGGGAGACTTTCCCTACACAGTGCTCCAAACAGAGAGAAGCCAGATAAGTAAATTAAAATTATGTTACATTTCACAAACTGACGAGGACGGTCTTTCACTATCTCACCTAAAGATACCAAAAACTTTCTTACCCTTTTGTGTACTAGAACATAATTTCCCCCTAGCTCTACCAAACCAGCTTCAAGAGTTTCAGAAAAACAAGGTGAATAATTATTGTGATTTTACGTGATTTAATGTATACAAATGTTCACATAATGCCCTCAGCAACTTGCCAAATGTTGGAAAATTTTGAAGCTCATAGGATCTAGTATATACATTCAAAATGTGCTTTCTGTGCTTTTCTCTTTTGCAATAAGTTCACTTTTCTGGAGAAAAGGTGCATTAATTAAAAACATTTTTACTAATATTTCTGCCACAGAAAAATGCATATCTGAAATATAAAACCTTTTATTTTTAGCATTCTCATTTTGTTCCAAATTTATCACAGAGCGTTCTTTCATAATAATTTAATGCTTTTATGGGGAACTTGTTTGTACCTAACCCATTTTTAATTCAATGTGAATTTGGATCAGGTAAAGTGCTGTTCCCAGAATGTATCTGCCAGACTATAAATTGCTCAATACTAAAATGCCCACCCTCTAGAGAACAACTTCTGCAGGTACTTTATAAACAACTGCTGAGGTTACTCAACCTGTTAATTACCGCTGAAAATTCAGCCTGGTATCCAAATTATGTCTGTTACAAAGAATGTTTATGCCAGAATTGTCAGCAGCAAGCTGCCTTCTACATCCCACCCCCACTGCCACTCTGCAATGCCCTTGAAACTAAGCAGATACAGTGTCAGTGAAGAATAAAATGAGGAATTCATGGGAGCACTCATATACTGCAGGTACACACTCTGCAACGACACACTCCTGCTCTGTAAGCAGTTCTTATACATCAGATGCTCACAACCTAAGTTACACACCTAAAAATAACTGCTTATGTCAGGAGGTTGTAAAGCAGGAGGAACAAGTACTACTTGCACCCAAGTCTCTAAAACCAAACGGATAAATACTCCAGCTTTAATAATCACAACAAGCACCATTTCAGAGCACAATTACAATTGATCTTCTGATGAGATTGGGTTCAGAAAAGGCTACTAACAAAAATCTACACCTCAGGGTAAAGTTAATGAGGCTGTCGAGGGAGCAGCAGGGCCAGATTTAGTGCCAAAATTGCACCAGTGACACTAGAGAGTCGAGGAAGGTGAAGAAAAAGAGTGCTAAGTGATAAGGAACAGTACAGCTCAGTGACAGATAGATTTAAACCTCTTAAGTTCAATAACCACATGACAAAGATTGTTAAATCAATTCATAAGAATTATGCTGAATCCTGACTAAGATGCACATCAGACAAATAGCACAGCATTTAGAGCTAGGAAATATAAGTAGTCAAGAAGGTAATCTATGTGTCACATGAAATATGAACAAGGAAAGGGCTCCCAGATTGCTTGTAAGCAGTTCAGAGCTTTCTTGCTGAGCTATAGCAAATTTCTACCATCATGATGGCAGAAATGATGATGCCACCCTGGCACCCTCTCCCTGGTTCTTAATGCAGAACACAGGAACAATGGCAGAGAACTCAGAGAGGGCCCTTAATCAGGACACACTCAAAGCTCAACACAAAATTTCCAGTTCTGCTTCCCAGGGCTTTTGAATAAAATTTGTCAGCCATTTAGCCGGGGTAAGAAATACAGGAACGTGGTGCAATGTACAGTAAATCATTATGTTCCAATATTCACATTACAGTTCAGAGATACAGCCCAATCTGCCCATTCCAGTGTAATCCTGGTACAGAGAAATCCAGAGATCATGGCAGTAGCTTTAGAAACCTGGAGTCCCCTTTGAGTGAATCAAACCAGATTGGAAAGTTCACATTGGATCTCATCACTATAAGGCCAGAGCAAGCCCTTTTCCTTAGTCCCAGAATGCAGGTGTCCAAATCTCACAAAAGATATTCATTCTGTGTCTCAGTTAAACGGTTATGAAAGAATGGGGAAATTTTCATAAATGTGTCAGGCTTCAAATCTGTTTGTGTTTTTATTTTGAGAAAACATTACTACTGCCCAAGGATGACAAAATCTGGTGTTTGGTACAGCTATTAGTGTCTTTCAAATGGCTTAATAATGTAGGTCAAAGCCACTACAAAAAAAATTCAATATTGATAAATGAAAATTAATGTACTTTAGGAAGGCAATAGGAATTAGTCATTCATCTTAGCAAGTTCCAAGCTAATAGAATCCAGGAAAGGCATCTAACCAATATTGTGAAAACCTGAAGCATGGCCTGCAGCAGGAATCTGAGCTCATAAAAAGAAAAGAAAGTTTTACTAAATAAGACAAAGAATGGAATAATGTGGATTAAAACACCTGGAGATTTTCTTCATCTTATGAGGGATATTGAAAAAATGGGGTTCACAGAAGCAGACAAGTATGATGGAAGGGAAAAAAACCTTCTTAGATAAGGATAAATTGCCTTTTAAACTTATTTTGTTTATTTTCTTGAAAAGAAGACAAATAGGAACAGGCATGACAAAAAGTGTATTAAGAAGTAATGAAAGCTATAAAGGAGGTCAACTGGGAGCTTTTCTTCTTCTCTTCCATAATACAACAAAATGAGTTAGTTATTAAATTGAAGTGGGGCAAATTAGGAACTGATAAAAGGAAAATAATTTTTCTCACACAACACATAATTAGATTTTGGTACTCCTTACCATGGCATTTTGCTAAGGCCATAAATTAAACAAGATTCACAGAGGGAATAGATTTCACATAGATAAATTCTTGAGATACACTGTGGTTGAAACAAAGAATTTTACTTAATGCTGACAAAGAATTATTTGAAGTGGTTTAAAACTCTGGGTTTTAGATATTAAGACAAACTTAATGAGCACTTCACAGATGACCCCTATTAGTCAGAATGCTGGACAGCAAAACTAGAGCTCTCCTTCAGTACAGTAATTGCCATGTACTTGTGTTTCAAACATTACTCTTCATGGCTATAAAACTGAAAGTATGAGTTTACACTGCCCAGGGAATAAAGACAAGTTTGGGGTCAGGGAGTTGAAGGGAAGGGGATAACTCAAGGAGCAAACTAAAGGGCTTCCCAGTTACTCCTGCTTGAGATTTACAGCCACAGCTGAGGAGAGATTCCATATGGAAGAAGTTGCAGAGATTGGTTTTTGCCTCCTCCATCTTTATCAGCTACTTTTACTGTCATCAGATCATTTTTAAATGCTGATCAAGGAACAATCCAATATGGCAGTTGTCATACTAGAAAGTACAGTGATTGCTTTGTTTAGAAACTGGAAAAATGTGATCCTGCACACAGAGAGCATTTCCTTCCTAAATGCTGTCCCAGTGCCCAGAAAGGGCACTAGACCTGTCTTTTTTCAGCAGTAATGGTGCTCAGAAATGCTGTTTGGCTAATTTTAAAACAACAATATACACAATTTACAGTGTAACATAAAGATTTTTTTTTTCTGAGTGGGAAAATAAAATACTAATTATTACAGGAAAGGCAGTAAGTATCTGTTTGAACGATTTATCACAAAACACAGAAGTGTTTGAATTGGAGTATTTCAGTTACTGGGAAGAAGTGAGCCATTTATAGGAGCAATGGCAAGAGAATAACCAAAGAAATAAATGAAATGGAATGGAATCAGAGGAAGAAAAAAGGAAAAAGCTGAAAATTGCAGGGACATCCAAAACTGGAGATGCTGTGAGTTTGGCCTAGCAGGAACATAGAATATAGAATTTTTGAAACTAAAATAAACACCTCCTCACAATTATAGAGAAATTGTGTATTAGACAACCTTTGTTAGCCTGTGCTCAGTGATATACATCACTGGTTTAGGCCCACAAAATTTCATTTCTTTCTGCTCTTCTAGCTTACAATTCTTCATTGAACTTCAGTATTGATTTACTTCCAAATCACATACTGTACCTTCTCGCACTATTGCTTTTTAGGTAAATGTTAACAACACTACAAGATGGAGCTGATCCAAAGTGTTTGTTAATTCATCAGTAGTGGGAAACCTATGTGTTTTCAAGCAATGCAAATTGGTTTGGCTTCTGCACAGCTCCTACTTTTTCCAAACACTGATGGCAAAGAACATTTCCCAGGATTCATATCAAGTATTCATTTTAACAGCATTAATTTATGATGTAGGTTATTCCATTCTACCCTGAACAACATGACTTATTCAAAAAGCAAGCAATTTTCCAAAGTAAATACTCATTTTCCATTCTAACAGTGGTGCTCTTTGTGGAATTTAAGAGAAAGAGGCTGAGTCTGGAAAACATCTTTTCTACATTTTTTTTCTTGGGGATCATTCATTGTACTATTAGGATATTTTAAATACTTAACCCTTCCAACAAAATTTAAAAACTGTCTCACTGTATCTACCGTAGAAGTGGAATTATGAAGTAGAATTAACTTTCTAATAGAAAGTTCTTACTTTATTTTACTACTACTATTTTTGTCTGCTTCTCTGGCTTCAAAACTCTGTAGATGATTATAGGATCCCTCAGCCTAGAAAGAATTGTATTTTTCAATACAATATTGACCTAAATGCCCACAAATCTCTTAACCTCCCTAATGATTTGGGAAACATGTCAGTGTAACTGTGCCCTTTGTGCCGGAGTGAATTTGTCTCCTGGTAGAATTGATAAATAAAGCAAAATTGAAGCCTGAGTTGTTGGAAGTCATGACATGGGTGCGTGTCCACAGACTGGCATGCCCAGGCTGACATTACCTCTGCCAGCCAGCATTTCTTTGGGATTATCGTACAGAATGCAGGGAGAAGGAGCTTTCTGGCCAAACTTGAAGTTCTGGATTTAAGGTCTGCCACTTGAAAGACCAATTAAATAAAATACTGACAATAACATTAGAAGAAAATCACGATCTTGGACAGACCCTGAAGGGCACAGTGGATTTTGAATGTAACACAGATTAAGAATTGCCCAGGCAGTTAAACTGAGACTACTGAAACGCTGGGGTGGAAAACTAGGCTGTCTGAGGACAAAAAATATCTGTGATTTTGAATTAAACATCATGAAAAATTCTCAGAAAAAAAAATGTTTACAAGGCTTTTCTAAAAAACAACCCCTTAAAAAATATATTTTATCCCTACATTGACCTGTTATCTCAAAATTATTAACTGCCAAAGAGAAGGCAAAATACAATACTTCTGTAGTTATGAATGAGTACTCATACTCCACCTGTTTTGATAGCTAATAAGGTAAGATTAGCTTATTAGACACCCTCTTAAAATGAATGCTTGAATGAATTTTTAATTCACTCACTGTTACCAGCATGGTTCTTAATAGAACAGTGCTCTGTAGTTTAAATGGATTTTCAGAGTCAAAATTATTCCCTCCATCAACTAAAAGGGAAAAAAATCTGGGTGTATGCATTGTGTGTCTGTGTGAAGGGCTCACAGAATCATGTTGGTGGCTGTAAATTATCAGAAAAAAAAAATCTTAAAAATTAAGCAAGATTTGCAAGAAACATTTTTCCTAGATTGTTGATAACACAATACGAGTGCTTCTACTTGATGTTTCACACTAGAGAACTTCAAATACTAGGAAAGATAATTATATGCAAGAGCAGGGAAATGTATTATCGTGACATGTTGGGAAGGAAATCATGCAGCTGTGAAAAGACAGGTGCCAGGATATCTCTGCACGTCAGAGAAGCCAAGCAGGTGGTAACTCCAAGCTTTACTCTCACCCTGCAGTGTGTAATACTGTGGTATCTGGTGCTGTGTGACACCTTCTCCAAGGAATGATGTCTTAGAATTAGAGTTCTTAAGCCTCCACTACAGTTAGCACTGCATCTGATTTACTAATTTATTAATACTAATAGCATGCTGATAGAAATTGGTGAGGAAGAGCCTTGGTCATCCACACTCACACTGTGCCCAAGGACAGGAAGGGGTAAAAACCCACCACAGGCATAAAGAACACAAGAATTGTTACAACTGTTCAACAATAAATCTACGAGCATCCCACCATCTGATGTTTTTACAAAGAATAAGCCATTTACTGTTCTCCAGCCACACCAGGGAGGCTGCAGCTATTAACATTTCTGTATTGGTAGTATTTGTTTGTAGGACTGAGTACTGCTATCACACACTCCTCAATCCTTCAGGATAAGTTACAGGCATCAAGCACCAAGGTGAATGTAAACTGGAACCCCAAACTAGCAGCCTCTGTCTGAACTAACTCAATGGACAAAAAAAAAATAAAAAGCCGTTTGGGATAGTGAAAGTAAAAATAAAAGTCTACCCCAAAAAAAAATCTATGAGGGTCAACAGATCAGAACATACTGCTCTTTCATTTTCACAGCAATCACAGCTTGCATGAACCTGCCAGTATTCAGTGTAAACAATACTTGGAAAATTTCAGAAGACAAATTTCCTCCTGCAATGTGACATCAAGGTGGTATATGGAATTTTATATAAAAATGTTGTTAGATCAAAATGTATTTGAGGTATAGGCCAGAATTTTTAAAGGAGTTTTGTATTGAAAAGTAGAACCAGCATGAGCTCAGGTACCACATTATGTCTAGATAAGATATTTTTGAGAAATAGGCATTTCTTAGTTACTAGAAAAGCTTCTGGTGGTAATTAAATCAGTAGAACATGTGTAAGCAAATACCATGTATGGTTTTAAATTATGATCTTTATACAAAAGTGTAGTTTCTGGAAAAGTCATACACAACAGAATTTTCAAATACTGGCAGAAGTTTGAAATAGGTGTTTCAAACTTCCACTCATCAAGGAAAATTATCTGTATTTGAAAGTTCTTTTCTATACAACTAACATCTATTTTGTTCATTTTGAGTAAAAGAAAAAAAACAGGCTAAACTTTTTTCATTCCCTATACTTTTTTTTCTACCCTTAACGACATTATTTTATAAAACAAAAGGTTTTGCTTAGCAGTGTTTGCAAAAATGCACACTGAAGAAACAGATTTGGTGTTATCAGCTCTTAGCTTTTTTCATCAAAAAATACTAATAAAGAAGAAGTAAATAAGACATTAATACAGCTTTCTTTTCAAAGCAAAACCTAAACTGCTTAATAAAAAAGTATTTTCAACAGTTTGAGTTATGTACAGATAATATTTTAGAACATTTCACCTTTTGAAATAACATCTAAGAAAAATACACTCTCTCTGGACATTTTCCTTTTTAAATTTCATCCTGACCTTGAAATAATCTGAATAAATTTGATGTGGATCAAACGTGTACCAAAATAACCCATTTATAAAGAGGAAGCTACATAGCCATAGAAATATTTATAAATAGATGGTGCATATAGAAATACAAAAACTGATTTTGCAGAAAAAGCATGATTTTAAGAGATCTGCAGCTGTTCTCAACCTTTAGCATTGCTTATGTGAGCCATGAGATTTTTGTCTAGTACTGAAGCTAAATTAACTCCATGGCTTGGATTTATCCCCTTGGGTAAACCCCTAACACACACAGTACCAGGCAAAAAGCTTACCCTCAATTTCATTTTCCCAAAATTGAAATGCTTTAAAAAATAAGCATAAATGTATTTCAAAATCCAATTGCTTTGGCTCTAAATCTATCTTTTCTTGGCAGAGTGCAGTTGTTTTTAATCTGAATGCTAATATTTTGCAATGTGGCATCAGATTTTAAAGTACTAATTTACATTGTGCCAGAGATCTATAGTATTTCAATACTAGTCAATCAATAAATGATTAGAGTGGTGGGTTTCTGAAGAAGGGAACATTATTTAAACTATGAAATAATACTGCAAATTATTCTGATGATAGGCACCAAAATGTCTAGAGTAGAACAACTGCATTCATTAAACTGTCTCAAACAGAGGGGAAGCAGAGTAGAAAAAGATCTATATGGTTTTAGATCAACCTGTTAAATATGTGTAAGATATAGAAATGCAAAGGCTTCATCGAAGGAGGATAAATTTAACAAAATCCTGAAGTAAGAATTTAGGTAGAAATACCTTTAATAACTGAAAATTGGAAGTATTTGCAGACTGGGAGTTTCAATTGCAATTTTTATTCCTGCCAGCATACCTTGCAGTAAGTAGGGAAAAAAAAATCTAACTTGTTTAACTATCATGTGAAATATACTATATATAAAATTAGTCCATTTTTTATGTGCAGACATAGGCAGAATTCCTAACTAGACTTTTCTTTGGAAGAACGATAAAACAAGTTGTACTATTAATTATTGGTGTTGTATTTTTTTTCTTTCATCTATTGGACTGATTTTTATTTATCAGAAATAAGTAACCTAATACATTCATCAGGCTAATAAACCTTATGTAGTCATTACTAATGTCACAAATGTAAGAACTAAAGGAATTTTCCAAATTATATCATGGCAAAGTTTTTAAGGAGATAAAAAATCTCAGCAGGGAAAAACATGCACTGTTTTTCAGCTAATGTTTTTCTCTGCATCCCTCAGGTTTTTGAATCTAAAAGAAAAACTCTTTACAATGAGGAAGCTGAACTACTAAAGAAATGAATGGATACACTACTGCTTGGAGAAAGCTTCTTTTTTCATTAAAAACTACACATTTTTCTTTCTTCACCAGTTTAAACATGATATTCCCAAATAGACTCTTCAATCAGCTGAGTGCTTCCCCACTTACTGGACAGGTGCATTTCCTGCTAATAAAGATTTTCACCACCCATTCCACAAAACTAGTCCAGTCCAAATAGTTCCTTATTCCAAGCCAAAGCCTTCATTATATATTAACCTGAGTCTAATGCCTTTTCTAGCATTATTTGCCTCAGCACACCTCCTGAGCTGGCACAGTCTCCATGAGATATTTCATGGATCTGCAGCACAGCCAGACCACAGCAAAGCTTTGGTCAAGGAAGGAGCCTCCTCTCTGCTGTTCCCAGCCCCTCCCTTGCCTTCCCAAACGCATGAGATCACACTCACCAGTTCACAAAATGAGCTGGGAAGGGAAGACGTGGCTGAGGGGAGGATAAAGCTAAAATTACAGGGGTTACATGACCCTCCTGTGCCCACTCACAGAGCAGAGGAGAGGTGGCAGTGAGGTGTGTAACAGAGAGCACACACAAAGTGCTTTCCTCACAGCAGTGCCTCCTCTTCCCTTTCAACCACTCTGGGAATTAGGAATACCAGACAAAAATGCCTTACAAAGAGGAAAGGGCCAAAGGGCTGTGTTAAATAGTGGTGTTACAGCACGGGGACAGGAGATTAGCACAACCTGCCTCTTCCCTTGACATCTGCAACCACAATGATTTAAAATCTACTGAAGAGGGCAGGGTGGGGTCATGGAACGCAGAGTGGCTCCAAAGCACTCTAACATTTTACACTGCTGCTACAGCCAAACACCAAATTTCTCCAGGTCTAGGGCTGATTTTCTGCACTTTCTATGGATAGCAGTTGTGAAGGCTTAAGGAATGGCTATTATGAACCAATAGTAATTTTAATACTAGAATATACATATTTTGGTATTCTAGATATTATACATGAATTTTTCCATTTCTGTAGTCTTTATTTTGCTATGTAGGGATTTACAGTACACTTTATTATATAGCTACTATGATAGTTGTAGCTTACTGTATGTATTTTATATGAAGTTTTACAGAGCAGAAGCTTATTTATTTCACATCCTTTTACTGTAGATTTTTACTTCAATATTGGGATTTGGTTTGAAAAAGTTAATGATATTGTAAGCCCAAGTAGCTGACCGAGGATTACTGAGCACAGAAAGAATAATATTATCACTTCAGTGCAGGATCATAACTGAACAGGAAAAATCTCTGAAAGTTTTAAAGTCTGTCTAATGCTGTAACCATGAATCCACAAGAAAATTCATATTCCTGCACTCCATCTGTAGAATGCGCAGAGGGAAACAGTTTTTTCAGTGTTGTTTTTTTTTTTAATAAAAGAAGCCATGTCAGTTTTCATAACAAAAGTTAGCTATTTTCCTTTGAGTTCTATTTCTTATTGTGATATATATATATATATAATTCAGCATCTGCTTTAGTTTTAATTCAATTATCCAGCAGAATATCAGTAATATCTGGAGCACTACTCACCTCCCTGTTGTCACTCTGCCCAGTACAGCTGTATTTCATATTTAGTTTGCTGATCATACATTTAAACACCTGATTTACTTGAGCCTGAGAAGCAGTACAAAACCATCTGGACTGGTGAAAGGCAAAGGCCTTGTCCAGCTCCCCCTCCCACCATTCAGGAATAGTTGCTGTTTTCTTGGTGGTTGGCTTTTCTTCCTTCAACATATCACAGACATAGAGGATCAGGGCCAAGATAGGGTGGAGCTCTTGTCAGGTGTTTTATAAAGGAGTGGGATTCCCATATCAATGAAAAGATCGAATTTTAAATTGGGGGAACTTTAAATAATAGGGGAATAATATTTTATATTGTTTTAGCTCCTGTACCCCAGGATTTCCTCTGTTTATTCACACAATCCTCAAAATTACACTAAGCAACAGCAACAGCCACTTGGGGCATAAAATTTGAGGAAGACAATAGTCCTTGGGGAAACTTTATCTGGAAAGTTAAGGGATGCAATGGAATTTCTACATGAAGAGGTGCCACTCTTCTCCCTGATTGATTCAGTTATCTATTTGCTACTTGACAATAAAAGCAGGTATTGAGTAAAGCAATTGCTTTACTTTATATCATTTACTTCTTTATTATTTAATCTGTTCAGGCACACACTATGTAGCCCATATTATGCCTTTTATTTCCATTCATAATTGCCTGCAGTATATGTCAGCCTAAGTTCTCTGAATATATCTCTGCTAACAATAAACTCATTGTTTATATGGTAAAATCGAGGACATGAAAGAAAAACATAATCAAAGCTTAAAAAAAGACAAATAAAGCACCAATACTGCAAAATGGAATGGAGTGTAAAAGTAGTCAAGGAAAATAAAGGTGGAAAATAAAAGGAACATCATAACAGCATTTGAGATAAATTATAACATTTTTAAGAACAAAGAAACCAAAGGTTATTACAGGAAACAGTATGACTTCTGATAAATACATCCTCTGGTGGCTGAAGAAGTAAACATACAGTAGACCTTGCTTCCAGTAAGCTACATGAATCATCCTGTGAAGAATAAAATCTGCAGGAAACGCGGAGCACTGCAAAAACTGCACATCTGAAGATACAAAAATGACAACATCAGAAGGCTTCTGAAGAAAAATGCTTCAAAATCTAGGAATGATTTAATTTTAAGAGGGAAGATACTGAAGAAACATGAAGAAATACCTTTGAAAGCAAGACAACAGGAAGCAACTTCTGGCAGATAACATCTCTCAATTTCTCCGTGCTTGTATAAATTACTTCTTTTTCATAATAAATATTTTAATATAAGTAAAATCAAAAACACCAATACAGCAGTTTCTATATGCAAAATACTGCAAAATCCATAATGAAGACACATATCAGACTACTAAGATGAAACTCAAGTTCTCAGACCAATTTCAGTTAGTGGCAGAAACCAAGAATTCAAGGACTGGTCATTTCCTCTGGTGGGTGAATTTTAGCCCTCTCCATATGGTACCATTATCTTGCAACAAAGGAAATGTAATATCTCAGTATAAAGCTCTGAAAGTAATTGCAGTCCAGAGCAGCAATTTCCAAGTTAATATCCTATGTTATAAAATTGGTGGGCATTTTGAACTTCTATTCATAATCAGCAACTTGAACTGGCAGGAAATGTGAGCAGGCTTGAATGCTTACCCCAGAATCTGAATGTAAACCTGCAATTTACCTGTGCTGAGACACTCCTATAAACCATGCTACTGGAACAGAGGGGAACCTAACCTGAAAAATAAGTGGATTTTTATATATTTTTTTTTATGCTGCATTCTTATTCTTCAGCTGATTTCTTTTACCACCTCCATCTTTAATTGTACAGTTGACAGTTAAGGAATTTTATGATTTTGATTCTCATTTTTATAATGGACTTGTGGGGGAAAAAAAACCATTAGTTTGGGACAGCCTGACTTGCCAATGCATGACAGCGCCAATGTCTGAGTCAAGCATTCCAACGTGTGATTTATGCAATGTTTTTACCAGTCAACAGAATGCTCTTCATACTTTCAGGCAAGACAGCAATTAAAGATTGCCTTCTGTGTTTAGAAACTGAAAGATTCCTGCTTTTGTGACCATTGTTCTCTGCTGCTGTCAGTCTTAGTATCTATCTCACAACTTGAATGCAGTAATTTCTATTCCTGCTATCAAGAAATTACTGCCCTCCTACATTCTTGCAACTTCACTGTAACCTACCTTATAGGGAAAATATAGGTGTTAGGTTACTGCCATTTTGCTTGGGATTTAGATATTAGCTATTCATAGATATCACTAGTAAAATTTAATTTTCCATTGCTACATCTGGATATTTCCTGAATCAACTGTCATCCATCCTTTACTTATGATTTTATTCAGACCAAGAAATCACCTTGTTATAGAACATGTGCAGCTCCTTGCTTATCTAGGGCCTAAAACAAGGCACAAATTCATCCTTTTCACTGTTTCTGTTTTTCCACATTCACTTGAGACACTTAGAGCCAAAGCAAATCAGTATCATCTTCTCTGTGTTGGGCCCCTTCTTTGGCTTTAGTGTGACCATAATCAAGACGTTGCTATTAATTACACAGAACTATGATTAGAAACTGACATGTTTTGAAGTGCTCAAATATTTATAAAACTCTAGAGCAAAAGTCAGACATGGTATCTGCCTTATGTACAGGCAGGGGAAATATGCACAGAGAACAGCCCAAGATCACTAGTCATCTGAAAAGTCATACATTTTGTTTGTCTGTATTTTCTAAAAAACCTATTGCATTATGTTAAATACCCTGAGGGCTTAGAGTAAAACGTGACTGGAATGAATATAAAGAAAAAACTTTCTGTCTCATTAGATGATCTGAGTTTCAAAATCTGTTCTAAAAGTGTTGTAAAGTGTGTAGTGTTGTAGATTAATGCACTGAATACATTTCCACAGTGCTTGATGTGTTTCATAAAAGGTCCATTTCAGAAGTGTGCTGTATTATAGGTGAACAGTCGCAGTAAATAATCTTGTTACAGAAACCTAAGCAATTTTTACAAGGCGTATTTCTGGCTGACTGAACAATTTATTCTCCAGATGTCACATTGTATTTTTCCAATATAAAATGAAACAGCTTTTTTTTTCTCTTTTTTTTTTAAGGCAGACCCTTTTGTTTGGATCAAAGGTACTTCCTTAAATAGAAAATTCTATTATTAAAACCCATTGTGGTATAAAATTTACACTCTATGTGATTACTATAGTAATTTATAATTTCATTTGATTTAGTGGGATAAAAGACCACCCCATATTGTGAATATTGCTGAGGATAGCTGTGTACGCTTTAAAAATAGGAATCATTAGTTCTCAAACTGATCATCTCTGTTGATCCTAAGGGTTGCAGGCATCTTGACTAGATCTATGTTTAGTTAAAACTGTGTCACTTCAGATGTTACCCACTAATAAACCCATATGTCACATTATAGGCCCTGGAAGATTACATGATAATGTGATATGATAAGAACTGCTTCTCTGGAAGGCAAGGGCAATTAAAAACATTTTCACTAGGCAGACATCATCAGTAGAGATAAACAAGGTAATTTCCCAGTATGTATTTTCTTGGCTTCAGAAAAGAAATACTTTCACAGGAAGCTCTCTCCCAGGAAAATTGACAGACTATCAGCGACATATTTTACTGATGAAAAAAAGAAAAAACAATCTTATGTACTAGTGGATATCACACATTTCTATTTTCTCATCCCATTTTCTTGATTATACAGAGAAAATTAGCATCAAAGGATAAATTTCTTTAAAATAGTCCCCAGTTTATTCTTCATTTCTTAAAATCATCTTTCTCTTTCTACCCACCAAGCTATCTATTCATATAGACCAATATAAGATTGACAAGTAGTTGAATCTAAAATTTTTGTCTATTAATATGCAGGTTGTTACCTAAATAAAATTTCATCAAAATTTAGGATATTGATTTTGCCAGTGAGTGATTTGTTTGATCCAGGGCCTAACTCCCTACTCTGTATTTAGGTTTTTGAGAGATATGGACCTCACAGCTATGAATTTCAGATGATGTGGAGCACATGGAATAGGACTGTTGTGGATTATCCACAGGGAAGGAGACTCCACACCCTCTTTGGACAATCTGTTCCAGGGCTTGGTCACTGTACAGTGAAGCTCTTCCTCATAATCAAGTGGAACTCCCCATGCAACAGTTTGTGCCTGTTGCTTCTTTTTTCATTGCTTGGCATTACCAAGAAGAGCCTGGCTTCATCCTCCTACATCAGATTAGCAAGGTTGCCTCTAAAATTATTCAGATTTAAAACTCTGTAAATTTGTAATGCAACTTCAGATGCCTCTGAAGAAGAGATTCTTTGCTGAACTTCACTCTCATGATGTTTGGGGCTTTTTTCCAAATGTCATTTGAATCCCTCCCCCTGCTACTCATCTGGCAGCTGAGGTCACAAAAATTAAGATAATCAATGCAATATGGAAAGGATATAAATTTGAGAATGAGAGTGTTGATCACAGTATTTACTGCTGGCCAGTGTGTGCAAAGGCCAATGTGCAATGACAATGGTTCACTAACTCAGCTTCTCTGTCACTTCCAGGGTCCATTAGCAGGCTTTGGAATTTCAGTCAAATCCATTATTTTTGTAGCTGAATCAGGATAATTAGCCTGGTCTTTCTTCTTGCTTGAGAGCTGGAAGGTCTCTGACAGTCTTCTTATTAAGGTGCTAACCTGTCAAACCCATGAATGTCCTGTGACAGCCTCAGTCTTGACAGACAGACCCCTCTGCCCTACAGTGGGCTTGTACTAGAGTTTCCTTTTGAAAGCCCAGTGGAGATGAATGAGAAAACTATTTTAAGGCTATTCTGTATATTCTGTATATTCCTTTATATATGCTGAGATACTGACAAACACTGTGAAGAATCCTTCCATTCCTAACATGTTATGAATGACTATGGAACACTATTGTGACTTTTGCTTTTTACCAAAGTTCAAATGGATTTCAGTGAGTTTCCTCACATAAGACTGATTGGATTCATGATCAGATGAAAGTAAAACTGTCTTCTGGACCTTTCCTGGTTAGGACTTCAGCACCAGCTGCATGGCTTTGTGTTCCCTGTGGCTGGTTCATACCACAGCTATTTAATACACCAGATACAGCTCCTTTGGTTGGAATCCCTCTTTTTCCAGGGATATGCTGTTCCTACACTGAGAATAGCACTGCTGAAGGACACCTCGAGGAGAAGAAGGTTACATGAAAGGAAGATCTGGACCCAGGATGAAGCTCTGAAGTCATGAAAGGTGCTAGAAACAGTTACACAGTAATGGACTAGACATCCTAAAAACACTTTGAAAAGCATAAGCCAATGAAATTGAACATTCTTATCCTTAAAATAAGCTCCCTGGGTTGTTTTTGCATGCCTTTCCTTCCTTGCTTTGGAAGAGGTGTGGAAAAGAAGGCAGACCTGTGATGTACTACTCAGTAGCAGATGGCATGGGAGCCAAAAAGAGCAGCATTATTCATTTAAGAGATCCAGGGACAAATATGGTGGTCTCACATGAAAACTTTTTTCCCCCTCTGCTTCCAGGTTTGGAATGCAAAAAAATCAACCTGAGGCTCCATCACTTCCCCCTTTCAGAAGCCTGAGAAAGTGTCTGGACCTGGAGGAACACGTTCCATTGCCACTGGCGTGTCCCACTGGAGAAACAAATGCTCCAACATAAGGCAGATGATGCCAGGAAGAGACTGGGAGCACAGGGAACAGGTAAGTAGGATCAGGTTTTTAAATCTCTAAAACAAAATATCTTTATGCCTTAACTGTTTGCAATGAGCAGTTAGTAGAGCACAAATCAAGACACCATAACATAAAGTATAATGGCAAAAGCACTGAAACATACTTATTAATTACTATTTTTGATACAATTCTTAAGGTATTGGTGAGCTTATAAAATAAGAGAAGGCTTCAAATTAAGGCAAATTGGAAGGGAATCCTTTCACAAAAATACTTTTAATTGGCCATCATTTCCTGTGCTTCTGTTTCCTCCAACTACAGTCACTTGTATCCCTGTTAACTGCCTCCCACACAGTCCAGTCTTTCTTTTTTCTCATCCTACAATGAGGCAATAACACTGTGCTCATCAACTAATCTATTACCATAGAAATGATAGCTACATCACAAATTCAGCAGTCTGATTCCTTGACAGGGTTGATTAGGAATAGAATATGAGCTGGAGGAAAGCTGAACCCTTGATTAAATACAAATAGCTCTTATAATGAATAGGTATAGGAATAAAATATATTTAAAATCAGAAGAAGCATCTTTATATTCTATGAGAAGTATTTTTGGCCTTTTTTTTTTATTTTTGGATTGTTTGGAATTGTTTGCAGAGTTCCGTAACTTCTTTTTAAATCACTCATATTCACACAATGAGTTGTCATATGTGCTCCAGAATTCACTAAAAATCAGTGCAAGTATGGCTTGTAAAACACTAGTTAGGACTTTACATTTCTTTCACAATAAATATATTTAGAATTGCAAATGCACTATAGCCAAGTATACACAGCCACACAAACTCAAGCAAACCTGTAGGTTTATTATTTTTAATCAGAGATACTTGAATTCAAAGGCTGTGCTATTTAGGGGCCTTTCTGGAAGGTTCTTTCTATTCCCTTAATAAAACCACCTCCCACAAGGTATTCTGCATCTTGCCCCAGTCCCAGAAAACCACTTTTCCCTGCACCAAATGAAGACCTCAGCTCAGTAGGACACTGACCCTTTCTTCTCCCAGAGCTTCAATACCTTAATGAATGAATCAAAGTTACACACTTTATTGTCTCCTGAATCAAGACCAGTATTGAGCCCACAGCCACTAAAGCTGGAAAATGACTATTTTTATCATTCAAACCATTCATCCCAAAAGAAGAAATACCATATATGAAAATAGAAGTGTTCTAACAGTTCATTTTTCAAGAGACTGTCTTTTCGAGTTCTCACACTAAATGTAAGTGCTAAATCCTCAATTCATATTTTACTGGAGACTTGACAACTCTGATTGCAACCAGTTTATTTTACCAGTAAAAGTGTACAGTAGGGTGGCATACCCATTCCAGGCCATCTCTATTCTCAGGCCTGCTGCAGGGTTTCTTCTACTTCAGACTATTTAGTCAATGCCATTAATCAAAATCCTATAGCAGAAAATGCATGCATAAGTCCTACACATTTATTGCCATGGCAACAATTCAGGCTCTTGTTCATATGTCAAGCTACATCAGTGGAGATAAATTCTATTGTTTTCACACTGACAGTTCTCTCTGTGTTGGACTTAATCCATAGAAAAATATGGCTTTACCTCTTATTAAAATAAAACACAGACCACCCAACTCTCCAAATTCTCATTCTTCACATTATTTAAGTAAACAATCTGAATAGTTATAAAATTTGTTATTTTGATATTCAGGTTTATGATAGTAATTGAAAAATGGCCCAGTACTCATGGTACTGTCTTAATCTGTGGGATTGGTTAGGAATGTAATTCTTCATGAAAATATATACTCATTTCTGTGAAGCCAAATAACGATGATACTAGAGTACTGTGTTCTTGAATTAGAATCCATTATTTTAAAATAAATGCCTTTAAGCTTTAAGTGAAGTTGATGTAGTTCATTTTCCAACTTAGCTGTGATACTATGATTTTCATAACATAAAAATTAATGATTAATGCATAATATCCTGAGAAAGATTTTATATTTCACTCAGCTCATGATGAAACAGTCATATGGGTGACTCACAAGCGCAAAAGAAAGATAAGAATCATTTTTCATATATAAGCCTCTATAGATTTACTCATGTATGCTCTATTATGAGGAAATCTTAATGCCTGATATAATTTTATATCATTTTACTGTGTACTAGATCATAGTTTTGATTCCTATTTCCATAGACACAGTATGCTTTTCATTATCACAACCTAATAAGAAACCAGTGTTTCATTAATAAAATACTTCTAATGCTTCATACTCTCATTATTCCCTGTGTACAGAGCACCACGCTCCCTGGAAAGGCAGAAGCCTCGCATCAGCATGAAGACACATCCTTTTCAATCTGACCCTTTTCCCACTTCCTCATGCAGATTTAAGTCCCTGCTTTTCCAGCATGCTTCATATTGACAAAGCCTATTACTGTGATATACTACACTGGAGTTCATTTCAACTAATATCCACAGCTACATCTGTTACTGTCAGTGCCCAATCCAAGTTCCTGCCTCAATGAAGATGAAGACAACCATTATTATTTACTTATTGTCACACCGTGTTATGCCAGTATCAGAAACTGCTTCCCATACACACCGTGTGTGACTTGCATCAAATATATATATTTTTAAATGGGGGGCTTTGTGTAATTTGTAAATATCCTGTGAACTTCATTCATATTAATGAAGCAGCGTTTGCACTTTACCGGCATTTTTATGCAAATTGCAGTAACTCTTTGTGTGCCGTGTCTCTGTACGTGACACAGGCCACAGCTCCTGAGGCAAGACTTATTTCCCTGGAGGAGCAGCTCAGGACAGAACATGCCTTTTCTCACCACTTGAAAGAGAGAACCAGGGGTTCTGAAGAGGTTAAACACAGGATACGTCAAATAACTTGAATCTTACAATGTTCTTAATAAGACAAACTAAAAAAAATATATTTGAAGGTCTGAGCAATTCAGAGCAAAATCCCTTTTCTGAACTCCGACAAGTAATGTTTTACCATTGTTTTCTTTGCACCAATTAAAATCATCATGTTTCTCATTGCTCCCAAATCAGACACACACTAGTTTCAATAAAATGTTTTCAAATAGTAATATCTGAAGCAGAACAAAAGCAGCTTTTTTCCATACGCATGAATTACACATCAAAATAAAATTTTAGTTCCCAGTTTAGCACTGCCCTCTGGTGATACATATCTTGGATATGTATGTGACCTATTTCATCTCAGTGTATCAGGCCCAGATCTAGACAAGACTAAAATTAAATTTAGGCATTCAAATCTAAGATAATAACTACTTCATCCTTCCTGTTAATACCTCACCCTATATTTCTGCCCACTAAGTTCCCCAGTGTGAAGCTTGCCCTGTGCAGAGGCAGAATTCCAGCCATCTGGGATGGGCTGTGGATGGGGTTTGCTAAAATCTTACAGATTTGTCCCGTCATCTCCTACAGGAGTCTCTCCCTCAGGAGTGGGTTCTCAGCTTCCCAATGTGCATCTGCAGTACAGACAATCTCAGCCATGCTTTATCTTCCAAAGCCTTCAGTATCTACCATCAAACAAGTGTTTTAAGCCATAAATCTATCTCTAGGTGATTCTATCTGAGTTGCAGGGAGTCATCTTAATCCCCACAGGGCTGAAATTTATGAATCCTGCTTTCAGCAGAGGGTTTCCTGCAACGTTTGCTGTCTATGTATCTCATTAGGAGGTATCCAGTTACCATACTATTGTTATGCAGCTCCGTGGATCCTAACATCTTTAAATCCATTAGGCTGCAAGATTTTTAAAAAGATCAAATCATGCACTATGATGGCTTTTAGTTACAATTGCATAAAGTTAGGTTAATTTTCAATATTCATTGATTATTATCAAAGAAAATAAATCTCCAATCCTAACCTAGAACATTGAAAAACGTTATTGCATTGTTTCTGCCATGAGACTAATGAGCAATGCTGCACTCATAAATGGGTATTTTGTGTATCTGGGATGAAAGGTTGTATGGAAAAATGGTCTGCCACATTTTTGTCATTGGTGTGAAAATCCTTTTCAAGGCTCATTTAGGGAAGCTTTCAGGTGTTGAGCTCCTTTGAAAATCTGACCTTTCATGTGGGTGGCTCCTGTTACTGCTGAAAATGCACCAACAAGGAATGAAAAAGGGGGTATTCTGAATACAGTATGAGGTAAAGAACTAAGAAAGGTAAGATTTGTAAAGAAATATTTTAAGTATAGGAAGATTCTGTAATGTTTGGGTTTGGGTTTTATTTTTAAACACCAATGAAATTTTTTTTCATTTGGAGTCTGGGTCATAGTTGTAGGTAAATAAATATACAAATCTGATGTGTGTCCTATAACGATAATCAAAACAAAAAGAATGAACTTTCACTCCAAGTTCATGGTGCAATACTTCACATTATTAATCAGAATTATATCACAGGATTATTACTTTGCTTAATAATGTGTTTAATGTAAATTTAATGTAAAAGATCCATGATAGAGGCAGTCAAAGCTCTGTTAAAATCCTTTTGCAAGGTTCAGCCACTGCATTAGTAGCTTTAGTCTAATAGCCTAATGTTAATTTGGATTCTAATCTATTATTTTGCATGATATTTAATATGATTTTGTAATTAGATTTTTTTTTTAAACAATGCCAGGAAAAAACTCATATGGGTCAGAGTGCATGACTGTCATTAACTACAGAGCATTTCTGAGACATGTATAATCATAACAAAACTTCTGCAATGAAATAGTGTAGATTATACTGCAGTCAACAACCTGTGTCTTATCCTGGAAGAGAAAAAACACATAACAATGAAGTGATAAACACTTGCAGCTGTTCACACACACTGCTCTCATTTAAAAGGTTCTTAACCTCTTGGCTGGTCCAGAATATTAATTTACATATTCATCTCTAACTCAGATTGAGACAAAAATGAATGATATATTAACGTGCTTCTGATAAACTTCAGTCCAATTGAGAGTTTGAGAACAATTATAGAAAATACTCATTCTGGGAGAAGCAATGATACAAAAGCCTCCAAGAAAAAAGGCACAAGTCTACCCAAGACAAGACTGGGGAATACAGCAAACCTCAGAAGCTTTGGACAGAAAGAAAGGCTGTAAAGAGATGTATCTCCTTTTATCAACTTCCTTCTAAATTTCCAGCAAATCTGTACTAATCTTAAAACAGTGACATAGAAGAATATTCTTTTTTTTCCTAAGTTCTCCTAAGTTTTAAATTAGTTGCCAATATAATAAACTACAATGAAGTAAACATAAAAGTTTATGATCTAAAAATCATTCTTTAGTTCAAATGGAGACTTGGTATCCTTCAATTAAGGTGAAAATAAAAAAAAATAATTCAAGCAGCATTTGTTTGCTCTTATTGAATAAATAGAGAATATGTACACATTGCTTAATTTTTTTCTTGCCTTTTAGGCCATATGGGCCAAATCTTCCTCTTGTCAGCAAATTTTAACCAATTTTCTCTTCTCAGTGGATTGTCCTACTAAAAATACTCAAGAATTATTTCAGTTATGTTCTGTGACATTTATCATAGCCTAATCTGACACACCTCAAAAATAAATAGAGCTAAGAGTACAGAAAACAAAAAAAGCCTCACTTCTGACGAGCTCCAGATGCACAATTTTCTTCAAAAAAAAGAAACTACAGGAAAATTACTAAAGTCATTGGCTCATGGTTCTAAAAGCTGTTTTTTCTTATCAGGACACTGAAAATTATAAGTGTGACTGAAACAAGATTAGAAATCAGCATCCTGGCCCAAAATCTACTGTATTTACAACTTGGTTTAACTTATTATACCTTAGTTTAGCACTAGTGAAGAGCATTGATTCTGTGCACACCATATGAGAATTAATTTGTAGTTGCCAAGTGCAAAGATATTTTCTCAAAAAATATCCATGTACATGCCTATAAAGAAGAGAAGTGATTGCCCTGCAACTCACTTGCTAAAGAAGAAAATAGAAATAGGAAAAGAAGAAAAAATCACCTTTTATTCCTCAGAGAGCAGTAAAGGCAGCAGAGACATAATGCATCACAAGGTAATTTTCATTAAGTCTTAAGTTCTCTGCACACAAAACCTGAACAAATGTGCTCTGTGTCAGGAGACTATCAAGAAAATACAGAAATAAACAATTCAAACCCATAGGACCTAAAATGTTAAACCAAATTCAAGCTGAATCCCAGAGCTGGTGAAAGTTTGCCACCAGACTATCAAAGAATAGACATATGACAGTAAAAAAAAACCAAACAAATAAACAAAAAAAACAAAAAACCAAAAAAAACCCCAACACTCTAATGTGAGACTTAGCAAACTAAGTACTCCACTAGTCAGTCCCATAATAATAATAATAATTTCATCTCATATCCTGCTTCCTGATGGCCCCACTCTCAGTTCTAAGGGGTTGCAAGAAGAAAGGGAGAGAAAAAAGTTCTGTAATATTCTGTTTCATTATGCAAATATCAAAAGTAATCACTCAGATCAGAAAGCCTGCAGCAGTATCTTGAGGATGGAACAGCAGCCTCTGATATCTTTCCTTCACAGCTTTTAAATTCCAGGGTCACAGACCTGCCCAAGTTTTGCCCACCCAGACTGTCCTCTGCAGTCACTGTTTCTCTCCTGGATGCAAGGTGAGGATTCCCTCTGGGTCCGTGCTCCATGACAGCACAGCACTCCTGGTGTGGAGTCCTGGAATCATCCAAAGTCCTAATGACTACTGGCAAAGTTTTCTTTTTAAAGAGCTTGTCATTTTCTAGGGCTGTCTTTCACTTAGAATTTAAAATATACATTAAAAGTGTTTTGTATTGCAGCTATTTATTTATGGTACAAATCTAATGAAAAAAACATCCCCACAAAACAATCTTTCAGGTAAATACTTATCTAAAATAAAAACCTGAATAAAGGCTAAAGGCTGCAACAAAAAATATTCCAGAGTGCACTGTGCAGTTTTACATAAAACAGAGCTATCGTGAATATAATGTAACTAAGTCAACCAATATATGATTGATTTATTGTATTGGAATCCATTAAAAATGTTCCATTGCAGTTTAAAACCATATAGTCATTAAATATCTTTGAAAACACACATTCTCTACTGTCATTATAAGGTACTCTTGACAGCACATCATTTTTAATGGCACCATTATAAACAGGATTCCTAATGGCTCTGTTTAGTATGTAACAGAATTGGAAGTCAGTAATATACAGAATCGTATTCAACATAATCAGATAACAAAGAGCACTGAAGGAAAGATGAGTGCACAATTAATAGTTGAATAATTATTTTGTGTAAAATGAAATGCATTTTAAATAGGGTGTCAAATAGGCATTATAATGGAAAAATGGAACAGTGGAATAGACTTCATGTACATTACTTACAAGTACAACATGAACTACTGGTGCTGATATGTGATCTAAACAGGAGATAGTGGAGGGAAGATTATGCCCAAGGCTAATTGCTGTGATAAAGCTGGTTTCCACTTGCAGCAAACTGTTCTGGGCTTAAACCAATCCCCCATCCAGCACATGTGCCTTAAAACACCATTTCAACTTCACCCTTGTTTTGTTTGTGGTCCTTTCTAATAACAGGGCATTGAAGGAACAACTGTTCTTTACTTTTGTCCCTTGAAGTGCATGGGGGTAGTCAGTCTTCAAGTGTCATTAGTCCTCACCTTCACACTATGGAATTTGTGAATCTTAAAGGACCTCAGGAACAATAAAGTTCATCTTTAGTAGGCTGCAGTTCAGGAAGCCAGGCATTTAAAATGAAAACCATGTCCTAATTCAGCACACAAGAGACAAGACAGATTTATATGAAGTAAAAAGGAAAGGAGAATTTTCCCAATGCAGCACTATCCCTCACTATCCCTCAGTGGTATGAAGAAAATAGGTTTCCTGACTCACCGTAAAAACTAATGGGACTGTAGCAATGCTCATCAGCACAAAGTATTCACCCCAGGTACCTTCTGCCTACAAGGCCTGCAAGCTGAGGGAAAAGGATAAATGAAAACAAGGTCCTGCAAAGAGATTCTCTAACTGACCTTTATTGCAGCACAGACATATTAACATAAAGCCATAGAGAATTTTTAATTATTTCTTATGATGTATGGAGGCAAAAGTTGATATTCAGGAAGATCCTAATCAGCCACCAAACTTAACAAACCTAAAAAACAAAATGAGTGTGTGTGAATGTGGACTCATGGATTCAGGTACAGCTATCACCCTTTCTACAGAATCTCCAGTGCTTAGGTGAAAGCCCAAGGAGAGATACTAAAGTGGGTCACCACAGGTTTAATTTCCTTCATAATGTCATTTGTGGCAGTGCCATCCAAAAAGAGGAAGTGTCTATATACAGTAATAAGCCATTCAAACTGACAAAATCTATTACATACCTCTGTGTAAGTAAAGAGCTGAGTTACAGCCACAGAGTCAATTTAACAGTGCACTTATCTACAAGTATTAATGGCTGCATATATTTGCATATTTGTATGGTTTTCAGTGATCTGCTCCTAACCAAAATAAGGAAATATGGACTTGCATACAGAGGATCACCTTAGCTGGTAGTATTATGATGTTCATCTGATCTTTCTAAAATATACAAGATTTGTGAATGCTTAAATTTATTGTAACATCAGAGCATTTATGTTTTAGCATGTGACCATTAGGATAGATTTTTTTTTTGCCTTTTCTACTGTTAGGAACTACCTATGTAACCAAAAAACTACATATTCCCCTTTTACACTCCATACTAATTAGGAAATAAGGCAACATACAGAAAAATATATTAAACCTTAAACTAATGATGTTGTGAATAACTGTGTGAGTTCTTTTCCCCAAACTACAGTCAGGCATAGCTCCAGAAGATCTGTTTGCCATTTTGGTCTCACTCCCCAGACTTTTTCTCCACTCTGCCATAACAAACATAAATGTAAACTGTCCCTTACATATGTGAGAATCTCTGCACTCTCACTGGTGTTATTACTTTGCACTATTACTCAATGCCCTATGCAAATGAAAAAGCACTTTTTTATCTATAACACAAAACATTTTAAAGCTTTTTTACTGATACCTGCTTTTCTGAAACTAATGCAAAAATATCTGTATATATAAAAAAACATTTTTTTAGTAGTCTAATGCTGTCGGTTCCACAAAGACTTTAGAGCTAACACAGCTAAGTACAATATATATATGAATATAAGAAGTATACACCCTACCTCTGAAATGTGGCACATGCATAGGGGGCACAGATCAGGTGTGAAGGTTTCAACAGTCACATATTACAAGGACTTTGATAACCACAGAGACTAAGATGCAAGTGTTGAAGGGACAGGGAGGTAACTCAGAACTCTGCTGTCCTGAGGCTGCCAGACAGGGCTCTTGCTATCTAAATACCAAGGTAGCTCTACACCAGCTCCCTGGAGGATATTGCTGACTGCATTCCCTTCCACATCCCAGCAGGAGCTCACTCTGAGCCAGGTCTGCAAGAGCAAGGCTCTGGACTGCTCAAATACCACACAAGGTCAAGTATTGGGAAAAAAATCAACACATGAAGGGCTCTAATTTTACTATCCATAAAAGTATCAATCTTGAAATAATGCTATTTTAAAGTTTTAGATTCCTAGTTGTAAAATGGTATAACTGTCCAGGGCTGCTGTGACGAAACATTTAATCATTTGCATAAAGGTTTCCACAATACAATGATAATTTCTACAGGAAAGCCGCAGAAATATATTTTATCAAGTTATATCAGACTTCTAATTTTTTTTTTTGGTCAGAATTATTGCTTTTTAAAACAGACTGAAGTAAATAATGCACACAAAACGTACTTATCTGATTGAGGATTTCATAATAACATAATATATAAAAAATACAGCCTGAATTTGAATAATCTAGTTTTTGAATGTTTGACTTTTAAACCTTACTAGCCCTCTGTTATATACCTTTGTTGCATGTGCAATATAAAACAGAATGACCTTCATCCATTGCATCCTTGTAGTAGAACAGAAACATTTACTATAGATTTTATTATAAATGCCTTAATGAAATTCTAATCAATAATACTTCAGAGAATGGTAAAGAAATTGATTTCATAGATAAAAGGAGATGTTATTATCTCAGTTCAGTAACTATGAAATAGAAAGATGAAAAAGTCTGGTTTTCATATGAGAACTGAGCACAGCTGTACAGTTATATAATAAAGTATCACTTGTATCCATGGCAATAGGGAATAATTGATGCACCACAGTTATTTTTATAAACTCAAAGAAAAAAAAAATCAACTGGAAATTTCTTTGCCAGTTTCTTGGCATTGTATGTTTTTTATCTGTACATAATGTACAAATTTATAGTCTGAATACACTCACTGATCTGACTCGTTGAATAAAACATGCTGGGTTTTGCTGCATAATAAAGAAGATGGGGATCTCATGCCCTACAACCAAGTCTTTCATGAGGGATTTAATGAAAAACATTTCTTGGAATAAGATATATCGTTACCTTAAATTCAGATTGCATTGGATTTGGGATCTATATACCATAGGGATTTTTTTTTTAATGAATAAAATGTTTTTCAGCTGTCTTACAGTGGCAAGTTTAGGGGCATTTTAGTGATAGTCAGTAGATGCCTATAATTTAAAAAATCTAAAGGAGACCCAAAAGTTTCGTATATTTTGTCACTTGGACCTTCCCTGATAGAGTTACATCTCTCTGTCCTTGTTGAGGGAAAGAAAAAATTATGACAAAATTCTTGCCATTTTAAAGGAAGATCCACACTTACCTCTTGAAATTATATGAGGAAAGGAGATTGTTTTGGGGTTTATTGTAATGATGAGATGAATTCACTAGACAACTGAAAGAGGGTTCAGGTGCTCCTGCCAGTCTATTAACACCAATCTTGCCTACAACAGAAAGGAGTTACTTTACTTTCTTTTTTTTCCCCCACATGCAGACCCATTTATTCATTACAGGGTTTGCATTTGTAATCAGCCCTGTTTGTTTTGCTTCAGAGATAGCAATGTTTTGCTGTAAAGACAAGTATTCCATCAAATCAAACCTCTCATATGTTTTCTTTAGCATGATCTATTGCAGTATAATTTTCCAGTGGCATTCAGATGACCATGACAACAAGACCTTTTGTGATGGACCTTTTGGATTTCACTTTTTTTAAAATTTGCTCAAATCAGAATTCTAATAGTTGTTTCAAATGTAAGATGAACAATGCTAATTGGTTTCTGGTTTTATCTGCTTTTTTTTATTTCTGCTTTTATTTTTTTTTAAGCTGACTTCTGAGGATAATTAAATAAATTGCATCTTCAGGACAATGGACAGGCAAGATATCAGAACTTCTTATTAAATGATAAAGCATAATACAAAATCCTTCACAAACATTCTCCAAAGTTTGGGGAACATTTGTGTATGCAGTACAGTATTTTTCTCCTTTACATACCACGGCATCATCACCTTTTCTCATTTCTTTCAGTGCTCCTTTTCACTTTCCCCTTTCCTGGCATCTGTAGGAATCGTTTGCCTGAATTATCAGATGGATATGAACACAAGCTATTTGCTTTTCAGAGATTAAAAATGGATAGTCTCTTAGAAATACCAGCTGCAGTTGTTTATCAGGGATTCTATTATTTTGGAAACTGCATCACCATTTGCTTGAGCAATAATCCTGTTACAAAATTTTTCATGAGACCAGCCTGAGAGTGCCTTTAAATACTTGGAATGGAAGGAGACAGGGACGTATAGAAAATCCACATATTCACAGTTTGTTTCCTCCATGCTGGAATTTATAAGTTTATTTGGCAATTCATGGTAAGTGAGTTTGACCTGGACTTTCACTGGACAGCACCAGGCACAAGCTGCAGCACACACCTAAAGGAACACTTTTACCTAATAAAAACCAGTTTTAGCTATAACTTCCCTTCTGCCATTCAAAAAATACAGCCACTTATAATATAACCAGTTTCCTTTTCAGCTAGTGACTGTTCTTAATTCTGTTTATATTTAATGACAGCATCTAAAAATAGTTATTCTCCATTATTTTATCTTTTTACGCTGTTTCTTTTTCCTTCTTTTACTAATATATCAAAATGCCTTTTTTGTCTAGGGATACTGAACAGGGAATTAAAATGCATTAACAAAAGAAAGGTTATGGACTGTGAGTCAGCAAGAACAAAAGAACCAAATACATCACGTAAAAGCTAATAATATTTAGATAGGGAGCTCAGAATTTAGCATTTTCATTATATTTTTCAGTTAGCATGAAAGTTTAATCTTCCACTAATCATTTAAAATGTAAAATGAACGGGTCTTGGGCATATCACAGTCCATACTCAGGTCCCCAGGAGAGCAAAACCACAAAGGAAACCTAACAATATGATGCTATATATTCTGAGATATTGCCATTCAATCTGATTTGCCACATGCCCATACATTTTAATGCTGACTTCATTATGAAATCTCTTCTTGATTAATCATTGGTGAACAATGACTAAATTGAACTCCAGCATCAGCTTGAACTGAGACATTGTTAGGAGCAACACTCATTTGAAAAGCAAACCAGATGGGCCAAGGAAAGGTCAGTGTGGTCCTACCACGGTGACAATGGACAAATGGATAAACCAGTGGCAGAGGTTGTTGAACTCAGACTACAGTAGCTTGAAGAACGTGCTGTGAGACTGTTTGCATTCCAGTTCTCTCCTCCAGTATGTGTTAACTTCTTGCTTTTTATGGTAAAGACTTGCCTTTACAATCTCCAACAGATGTTTCTGTAATTATCACCTACATAACCCTGACTGCTATGAAACAAAAGGTGTACTACAATTTTCCCAATTTATTAATAGACAATCTCTAAACACACACGACCGAGAGATTTCCAAAACAACAAATTCTGCTAAGGAGATGGATTACAAAACCGCCCTAAAACCTTCCCCAGCTGCCATTTCAGCCTTGAAAGTGCCACAGAGCACTCCTGATCCACCTAAAAACTGTGTCAGATTCAATCTTATCTCACACTTGATTTTTGTCACAATTCTCAGGGACAGCTCTCCCAAGTCCCTCAATTGCCTTAATTGAAGGAGAGTCCCCACCAAGCCTTTTCCTGGGCATTGACCAGGACACTTCATCAGGCCCATTTAAACTCTAGGGGAACACAAGGGAATGGAAAACCAGCCCAAAATCCAAGGAGCCACAAAGTGGGCCTCAGGCCTCCTTTAACCTCTCAGCAGGGCACTGTCAGGACTGAGAAGTGGTCAGAAGTCTTTGCCCAGGCCTGCCACTGGTGGATTTTTTAAGTGACCATCCATAATGCTGTTTAGCCCTACTAAAAATAGTATTACCACTGTGTCTCTACATTTCCTTCAAAATAAATACTGCTTATTTATTGACACTGACTGTCATTTGAGCAAATTGGAAAGTAAAATATCTCTTAATATTGACTTTTTTTAACCATGATGAAAATTGCAAAACTTTATGGTAGTCCATATACTCTACTACAGATGACATTTTTTAAGCTTAGTAGGTTCTGTCAAATTGATATTTTGAAGTTACTAAAGAAAATATCATAAAATATGGTTATATCTGATATACTAAGATAAGAAAAAAATCTCCAAAAAATTGCAATGCATGGCTTCTAAACATCATATCTTTTTTCTAGCATCAACTGTGAGTAAATGTATTTTTAGTGCATAAGTTAATCTCTCCTCTACAACTACGCTTCTTCACATCAAATTCTACCTCATGATTGCATTACAAGTGGCTGATAGACTCGATTTCTCTTTAAATGCTTTATGTCCAGTGGTACAATCTACATGTACACAGAGGTATAGTCTAAAGTTTTAATTGTCTTGGCCTTGTTTCAGCAATACATGATAGAAAACCTTCATCCACACAACTAAATTAGCTACTGGAGCTGTATAAAACTATGCAGAAACAATTGGAAAGATGTGTTTTTCTACTAAGCTCTGAAATTCTCACATCTGAATCATGGCAATAACAAGCCAGGAATGAATAATGTTGCCCATCCAATAGCTTGTAATTTAACCCAGTATATCTATTTTTGCCAGATATATTTATGGGTCTTAAAATAATGCCAAATGCAGAGATTACTGTTGAGATACTCCTTCCTTGCTCAAGAGTTTTTACAGTAACAGCAGCACACAATATAAAGCAAGTGGGTTTGTTTTTAATAAGGTTAATGCCCTTTCCTAAAAGATCAAAAAGTCTAAGTCAGATGTTGAATTCACAAGCAATATCCAGGGTCATCTGCAAGACTGCAATAACCAAAATCTTATAAAGGAAAGTCACAGCTATATGAACTTCATATCCAAGTGACATTCAAATTTTGCATATAAGAGTTTTCAATAATAAATAAAATCAGGAAACTACTTTTCAGATCTATTTTTTATTAAGGAGGTACTGCAGTAGCTGTGGCAAGAGTTATAGAATTTCATCAGAACACCTTCTAGGACCACTGCACTCTTATGCTGATCCCAGAGGAGCCACGCTGTACCTGCCTGAGACCATCCCAACCTTGTGGGGACAGTATAAACCACCTTCACCAATACTCTTTTCACCCACTTCATAAGGAAAAACTGACCCTCCCTACGCTGCTTACAAATGGCTAAACTCACACTTCACTGCAGGCTAAAGAAACATTCTCTCTGTCACAATTGTTGAAATTACAAAAAGAGATAAACACTCTTCCTGTGAGCTCTCAAACCAAGGAACTGCACAAGCTTCCCACATTTATTCAAATCAGGGGTAGTCCTCAAAAGATTAATATATTTCTGTGAGTTTTAGTTGATGATGGGGTCTCTGGTGCAGGCCAAATAACTTTCTTACTTCAGAGGAGATACATGACACATATGACACTCTGCTCAGTGGAATCTGACACAAGGACAAATTCTTGTAGCCCACACTTCGCACTTTTGGTCTGTTTGAGCTGATGAATCAATACTACAGAATTGCTGTCTCTGGTTTCTGTGCTGGTTGTGCACTGTCAAATATATTGTCTTCAACCTGAGTACAAAACATTCAGGTTTTGGCATTACTTCCCTTTCCAAAATTTAAATCTACTTTACATGACATCCTCCTAAGAGAACTCTGGTTGGGGTATGACACCATCAAGTCTTTGTAGCTCTGCCAGTAAGGACAGTCTTTCAAGTTTCTGTAGCACTAGAAGCCACAGGGAAGAAAGTATTTTAGATTTATAGAGGAGTAATTTCTAATGGTTTAATTTTGTACCTACTGTTTTAAAAAACTGCTGACAGAAAAACCATGGAAGGTACTTGTGCCCAGAGGGCATACATTGGACAGAGGCTGCAGGAAAGGACAGGTTATAAAGGTATCAGAGAAGTGACCAGTTTGTCAGGAATTTTTCTGGCAAGCAGATGGATATTCTGCACTTCTCTCTACATCTCACTAGCTGTGTTAGAGCACTCTGGTGGGTAGTGACTGTTTAATATCATTGGGGAGTTGCACAGAGTGGAAAAGTATAGAGTGTTTCAAGGATTTTCATGGTTTTGTGCTGGCAGAGGCTACTTACTATGGGCATAGTAGAATATGTCAACTTTCTTTACAATTTTACTTCACTCTCGTTTTAGAATCATTCAGTTGGTAAATCTCAGACTGCAGGAAATTTATTTCTCATTATGACTTGAAGAAGACTGTGACTGGTGAAAGGCTAGATAAGAATATTATGAAAGCTCCTTTCAAGGTGTAGTTTCAGTAATATACATTTTTATACCGTATAAATTTTATAGAGATAAAAATCATTAACTGTTTAATGATTTTTACATTTGGGTTCCTAAACTGTATCTTAAATTGAGACTTATATAATCTGTAGAGTTTCTTCCTGCATGGAAGCAATTCCTTATAGGAACTTAGGTGAGCATTTGAAAATATATTTTGTTTTCCTAGGCAAAAATCTCATTGAATAAAAGTCTGAACATTAATAAGATAGGTATGAACAATCTGCTCGTGGCACAGCCACTGATGTCTGATGACCTGGTTGTATATAAAAAACAGTGGGGATGTATAGATTTCTATTTCTACAGATTGCTCCTGTGTACTATAGATTATACGTTATTAAATTTATTTTTTTTATTATTTCTGGAGATTTTGCAGAGTACTTACGAGAGCACTGTAGGTATACAAGCATTTCAGAGACATTTGGATGGCAGGATGAATGCTACTGAACTGTTAAAACCTTGTGGGTCTAAGTTTCCATTCCTCATAAGTATGTCATCTGCATGGCTTTGTAATAAAATTATTGAAAAAACCTGCTCTGTGCAGAAGCTCTGTAAAAGGTTGACTGTGCAAGGCTATATGTTCTTAGAGTTTGTAGTGTGTAATTTGGAAGCAATATTTTTGTATAAAGATGAAAAAGGGGAATAATAAAACATCATTGGGACAATATTACAGTTTAAATTATGGCACTCACTGTCAGGTGGGAAGAAAAAGCTACACACAGTAAGTAGTAGTAACATCGTCTGGAAAACATGGGTTGGAAACAGTTTTCTACACTGAAAAAAATATCACTGAAAGAATATTACTTAGATAAAACATCAGAACTTTTTTAATTACTGTTGGCTTTTACGTTCAACTCTTAGCCAAATAAATCCTGATGGAAGACTATCTTCAGATCACCTATTTTTAGTGACCCCTTCAATATCACACAATATTTTATTTTCCACTAACATTCCAGATATTTTCACAGAACTTCTAAAGAGAACCCATATATTCAGATACACCCCATCTAAGGACATGCCTCAATTTTAATCTTTTTTTTTTTTTAATCTTAAAGAGACTTAGTTTTAGTATAATCTTGGGGACAGGTGCCTACTTGTGTTATCAAATGCAAATATGTGTTTGGTTCATATCTTCCACGAGTCAACAAGAACAGCACAGTCACAAGGCAATGTCCTGCCAAACTGTAGGGCTATCTTCAGGTGGAAAGAATGGCTCACATAAATTTTTCTAGATATATCACAATGGAAAAAATACACACAGGTGTCACACTACCCAGCACCATTACATTCCTCTCACTTGTAATTCCAGCCAGGAAACAGCAAGCTTCACCCTTGGAGAGACTCATAAATAGTTAAGTACCCTCTATCAACACACGATAAAAGGGAAAAATAACCAATAAAACTACATAATGAACAACTACTGAGCAAACAGAGCTATAGCACTCAAACACAGTGAAGTTATTGCCTAGGCTATTACAAGGATTTTACAGTAATATCATTTGATTTTCCAGCTTCACAGCAATTATATCAAAGGTCTCTTACTCTTTTGAGATGTGTATCATTGCTTTAAAATAAATTCTATTATGAAGTCCAAGGTGGAAAGGAGAAAGAACAAAAAAGTTGTTCAAGGTCAAAGATAACAGTGTTCAATAGCTTATTTGTAATATTTTGTCATCTTTCTTTAACTCCTGAAAGTCAAGTGATGTTATATTCCACTTCCTGCACAAAGGATGCAGTAGGGAAAAACTTTTTTTTTTTTTTTTTTTTTTTTTAATTTGTGTGCCACCATATATAAAGGGAAGCTCAAATTCTTGATTTTGGATGCAAATTGGAATTTGCACAGTTCAGGTTAAATTGACTTTGGCTTCATCTCTCAACATCTGAAATCATACTGCAGTTCTCTGGTGCTTTTAGGACATAATTAGATAAATTCATAGATTAAGCTGCTCCTGGCAGTACTCGCTCTTCTGTGAATAGTGAACCAATTCCACAGCACATTGAAATACAAACTGGAGTTGCAATACCAAGTTGGCAATGAATCTTTGCTGTTGATTGTTGTGTGCCATATGGACCCACTTAAGCCTCTTCCATTTTTGGCTCTGGAAGAGCAGGCAGCCATTGTGGCCAGTCATGAGGTCAGTTTGGAAACCAAACGGCCCAGGTGCACAGACTCCAGCAGGGCCATCTGCATCCATGGCTGGTTTTTTGGCTGCATTTACCCCTGCCCATATTTAGACACGATATCTGCCTTCTTGCGTAACGCCACCATTCTCTGCCAAACAGAGCCCTGCAAGTCTGTCCTGATTTCTGTTGGGACCACGAAATACACCCAGGATATTGCTAATTTCTGAACCTATTCTACTCTTATACTTCAAATATGAAAAGAGCTAGCATGCCTTTTTTTCAGGATATTTCTTCTATCATATAAAGCACATAGAAGTTCAGATGAAAGTTCTTACAAACTTGAATGTGGATGTTAATATTCACTTTTTCAAAAGTTTGGTGCCAACTACCAAGGAAATCTGAGATACTCAGAGGAAAGATTAGAAGTGTAATTATAATGATATTGATATGGCTACAGCCTCTTACTTTGTTCAAAATGCAAATGTTTTATCCTTTGATTCACAATTCTTTAAAGGGCTAGATAGATGTACATTAATCAAGCTTATTTTGTGCTCAACAGTATCACAGTTAACAAATATCTACTGGATATTTAAATTATACTTATGTTTCCTGCTACAACTTTCTGAGGCAGAAATAATTATACTGGTCTTTTATTTTTCCCTTCAAAAAATGAAAAAAAGTATAAATTAGAAATATTGCAAGGCTATAAAACTGTCTGAAGAGCAAACAAAACACAATCTAGAGCAACTCATGCATTTCATATATTAATACCATTCTGTGCATACATTTTCTGTTTATCACTGTTAAAATCCAACATCATGTTTAACCTTAAGTTTGGAGAAAATATTGAAAGTATTTTTGTAAAATCTAAAGAGAGTCTGATCCACCAATGTTGTCATTCAGCTTCTATATTTTTCTTACAGGATGCAATGCAAAAATCAAGAAATTGTGAATCAAGGTCACAATATTTTAACAGAACCTTATAAAATTGTTATTGAGAAAAGAAATATCTCATAAAACATATAAAACACATATACAGAGATACATTAAAAGTCACATACTAGAATTCTTCTATTCTCATTATTATAATCTATACTTTCAGTTTCATATTATGATTTGTTATAGCTTTCTCCATTTTAAAATCGATTAAACAAATCCTTTCTTTATTCTGAGCTGGAGAGAAACACATCTCAAATGCAATTCATCCTTGCCTTGCTTTCCTCTATCTTTTGTGCCCAACTGTCACACAAACCAGTTCTGTCACTCTGGTTATTTTTGCTGATGCAACAATATGTATAGGACAAAGTATCTACAGAAAATCCTGTCTTGACTCAAAAGAAAATAACAATTATAGGACCAAGAAGCTTTGCATAAAGCATTTCAGGATAGTGTAAGCTGCACCAAAATGAAGTTCTGATAGAAGATGAAAATGCCAATGAAGAGCTGCATCATGGTCAAAGTAGCTTTCCATTTTTAATTTCACTTGAGAAAGGCAAGTGTCTCACTCCCTGCTTAGAGTTAGCTCTGAATCTCTGCAGCAGTAGCCTTAACCTTATCCACAGGCCCTCAAGAAAGTTATGTTTTGTAGTCAGCAGCCTCCAAAAAAAAAAAACAAAACAAAAAAACCACTGTAAAAAAGCTTTTCCTCCCAGGAAAGAAGTAAAATGAAGGTGACAGTCTGGAATACTAGTGAACTGGCAGTTTTTTCACATTGAGTCTTTGTCAAATGACTGACAATACATTTCAGAAATATGTGAACAGTGGCAAACACATACAAGCCTTTGGAGAGCCCTAGAATTCATTTGTACATATTTTACACCAAGGATATGGAATAAATGCATCCAGAAAATGATTTAAAATTCCAGACACACATGCTGCACTCTGATTGGCATCTCAATAATGCCTAGGAAATACAGGTTTCTTTGCTCGATTTTTGTGTATGGATTCTGCCTCATATTAGTAATGAGCTGTTCCAGTCCAGCCAGTGCATCTCAGGGCACTCCTTCAAAGGTTACAGTGTTGCTATCTGAGCTTCATTCTTTACAATGTCATTTAAGTGCAGCAGTTACCTAATTCAGTGTTTTATGGACTACATATATGTTTGTGTAACTGTATATGTGTATCCTATTCTTTTCCCTTTTGTACTAAACAAAAAAACCCCAAACTATTCATCATTCCACAACGCTAAAGAACTTCTAAATGTCTCCCTTGTATTGTGTCAGAAAACCCAACAAGAATTTTTAATGATTATCCATAGGTAACAATACTGATAGAGAAGCAGGGATCCGAGCCAGCACAATCTCCCCAGCACACCACTCAAATGTCAGAGACCCCTTCTTTGCTGCATCCATGAAGATGTGTGTGATGGCCACACCATGCCTACAATATCACTCCTGCCAAAAGATACTGGCTAGGAGCCAGACTCACAGCCTGCTCTCTAATGAGAGAAGAGATATGATAAGAAAAGCCATAATGAACACCAAACATACTGACATAAATCTTTACAAATGCAATGCAAGTGCCTTCGACTTGTTCGTTCTGTTTACTGCTAAGGTTTTCAAGTAAGCCCTCTTGAATCCTCCAATTTCACACTGGCTTCAGACACATCTGGAACTACTATATTGCTTATTTGTAAAAGCAGAGCTCACCAAAGTACTACTGCTGCATTAACATTTTCTCAAAAACTAAATAAATAAGCAAAACACCTTACAGAATATCCGACAATGTGCTTTAGTTACAGCCATCAGGCTTCTCCTTTTTTCTGTTGTTCTCTTGTTACCAAGTAATCAGCTGGGTCTTCTCACCCACACAGCCAAGCAGTTGTAACTGGGAACTGCCTTCTCCTCCCCACAGAACATGGACATTTACCTGACTCACCACTACCAAGCTACTTAGAAAAATAAGGTTTCTGTTTAAAGATACAAAGGAAAGATCAACTTGTAATACAAATAATTCATGTCGTGTTTAATTTTATGTTAAATTTGCATTTTCCAAGTCACTACAATGCCCCTTTGAGTGTTTCAGGCTTATCTATAATTGGGAAAACATAGATAAACATCAAGTTGCTCTAAATCTTCATAATCTCCGAATTAATATGGTGTATTTGCAAATGTTCATGTGAAGATGAATTTTTCTATCTGAAAAGAAAACCTGGGAGAAATGACAATGAAACAACATGTAAATTTAGCTTTAAAATACCTACAGAGACAGTACTATATTTAATCACATATATCAAAATAAAAGAGATTGCCATGTTCTTAATCAGAGCAAATATATAACAAGCTTAAAGGAAATCTCTCTACATCACACTGTATAAAAGGATATGTCAGCACAAATGTAAAGGACTTGGGGTTTTGAGATAAATCAGCCTTGAACAATAATCTTCTGATAAATCTCAAATTCCAGATGGTCTTTGTGGGTTTCAGACAGCAGCTGTATTCAGAGAGCATCATGATGAGGTATCTGGCTTATTTTAAACAGTAAATGCAGCTAGTGGCACTGTTTTGATATTACTTTAAATAGTATCTAGCATATACATATATTTTTAAGACAACTACTTGATCTCCAGTGAGAACATACCACAATATCCTTACTTAGCTCTGAATTTCTTCATGTAGGTATTTGCAATATTTTAAAAGAGATTTGGGAACTTATCTAACCTTCCACAAATGTACAAAATACAATCTGCCACTTTACTACCTTTGTAATAATGTTATGGCTAAACAGTGTTTTTAATCCAAATGCAAATCTCCAAATGTTCTTACAATAAAACTGCTTTTGGTTTTTTTTGACACAAATTCTTAATTAATTTGGCTTCTTGATATTATAAGCTATAGAAGATCAACCACATAAAAATGAGATGTCAAATCTCTCCCATACATCAGGCATAATGCTATTTTCATTGTATCTTTACAAGACATCAGATATGTTAATATTTATGGAGTATACACTGAGGAATACTGCTAGAATTAATAAATAATAAAGCTAATATTTTTTTCAAAAATAAATCATCAGATATCTCATTATAAACTGGATGTCTTCAGTTGTAGATAATTTAGTACAGTAATAAATAACAGGAGAGCACAGTGCTGATAGAATTATATTTCATTATTTAAAATATCTTTCTACTCATATAAGAATGTGTTCTTTTGTGTTCAAACTCATGTAAATAGAACTGGTTTAGAATTGTGGGTACTTTCAAACAAAAATTAAGTTGCCTCTAACACGCCAGGTAGACATTCCTGAGCAGATGTATATAACATGCACCATTTCTCAAAGGCACTTTGAAATCATCCTGGGACGTGTCTTTGGCAAGATGTCACTCAGGGAAGTTTGGCCCACTGTTCCTATTGTCTGACAATAATAGGATTCTTCCATCTTGAGCAACATGTACAAGCTTTAATCTTGCCATTTTTGACTCTCACTGTAAAAGAACCAATAATAGGTAAGAGTTTGGGCGGATGGGGATTTTTGTGCAACAATTAATGAGCAAATTATTGGGTAAGACTTTATAGAGGTCTTGCATAAAATTTTGGGGCCCTCAATGACTCAGCAGTAACATCTAAGAATATGGTGCATGTTGATACTGGTGTTTAGTATAGTTAATAAGTTTGACTCCATTCTGTGTATCCAGTCTCTCAGCTCAGTTTTGTAAAATCAGTTGGGTTTCAACCCAGGAGTCTACATGGCATTCTCAGTATTCTGAGAAGTGCTGGAGGAGTGGCTCTGTCTCTCTAGAGCTGGGATTTTCAAAGTGTGCTACAGAAAGCAAGTCGAGTAATCAAGTGAAAGTCAGAAGGAACTGATGCTGAGCTCCATTAGATCCCTCATCTGTAAAATCACAGCCTGTTCTTGACCTGAGACATGTCCTCATTCTCTTCCTAATCTATGCCTGGAATGCATTGTACAAGTGTTAATTAACCGATAGTAACATAATTAAGAAAATGTTGCTATGGATCATTTTAATTCAGTTTCAGACACTGACAATGAAATATAAATATAATGCTAAAAGTACAACTTGCTGCCAAGCACAATGGAAATAGAAATATCAATACGTATTAATGATTAAAACTCCAGAACCTTCAAAAGTAACTCACAGCTCTATTGCTTTATTTTCTTACAGCTCTCTTTCTGTGGAGTTCCTAATCTATACACAGTATATGACTGTGAGATTTACATATGATTTTAGTGAATCACTGAGCCCATTTTGCTATTGAATTTCTCCATATGTGACTTAGTGAACTGGTTTTATGTCAAAAGCACATTAAAAAAAGATAAGCCCAGACAGCATTTTCAGCTGCAACAGATAAGTTAACACTGTATTGTTTAGTTTTCTGTGTCTACACCTAAGAGACAAGGTGATGATTTGTTTAAACATTAGGAGTTTAGATATGTACTGATTAAATATTATCTAAGAAAAGATTAAAGTGAAGTGGCATAGATATTGATGTTTAATTGATTAATTTACCTTATAAGTCAGGGACTTATGATACTAGAAACTAAGATGAAGTGGAAATCATAAACTGAATTATCCACCAGGTAGATTCCATTAGGTTTCTACATCTGCAAATTTAAAATCCTAGTAACAGAAACACTAATGTTACAGACATCAAAGTAGCACCTTGACAGTAGGAAAGTAATGGAATGTTATTTATTTCACTAGCCATTGGTTTCTATAGTGCTGTGATGATTTACCCAGTAAGGACATGGTTCTCTGAAAGCTACAAAACAACTCCCTTTATCTTTCCATCACCATTTACTAGGTTAAGATTTGGCCTTTTTAGACTACTGTAACAACACTGATGAAGGGGGAAAAAAATATTTACACTGAATTTTAATCATACTAATATACAGATGAGCCAATCTTCTATATCCAAGGAACAAAATTCTAAGTCAATTTTACATTTAATAGTAAAGGAACAAATTTTGTTAGATTTTTATTTCCAAGCTCCTAGAGGTGCCCAATAAGCCTATTATTATTCTACAGTGTCTTCTTCTCAATAACTCTCCCAGTATTGCAGCTCTTTGGTCAGTGGAATGAGAAAGACAGTGAGAACATCAGGAAAGAAGAAGAAAAATGAACAGAGTAATGATAGAAGTATTCTGCTTATTCTGCTGATGCTTTAAGCTGCAAACAACACAATCACAGGAACTTCCAGAAGTACTTTCAGAGCTCAGTAAGGTAACAAAAGGGGTCCATAAATACAGCTCAGAGCTGCTTTCTATTTTCACCTTTCCTTTATTTGCCATTGGACTCAACCCAGCGGACTGATGATGCAAAATATTGATTCGCACATTCAGAAACTGAATCTGGCTTTTGGGATCTATAGTTTCTGTATCTTTCCACATTTAAGACTCAGAGTTTTCTACTGAAACCAAATCCGCAAGAGAAAGCACAATTTTTCATTTTGAGGGATATCTGCCTGTCTTAGAGGAGTCAAACAAAGCATTTGAACCCTACCCTGCAAACTCAGATGTACTATGCACATGAACACCCCACTGAAACTGACAGGTCAGACAAAACACAAAATTACAGGAATAAATGTTGTGGGACTGGGACTTTGAGTATTATACATCTGCTCTTTCCCACAAGATGAGATGAAGTACATCATCTTTTCCACCTGCATATTGTGTGAAAATGGAGCTCAGGGGAGCACGCATCCTAAAAAGACAAATGACAACACCAACAAGATGCCATTCCTGAGAAATATATTTTAAAGTTATCTAGAAGTTCCCCTATGACCTCATGGGTAACATCTACAGATCATCAATACAGAATACAGAGAGAAACTGTAGAAAAAAATCCCTGTTTCCTATATATACACAACATTTACAGATATTACAGAAAAAAAGACAATTTTTTCTTGATTTTGCTATCAGAAAGAGGCTATTTTGTGCATTTTACGTTTGGGCTTTTTTATCTAAGAATTCTGTGTGTTTATCCAAGGTAAATATGCACACATTAATAACATAAGAACACGGACATTGTTTGGGATTAAATTAAAACCATTTGCCTTATGCATGCTCATTTCCTTTTTTACTACTCAATTCCCCTGTGATGCCATCTGATCACTTCTTGAATGTCCCCTGTGCTTTTGCCTTAACAATCCTGCCTGGTAGGCCATTCCACACGTTTGTGATTCTCGGCATGAAAAAAATGCTTCCTGACATCTGTTCTGAATTTGTTTCTCTTTAATTTCCATTTATGCTTCCTTATCCTAACATCTGTGTCATTGTGAAAACGGTAATTCAGATTGACGTTATCTGTGCCATTTAAGATTTTACATTCCCCAGCTAAAAGCTACTCATAACCATGTAGTGGTTTTGTACTTCTTATTGATAGTTAGCTTTGCAACATTGCCTGGTTCTAATTCATGTTTCAGGTTATACTTCAGCTTTCTTACAGTTTTTTATTCTGTTTTCATGCACGTTTCTTCCAAGCTGAGGGTTAGCACTGCACTCAGTGGGCCATTTTCAGCCCATAGGTGTTTCCCACAGCTGTTGTATAAGAAAGGAAGTTGAATTTGGCCCAATAAGCTTAATGGGAATATGAAGAGGACTGCACATTATGCTAATTTCTGCCGTGGGCTATAAGTGTACCTTTGGTGTCTCTACAAGTCTGGGAGTTGGGAAACTTTTCAACAGCTTCTCTCAAAGGCTTACAGAGGCTGGAGCACCAAACCATACTCAGTGAATATTACGTAAACTATTTCCCTCTCTTTGTCCAGACAGATAGAGAAGTAAGAAGGATATTAAAGTTACTCTTTATAGTTCTCCCAAGTCAACAAAAGGTTCTGGGACTATTTTTCCACACTTTTAAATCCCTAAGACTGGGACTAAGTATGTCCTTTCACTTGTCCTTGAAGAACAGATTAATTCCAACAGATGAACTGTCAGAGTTCAGACTCACAACAAGCACAGCAATTACCAGCATGTTTAACAGCAATTAGCAAAGAACCCATTTTATATGGTTGGTATCTATGACTGAGCTAAGACTGGACTATTTCTAATACTAGAAAATACAGAGGAGTAATGTGATATAGCAGCTATCATGGAGTGTGGAGTAAGGGCTCCTGCTGGAGAACATGAAACAACTATTGATCCCTTTTTCATGGTAATAAAGTGGCACAGTTCATACAGAACTGTGTCTCAAGTCACAGTAAAGCTTTACTCTTTTGTTTCCAAAATACTGAAATTACATTATAGAAATTATTGAAGACTTAGAAATACTTTAAGTATTTATTCACCTTACTTAATCTTTACTATTGACAACACAAAGGTGATATTGAAAGTGATAATGCCTAGAAAGGTTCAAACAATAATTGTTAGCATTTAATCCCTACATAAACTCCCACTAATGTATAACCTTTTAAAGGGAGAATTTCTGAAGAGATTGAAAAAATTATTCTATTTAATTCCACCATGCTAACAGAGTGTTTTGGAAAATACACTAAGTTACCAAGAAGATCTGAACATGTATGTTTGAGGTTCTCAAGTTCTTTATTGTCTTTCCACATATGAGCAGATAATACACTTAAAAGTATTATTCAATGTATTTCCTATACATTAAGAAAATAAGAACAGTCTGTTTCACTGTAGTTGGAAAAAGTATGTGTTCTGCCTAACTAGGTTACCTAAGGTTTTTTAAATTAAAAACTGTGCTCATCATTCAAAAATCGTTTATTCTACAAGGTTAAACAGAAGATAAAGGTGACATTAATCTTATTTCATTAAGGATTACCTTGATTCATTCGTCTGGATGAAGTAATGGGCTTTGAAATATCCAAATGTGATCCAGCTTATATCTCTAGGATATGTCCAATGAGAGAAAAGAGACCAAAAATCACAAGATACTGTGCAAGTAAACATGGTGTAGGTGTGTATGAATCCATGTAGGAGAGGAGACTGATTTTAAAAATGAGATACTCAAGAAGTAAGTTGTCACCTAAAACGTGTTTCATGTCAAAGTAAAAAACCTACTCTTTGTAGCCAGCAAGGAACTGCATTTTGAGCACACTAATGGGGGAGCTGGAAAAGGAAGGAGCTGATACCAATATCTGTTTTATTAAAGGTGAGGAGCAAAGAATTTTCACATATTTTTTACAAGCAATGCAGATTCCTTTCATCTTAACAGGGTTTGCCAGCAGTAAACATGGCATTCTAATAATGTGTAATGAATTCTATAAATGTTGTAGAGTGTGATGGTTTCTGACAATACTTGCTATTTTCTCAAGTAAAATGAGAATTCTTTTACATGTCTTTTAGGTTGCTTATTTTAGGCAGGAAAAAAGGCATTTTTTGAAAATGCTTGATATTCTGGAATGCAGTAGCAATTCCTGTACTTCCAAGTAAAGCTTCCTGTCTTACAAAGCAGGCCTGGGTTACTGACCCTGCTCTAACTAAGCTTCTTCCCTGATTAAAAGGCAAGTTTCTTTCATGGTTATATCATTTTAAAACCTATTCAGATGTGATAACATTTTTGCTCCTGTATCTTGGCAACATGATTTATTCCGTTAACACTGAGTGTTACAGTCTGAAAAAGGAGTACCATCTGGGTGGAATTAATAGCCTACCCAGAAAAATAAATGAGAATGGTCTGCTATAATTAACATGTAGGTAAAGTATATTTAACAGATTATTATAATTAATATATCAGTTACCGATTTCATGCTAAACAGAATTGTGAACACAAGATATTAAGATTAGTTACCCTTTCTGTATGTGCCTAGTAAAAATGCAATAGAAGAATAGATCCAAAGAATCAATAAAATTGACCTTAACATTAAGAAATTTCAAGCAAAGAGAGACAATGTAGGGTATTATGAAATAGCAGTAGAAAATTACTTGTTTCATGAATTCTGAATTAACACCTGTAAAACTCAAATGTGACTTGAAACAAAACCAACCCCCACCCAAAGTCTTGAGTTATTAATTTAAAAGCTGTTAAAAGCATCCATATAGATGCACAGGGCAGATCTGCTCCTTAAAGCTGTCTTGGAATTACATAAAATGTAAGATACAGCAGACAGTCAACAAACAAGATGTGGATTTGATCAAAAATGTCATAAAGAACTATCACCCTCACTGCATTTTGTTGATGAGCTTTTCATATGACAAAAACGTTGGTTTGGTTTTCCCAGGCTACCAAAGATCCAGAGGTTATTTAGCAATATCCTCAGCGTCTGCATTCCAATGACAAAGTTCAACCTTTTTGCTACCCCATAAAAAGCCTTTACTTTCATTCCAGGTCCTAGATGTCCTTTCATTTGAACTGATATGGCATCACTAGGAGATATCAGATAAACAATAACACATTCACAATCCCTACATGTGCATCTCTTTCTTTCTTACTGTACAGTAACAAATCCAGAGACTCCAGACACAGAATTGAAGATTAATACGTGAAACTAATGCTTTGAACTGAAATTTAATAGTTTGGGTTTTTTTAAAAAGACTTCCAACTGCCCACTCCTCAATCCCCCCCACCCCTTGCATAATTAGGGCTTTTGTGCCTCCAGATTATCTTTAAATTCATGTTATTATAAATCTTGTTTATTACTGAAAAGACTAAGGGTCATTTGACAGTGGTGTTGGGCACATTATAAATGAAGTATGTAGGAGAATCCATTCCAAAGGCTTGCAATTTAAATAGAGAAGACAAAGAGAAGATGAAAGAGGGAAATTAAATTCAAATGCAGTTAGAGAGCCGGGGGAATTCCCTGCTTTTCTTCTGACTTTCACTTTACAGACAGACCCAAAAGTTAAATGCAATATAACAATAATATTTTTAAACACATTTGGCATGACAAAATCATGAAACACTTACAAACAAGGGTATAAATAACAACAGAAACCTAAACCAGCCATCACTGTTCAGCACATGGGTCTCATTGAATAATTAGGAATAACATTGAAGTTAATTAGGTTTTTTGTTGGTTTTTTTTTAATTCAGATAATTTTGTCAGGGGAGGTAGAACCTAAAATATTAATTGACAGAACTTTCTACTAGTTGAATTCCAAAATTATTACAGCACATCAATTGATTGTGTAAAATGCTGAACACAAGGCTGGCATGCAGATCACAGGGAACTTTGGGAGCTTGCAGGATTCCACAGTTAAGTAGCTGAAGTAGAATGATACAGTATTCTACAGTAATTGTTACCATTTAAATAATCACTTTAGCTGATTAGTGTACAATAGGAAGCAAAAATCAGCCAAAGAGATAATTACAGGCATGGCAAAAAAAGTTTCAGAAGCTTCCATGTAGAAATTAGGATGAAGAGCAACATTTTGCATTCCTTTCCTCATTCATATCAACTACAATGCTGCTGCTAACGTTCTCCAAGACTTTAATTTCCAACTCCCAGATATATTCCAGAGTAATTATGTTCCCAGATGAATCAAATTTGCATTCTAATGCAAAATGTTAGCAGTATTGTCACATGGTATTATGCCAATAGATTATGACATTTAAGTTCTGCAAATTTTGCCTCAACTTTACTAAAGCAGCTATTAGGGTTTTTGAGAAATCAAATAAGGTTTAGGATTTATGTCTTACTCTGGAACATCTGTCATTAGTGTCTGGCACAATTCTAAACTAGCTGGATCTCCATTCTGTTCCAAAGCCCTGTCCACAATTCTACAGCTCACCCAGACTCTTATGAGTTAGTAGATAATATACAGTCACACCTAAGAGAAGAGCTGCCTGGATCACTGGGAATTGTTCTTGTGCATTCTAGAAGCATATTAGGGCTGCTAGCACTGGATTTCTCACTTTATTTATAGGAGAAAAATGTATAGAAAGATTTCTAAAAATTCTTTAGAATTTGCTTATTTTGTGTACGTTTTTTGCAAAATTTTTGCTAATTGGAATATAAAAGTTGGCATAAATGACATAAATTATTATTTTTAGTTGTCTTGATATACAAAAGTTATAAAAAAGGTTTTATAGTAATACCAGTTTGACATTGATTTGGTCTTGACCATACAGAGACTGCTGTAACAGAGTCACCATCACATGTCTCTTAACATACACAGAATGGAAGAGAAGGGAAGAAAGGTCATATCTGACAGGAGTAAGATTCAGAAGTTTGGGTGAACAGTTGTTACCAAAAAAAAACAGGCAAGAAGTGACTGACACAAAAATCCTCAGTTGCAAAGTGAAATAGGAGGAAACAGAAGCATAGGCTTCTTTTTTTACAGCATGTAAATGTCTTTCTTGGGATAATGCATATGGAAAATAGTTAAAAGGCAAAGAACAGCTACACAACCATTCCCTGTGGTAAATAAATGTAAAGAAAGTTCATAATAATCCACAATATCATTGCAAGTGCCTGAGTAATCTCTTTTGGAAGTCAACCAATTTACCTGCAGGAAAGAGATGTGTATCTTCTGGTATGAAATGACTTTCAGCCCTACATAGTGTATTTCTCACTTTATCATAAATTGGATACAGGCACTTAACTAGTCTTTATGGAACTAAAAACTATCACAACATTGCTGCTACACAGGTAACGACCCACAAGTGAAAACATTGTACTTTGTCATTATATGAATTCCCATTGCAAATAATTGATTTCTGCAATTAAAGGGTTTCCAGAAATTTTAAAGCATTTTTTTCTACCATATCTTATTCTCCATTCATAAGAAATGGAATAAATAGATAGTATTTCTAACAGTTATTTTCTTTTAGAAAAAAACACCAAGAGGCATAATCCTGGCCTTAAAGAAATCTTTAGCCAAAACTCAGCTATCTTATCCTGACAACTTTATGCAGGTCAGCTGTATTTGTCCACCACCAACATCAGCCAAAGAAGCATTATTTTGACTCAAGAACAGAAATGCTGATGTTACAATATGATCCATAAAACACACTAAAAACAAGCTATGCCATAACTCTGGCATTTACATTACTGGAGTCACATTATTTCCCATACTGGAATTGAAGCCCTCCTGGAGCAAGGGCAACACACATCTAATGAAAATAACATTTATTCTTGAAAAGACATCAATCTGACTGAAAGATGAGAAGAGCAGATGAACACAATAAGGAAGCAAATGATTAAAAATGAAAGATAAGAGAAGCAGCATGATAAACTTGGGTCTCAGCACACAGCCTGCTGAAGTACCATGAGCTCATCAATAGCTTAGGCAGGCTTTGGTTAAGGATCACCAAGTTTTATGGCATTATTTAACCACTGGAGGGCTCTTGCATTTTTTCCACAAATACCTTGGTAAAGAATCAACATGGTAAATGTTCTTGTTAATAGGGAGTCCCTAGTTGCTACACAACCAGCATGTCTGTGCAATTTCATGCAAATCAAATTGAATTTACAGTGCTTTTACTTCATCTGCAATTAAAAGTTGAAAAAAAGGAAGGAAAAAAATCCTCTCAAGTAGAGGCTATCTATTTCTTCATAAATAGGACAGCTTTTCAGAGACTCTCTTTTGTATGCAGTGGTAGAGATGAGATCTGTACAAAACACAAAAGGAATAAAGTATCAGTGCTCAGTATTGTGAGGGCATTGCCCAGATTCCCTGTCAAGTCTCAGTTCTGTACAGGCAATAATAACCATTACTGGGCTTTTTGGGTTTCAGTCACTGCTGTGACTCTCAATACAATGAATACAACACAAAAAAACATTTTTAAACTGCTGATAAAACCCCTTTCTTTTTTTCACCTTTGAAAAAGTGTTGGGAGAGTTTCTGACAAAAGAAGGAAGTAATTTCAATGAAAGAGATAATGGGAAGTATATTGAATGAGAAAGAGGATGGAGGGCAGGAAATGCAACAATAAAGTTTAATTAAATTAAAGAACAAGCTCCAGCAGTGAAGTATATGCTGGAATTTTTTTAATTTTTTTTGGTCTAAGAACTAAAGAAAAAGTTTAACATAGGTTATTGAAGATAAAAAATAACTGTTGGATATAATATAGAATATATTGATCTTTGATTCAAAAGATAATGTCTCACTGAATATCTCCTCTTTTTTTAACAATTTACTTTCTGTAACATAGTTGAGGAAACCAAAAAGAGTGTGATACATGGAGGATCCAAACTAGCATCCTCATAGAGATACTTATTTCAGGTCATGGAAACGGATCAATGTCAGAAAGAATAAGGAGGTGACATTATGAGTACCATAACTTAAAACAGGTATTTGAAACGATAGATCCTGCCAAAATCAAAGGCCACTTCAAACCATATCCTGCTTTTTCAACCAAATACCTTATTAATCTGATAACATTTTAGTTCCTCCAGATCTAAGGGCAGGTGGGAGGAAGGAGTTAAATACCCAGCATAACTGAATGAAATCACTAGACATCTTATATATCAGAAATTCAAGTATATTAAAAAATGATGACAAAGTTTGGGATCAAGGCCCCTACAGCTTCCGCCCAAAAATGTTCCTTTGCAAGCCTCCTTCTTATAGTTTAAGACCAATACCCACATTGTTGTAATAGTGACACAACAGGAGTTTGTCCTTAAATCCCACTATCAAGCACTGCTGTAGAGAGACGCCAGAACTACAGATCCCTATGAGACTCATCAAGTTTCATACACTTTCCCCTTTTCAGTTGTGTGATTTTCCCCACATGGTGTGAAAGAAAAGCTCTTAAACTATTTGTGATTTTGCCATGACAGCATGACTTGCATTAGCCATGATAAAACCAACACACAGCAACTGTGAGCAGAATCACACACAAGTGATAGAACAAGAGCTGGTAGGATGCTCTCTGTGCCACAGATTTACCACCATAAAGTGAAAAAACCCAAACAAAGTAAAACACTCATGAGTTCTCAGCCCCCAGGACTCCTGGGACCCAGACCCCCATCTAACACTGCCTGCAGAGGAGCAGGTACAGGTCAGATTTGGTACCCAGGGCCAAGGGGCACAGCAGCAAACAGTGACCTCTGCCAGCCCTGCCTGTCTCCCTGCGGGATTTCAGCAGGAGAGCTGCATTGCCAGTTGCCTGGCAATAGCTAAAAGCTCGGAGAGAACCTGAGCTGCAGTTGGATTTTGAAACTGACTGAAAAAAATATTTTTTCTCCTATATTTTAACTCTCATATTTAAATCAATAGACACAAAGACTATCAGTTATAAAAGGGGATGGTTTTAAGATTTGAGCTTAGTTCTGCTTCCTATTCTTGACATTGCCCAAATATGATCACCTTCATTTCAGTAGCAGTTAATACAATATTTTAGCCAGCATTCTGGGATGAGTGCTTAATGTACTGAACTGCTGGTAAAAAAAAAAAAAAAAAAGCAACATTATAATTGAGCTCCTCTCAACAGAGAGAATCACAGACTATGTTTACAATGCACCTGACAGAGAAAATGAGTATTTTGTATATTGAATAATGATTAATTCATAGATATATATGTGACTTACTGTCACTGTTTCCAGTGCAACCAAAGCAGTGCTACAGACAGAAGGATTCGCATACTATGGTTAAAAAAAGGTAGAAAAACCTCCCCAAAACAGCTGTTAAGAGATTATTCCATATAGTAGATCAATCTTTTTTCACATATGTCTTTTTTACAACTTCTTCATTACTTTCCTTCATGGCAGAAGTATAACATTAACAAAACTCTATAGAGCTATAGACTCTCTTTAGGAGCAAGTTGCCTGTGCTAACTGTTTATAAATAGTAAAAAATTTGGGGGTATGGTCTAGTGTAGTTTACATTTGGGATAATATTTTATATGTACACAAACATATATATACACATATATCTATGTGAGATATATATTATGTATAATTTCAAGAATACTTTGGCAAGGAATTTCATAACAATGGTAAACGGCACTTAAACTAAAAATAGCTTTTATCTTTAATTGTCAAACTATGAAGTAGTCGTACACTAAGTATTTTTCCTTGAAAGGAATAAAGTGACAGAATAATAGAAGCCTAACCTGTTGCAAAGGACATAAAAATTATCCTGGAGATTTTAAAGCATCTTGAACACTACAGAATGTAGGAGCTATAAAGGAATATGGGGACAACAATGTACAAGAAGTTTACAAAACATCCTATTACCAAATGGATGTCACTGTCAGATGAAAAAAAAGTATATTTTCTGTACCTCATCACCAGGTTTTTGAAACAGTATATTTAGTCATATTTGTAAGTCTTCTGAGAAAAAATAAACCAAATAATATATGCATTTTTAAGCTTGTGGTACCGAGTTTTTATCATTGATCATGCTGGCTTTTCTCTGGCCTCCCACACAACTTGAGAGCAATGACCGGTAGCTACTGGGAGTCAGAGCCTTCAGCTGGGTTAAGCTTTGGGTTAAGCACCATCTCCTCCTCCTTTCTTTTGCTGGTTTTGGCTAAGGTACAGTTAGTTTTCTTCCCAGTGGCTGGTACAGGCAGGGTTCTGGATGTGTGCTGAACGCTGGGTTGATAACACAGAGATGTTTTTGTTGCTGCTGAGCAGGGCTCACAAGGAGCCAAGGCCTTTGCTGCTCCTTGTACATCCAGGACAGGTGACCGCAGCTGACCAAAGGGATATTCCAGACCGTGTGACATCACGCTCAGTATATAACATAGGAGGAAGAAGGAGAAAGAGGAGATATTTGGAGTGATGGTGTTTGTCTTCCCAAGTCACCATTCCCCAGGACGGGGCTCTGCTCTCCTGGAGATAGCTGAACACCTGCCTGCCCATGGGAATGGATGATTTAATTCCTTGTCTTGTTTTGCTTTCCCTATTAAACTGTCATTATCTCAACCCACAAGTTTTCCAGCTTTTACCCTCCAAATTCTGTCCCCTACCAGCAGGTGGGGGAGGGAAGGAGGAGCTGCCTGGGGCCTGTCTGCTGCCTGGGGTTAGACCTCAACACATCTCCATTGGAAGAAATTAATCTACTTCTGAAAAGAAGTTGTTCTGCTAAGATGTGGGAGCTGATTATCCTGTGTTGTATAAAAGCCTCTGCACGCAGAGAGCTTGTCTGCCTGTGTCCCACTGGATACCCTCTGGCAAACCCATGGGGGTACACAGAGCACCAGAACAGCACACAGCAGGGTCATCCTGTGACCCAAGAGGGAACAGCTGCCTCAGCAGGCACTGCAACTTCCAGGATAGCTCAAGCACTCCCAGAGCATTGCTTCTTCCCAGCTTGTTAGTGCTGTCCAGTCTGCTGTGTGGGTTTTATTTATTTTAAACCTGATGTGATTTGTTATCTTTCCTACAAAAGGGCTGATCAATGTTCCCCACTATTAACTCTAAGCTATCAGACCCAAAAAATTCAGTTTTCATTGACAGCTTAAATTCATGTGATCATAGCAAGAGTGCTAACCACTAAAAAATAGCAAAAACACTTCACCAAAGGCCTAATCACTATTTGATATAAGAACTGAGATATTTCAAAGCTACTCTTGAAAGTCTTGGCGTCACTTTCAAGAGTAGAGGTCCTCTTCTGCTTCTGCTCAAGATTCAAGGAGCTAAATGCAGTCCTTCAAGTGAAGTCTTCTTTGACAGGGGTTAGTATTTCAGCCAGGATTCTTAGAATTTTTTTTTTTCTTGAAGTAGAATGCATGTACTGCATTTCGTAAGAAATTAGGGTTAGAAGTTAGGAAAAAAAAACAACCTATAACCTTCATTCAGTTCACTTAGACCATTTCTATTTAACAGGACAAGTGCCATCTTGTAAAATAAAAACATAGGGCTGAAACATCACTTTGTTCAAATGCAGCATTTTAAAAAACATTTGAAATTTTTAAAGGCTTCTAACAGGTACACCCAAGAATGTTCCAGAAGTGTTGGAGGCTATGAGAAACTGACTTAGTCAAAACACTTACAACATGCCAAAACTGTTAGCTTATGATTAAATTGTAATATCTCTTCTTTTTCCTGTATTATCATAACACCTTCTAACTAGGATCCCTGGTTTCTTAAAATAGATTAGGTAATCTATTGTGTGCTCTAGAAAAGCCTATTTTACAGATATGCTAAATTAGATCAAACAGAGCTGTCAGGAGAAACAAATATAAACAAGGGTCACAAAAATAAGTATTATCTTGATACTTGTTAAACTTGAATAGTATTCAAGTACAAAAGAGTTGTGCTAAAATAAATTGAGTATTTTAATGTGTCTGAATATGTAATATTTATATTTAATGGCCTATTGTCATAAATTATAAATGTACTTTAAACATGCATATCACGATAGTCCATTATTAACTATAACTATTTTGTCAGGCAGCAATTTGCATTTAATAATTTCAGTCATTTTGTTATTCAGACTTTGTATTTTCCCTTTTGAGTTCTTTTACTCCTCTGTTCCTCTGAGCTTAGGTTACTTTTTCAATGCAGCAAACTGTTGGGATATAATGGTTAAATAATGTGAAATTGCACTGATGCCAGTGAAATAAAAGCGAGTTTTACAAAACCAAGTTCCTTCCCTGAACATAATAACAGTAAATTTCTAGTGTCCTGTAGTGCAATATCCATTAGATTTATTATGTTGCAATTCCCAATCCCACTAGTTCTGCCTCAGGGTGAGTATATTACATTTCATCACAGTTTCATTTTCTCCTACAGATGAGAAATGGGAATGCTATTGCAGTTATGTAGAATGCATGTGTTAAATCTGATCTCTAATAAAATCAAACACATCACAACTCACAGCACTTTAGCACAGTGTCGGCAAAATGAAACACCATCTGTCATCATGTAGAGACTGCCTTATTGTAACACAAAATCAAACTGCTCAGTGTGAACATTGTTATTTAATAAATGGGTAAATGGAAACTGATCATTATGATCTTATTTATTTTAAATGACTGGTTAAAGCTACAAAAAAATGCATTATAACTTATCAATTAGATGTATGGACATTACACTAACACCAAGAGCAAACACCCATAAGCCAAGCCAAAATTTTAAATGCCTTCAGTGAAAGAGTGAGATAAATATGCGAGACACACACTTACAACAAAGACCTGCCAAAATGTAGGCTAAGGATAGAAACTGATGAAACAAAAATTCACTGTCTGCACTCACGAGACAAAACCAGCTGAATGCTACGTTGTTAAAGAATAGCTACTTGTAGCAAGCAGGTTTTAAAAAAAAGCAAATATCATGCTCTGGTCTGAATGAATTACAACTATAAAGGTTAGTCATCATCCCAACAAAAGCTGCATTCCTAAGAGCTTCTACTTTAGCCATTTTAACACATATCATCGTGAAGAATGATGCAACATATTTGCTGCTAGTATGAATTAATTGTCATAAAGAGAAAAAGCATTCATCAACTAAACTGCTCCTTTCTATTGACAACAGCAGATAAAACAAGATTTCATGTTTATAATTACAAGAACCTAGATTTGACAATTTAAATGCCAGCTTCTACATACATAGGCTACTTTTGCTATTATAACAAAAACCTAAGTCATTTATCTTCAGAAAGGATCTTCACACACCGAATATGTAGTTTTCAAAGAGCTATTACTGTATCTGCAGAGACAATAACATGTGCTGACAAAATCTTAATAGTCCCATTGCTCTCATATCATATTTAAAGGACCCATGAGCCTGGTAAGATGTCAACAGAAGTATCCAATGCAGCAGCACTGACACTCTGTGATGTCTAAGGGAGCAAACAGAATGCCAGTAAAATCTCACATGTTTATGAATGTGAGAATTTTCTCCATTCCACCAATATTGTGTCGTGACTTGAACAGCCATTAGCAGTTGAGTAGAAATGCCCCATGCTATGAATGCATTTATGATTATTTTGCTCATTGTATTGGCTTCAGAGGTTATTACATATAACTTAGATATATCATAGAAGCTGTATGTTTGGTTTCAGTTTTCTTCATGGCTTTTCTTTAAGCATTTAAAAGAATTGTTTGCCTTAAAAAAAAAAATAAATCACTATCCCTTATTCCAAGCATGCAATTTTTTTTCATATGGGTAATTTACAAATGTAGTAGGTAAAATGACTGCAGACAATGAATAAAACCTCATTATTTTTACAATAAAAATTAGGTCTATCTGCAGAGTTGTATTTTATGTCCCATTTATTTGGATGGCCCATACGATTATTTAAAAAATGACAGACCGATATATATAGCCCTAAATAAAATTCTCAACATGTAGGACATTAAACATCAGGGCACTTATTTCTTCTTTGGTTTGCCTTGTTGTTCTTGGGCCTTGAAACACCAATATTTGAGACAGAAATACCTACTAGACAAGATCCCAATAAAACATAGGCACCAAATGATAAAATAAAACCAGTGAGTGTCCTTTATCCTGCTAATTCTCAAGGCACTGTGTGGGAGAGTCATTTTCCTAGCGGGGAAATGCAGCCCCTTGCAGTCAGAGCACAGCAGCTGTTTAAGAGCCGCATTAACGCCGCTCAGCAGCGCGGGACAGGCGGCCAGGAGAACACCCTATTGAGATGAAAGTGGAGAGAGAAATTACAAAATCTCACCATAATTACCAGGGCTGGATTAGGGCCAGAAAACAGTCACTACAGCATCTTGAATAACCACACAATAATTCTGCAACTTGGTTTTATAGCTCAGCCAGGAGATGGCATCTCAATCAGCACCGCGCTCTCTAAGGCCGTACTGGGACACTGCTTTTAGTGCAGAGCAAAAGGGAAATTAAGGATGGAGTACCAGCTTTATGTGTAGTTGTCATGGCTCTTGTTGCCTGAAATTAGATCTTGAACATTAATTTAACACAGAGTTTTTGTGTTGATTATATCAGATTAGGAAGTTATACAATCGTATATGAGGCTTTTGAGAACACTGGAATATTCTGCACACAGGGAACACTGATATATTTTCCGTATGTGCTTCATTTATTAAAGCACTTATACAAGGGAGCCCTTAGAGAAGGAACATCTTTCCAGAGACACTCTAGAGGTTTGGTTGCTAGGAAGTTACATATGCTTCTCTTTTTAATGAGATTTAAAGTATCATGCATTAGATATTATTTTCTACATTAGGATATTCACCGTTATTTGCCTTATTTTGCCTTCATTTTGCATTTCTGGCATGTAATCTCTCTGTGTACAAAACAGCTTTCGTAAAGAATTCCCTGTGAAATTCCAGAGAGGGTATCTTCCACNAAAAAAAAAAGCAATCAAAAACCAGCTCATACAGCTTTTTCCTTTATTGACATGTCTGCTGCAGGCATTCATTCATCAAAAATTTGTTTCCACCAACTGAAAAAAGAACTGATGTTGGCCTGTACCACAGTAACTATCTGTGTGGACACTGTGCACCTTCTATATGTTCTCTTCTGGTTTTTTAGAATCTTGCTAATTTTGTTTTCAGAAGAGATGTTTAAAAGTCTGCCTCTTCTATTTTCCTGAAAATTACAGAGGTAGTGTTTAAAGAGAAATTTTATAAGAACAAATCATTCAATTCTTCTAACCTTTAAACTTTAAATAAGGGCACAGTCATTAGACAAAAGAAATTCTAAACTTATGTAGTTTTAACTGCACATCTTACAAAAGCAAATCATTATGTAAATGCACAGCAAAGCCAACTTTTTACATGGCCTTTCTTCATTTACATAATAAGAGATGCTAATCAAAGGTCAAAAAATGGCAGCAAACATTTCTGCTGAAATTAAAGACTGATAAGGCAAATTATTACATTAATTTTTGTTTAAGGAACTGTTTTGAACTGCAAATAGTTTTCAGAATTGTATATTTAATATGCATAAAAAATGATGGGATGTGATTTTCACTAGGTCCTTGTACCAGTATTTAATTGTGCTTGCATTGCAAATAGAAACAAATACAGCTATTTCAGCATTATAATTAAAGACAACTTAAGAAGTATGAAAATAGTAGTTGATGAGTTGTAGTAGATCTCCAAGCCCCTGTGGTATGGCCATAACTATCACTTATCTCTTCCTTGCAGTGGTTCCTATCCTTCTCTACACTTCACAAAGAAATTGCAAATTCTCCTTCCTCTCCATTTCCTACTGAGGCTATAAATTATATATCTATGTTGCTAAACTATGAGTCATGTCTAGTTAAAAAGATCAAAAAGCCAAAGCCAAGTGAAATTCCTGTAACGGGCAGAAAGAACTGTGATGAGCTTTGGTCTGTTGGTTTGGGGGAGGTGGGTTTTTCCCCACAGAAGCCCTCAATTTTCAATGTGGGCACACAGCAATGTGCTTGGATACAGCTGCTGTCTAAAGCACAACATCCTTGCAATACCAAGCCAAGGTACTAAAAATGATACCACCAGAAAAGTACAAACTAAAATGTATCTCATGGTATTAGAACTTCTGAAATTTAAAGAAAATTTTGCCACTCCAATATTCAGCCTTGGCATTTTAGTATGTTGCTATTTTCTGATAATATTACAAACACAAGGAAAACTTATTTATGGCTCCTGCCATCACAAACTGTTTCCGATTTAGAACTTCCCAGTGGCAGCAGGAGACAATTCTAATTCTATAAGCATCCACAGAAACGTCAACCAACCACTATATGATGCTATTTCTTTGTGCAATCCAGTTTCTTTTTAATTTTAAGCTATATTATTAGAATAAAATTTAAATGACAATAGCAACAGCAGTCATTGCTTTTTATCCTGTTAATATTTCCAAAGCTCACTCTCAGTAACTTTGGTATTTGCTTTGTTACATATTGCTCCTGTAACACAGACAGAGATGAACTCAGTCCTGATACCCTCTAAGATAGGGAAAGTCTCCAGATTTTAAAACTGGGATACTGAAGCTAAAAGAGATTTTTAACTCAAGCCACCCTGAAAAATCTACATTAATATCAGAAATTAAACCCAAAGCTCAGTAAACATAGTATGGAGATCATATCAAACAGATAAATAAAAAGATAACTCCACAATACCATCCTAGCTGTGGGTAGAATATTTACTGTTTGACCTGCAACTCTCACACTCCACTGTCACACATAAATCAGATTTTTGCAATACAGGGATATTTCTCTTGCAATTGCAGCAAAATCTCATTAAAATGAACTGGCAGACAGAATATTTCTATCTTACAGAAAACTGGTGAAAAGCCAATAAAAAATTCCTTGCCTACACTTTATATTCAAAAATTTTCAGCCACTCTAGCTGTAATATTTATGCTGTCCATGTGGCTAGATATATTCAAGCTGTAGAACACAGTCAATATCCTTCCCACATACAACAAAATAAGCCGTGTCTTCAGATGCCTCCGTGCACTTTTGCTCACTGATTTACCATTAAACTGCCACCATGGAACACTGAAATAATAACTCCTGAAGCACAGCTTACATTTTTCCAACCAGTTTCTTGAAGGTTGGCTTTTAATTCCCCTCAGAATATATTTGATGGAAAGCACACTGGTTATTTTTATAAGCTGGCAGACTCACAATAAACTATCTTCTCTCAATTACCAGTAACATGCACTGTACGTTCAACTTGGATTTTAGTTTGGAAGAGAGTTAAAGAACAGCAACCACTGCCTTCTCACATAAATTCATTGCTCAGTAAAATTAGCCACTTTCCTCTGGTGCCATAATCCCAGCAACTTCCACAAGCACTGAGCAAGTTTTAATTAAAACAAACAAAGTTGACTATTCCAGCAAGGAATGTTTTCTTTGCCTAAGTGCTCTGCTTCAGTTTGTCCCTGCAGAAAAGGTCCTGAATAAAAGGGTGTGAAGGGGAGAAAATAATATTTTGGTATAGGTACAAGAAAAATGGAAATATCCTGTCAAGGAAGGAAGCTTTTTCTCTCCCCTAATGTTAAGCTGTGCTATACAATCTAGGAAAGGGAGGGGGGTGTCTTTGAAAGAGGATTTTAAACATTCTGTGCTGATACCACTTTTCTCCTTTATACAGTTTGAGAGTGGCTTCTAAAGGGACAAATTATTTAAAGTTACAATTTTTTTATATTTCCAAGGTGCTAGATAACTGCCCCATAAAGAAAATGAACCAGAGACAGAAGCAAAATAGGAGAGGGTTTTTTCCTTCTGGAAATTCAGGTCGATTAGGAATATTCCCCTGTTTTTTGTTAAAAGTAAACCAACCTAGTATACTAGAAAACCTAGTATATCATATACTCAGGACAGACAAACAGTGAATGGATAAAATGCCTATAGCCTGCATGAGGGGGGCTGTACAGTGATCAGAAGAATCAGTTTGGTCAGAAGCTTGGCAATGAACCAGGGAGCTCAAAGTGTAAGAATCTCACAAACCCTGGGTATAGCTCACACCAGCCAGGCCCTCTTCGTGTTCATGCTCCTGCTGCTTGTTTTTGAAGCACCAGAGTGGGTAGGTTGGTTGATCCCTGTTCTGTGTTCCCAGGCAGGATGTCACCCACGCTCATCACTGACAGGGACAGCCTTACACACCACCATACCTAGATCACCCATCCACCCTAACACCAAACTTGTCTCGGAGATGCTAAATTGGGCCTTCCTGCCTTGGGATCATCTCCTTTTCCTCTCCCTTTGTCAGCTTTGACACTAGCACAGAACTGAATGACCTCCAGCAATGCTACTGTTCAAAATTCAGTTTCCCTTAAACTGTTCATTGTAATTCTTCGACACCCAAGAACAATGAACTTAATTACACGCTAATGTAATTCATTCTGATCCTGCAGTTAAGCAGTGAAGAAATGTTATTTACTAGACTGTGAAAAATGCCCACAGTGACAACTTAGAGTATGCAGAACTCATGTGCTCCTTCACACTCTGACCAGTTTCATCCCAAGTTCCTCTAAAGACTGACTCACCTGCTTAAGAGAACTCCAGGACACACACACTCATCCATGGCTTGAGAAGACATAAGGCAAAAATAGAACTGTTTCCACTGCACTCCTTCCTTCCTGCAGGATCTCAGTGACCCATTTAGTGCATAGTGTGTTCAGCAATCAGAAGAGAGAGAAATCTCTTTCAATATTTTTCTTCTCATTCTCTCAGGAATATTTGGATTCTATTGAAGGGCATGAGAGCAAATGTGATCACATTTTGGCCATGAGCTATTTGAATTGTCTGTATTTAATAAGCAGAGTTTGGAAATAAACTGTATATAGTAAGGACCTAAACATTATGAATTCAACCATGCATCAGTGAGATAAAATCTAATTAAGTTTCAGGAGAACAAAGTGTGAAAGAACACAAACAGGGTTGGGTAAATTATACTCAAATATAGTACTGAACACAGGGCACAATATGGAGAAAAAAGTTCTCTGAGAAAAACACACATTCTCTAGTAAAAAATGTGCTAGTGATCAAAATATCCAAAGTAAACAACAAAACAAACTATAACAGGAAAAGGCAGCACTTATGAGATACAAAGCACGAATCTTAAGGGAAGAAAAAAAGAAGGGGCACAGACTAAGTTGAAAGATAACTATAGATAAGAAAACAAGAGTTCAGGAATGAAGAAGCCAACGGTACAAATAGTTAAGACTAAGAACAAAGCACCACCAGTTACTGAAAACCAAGAGATCAACTTAGGAGATAGAACTACCACAGATGCATCATAGGAAAAAAAAGAGCAATTTATTAAAATAGTAATAATACATTATGAAAAACCACAAGTTAATTCTTTAATCATTGCTTAAAAATGAGCTTCACAAAGGATTTGTCAGACTTATAGATGACAAGAAGCTAGTCCAGAGGTCTTAAGACAACTGGATAAAAAATGCAAGAATTTTGAAAAAAGTCACCTCAAATATACCCAACAAATTAAGCCACAAGGATAAAAAAAGACTTTTATAAGTATCTGATATAAAAATTTTCTTTGATTAGACTGTAGATGGTTGTACCATGAGAAACATTTTTAATTGTATATTGTCCTATCTTCAACATAAATTCCAAGAAATCTGACAGGTCTTTTCTTGCCTTACTAATGAGGATTAACACACTTTCAGGACAGATGGCTTAAAAAGTACAAATGAAATAGTAATAAAAATCATGACAAAGTAGTAAGTCTAAACAGATAATTGTAATCTCAAGTCAACAAGCTGAAAGTTTACATTCAAGAGTGAAAACAAAAAGAACCACCTGAAAAAAACCCTCTAGATTTTTATTGAGGAGACACAGTAGAAAGAATTGAAGTAGCACGAATTTTAGAAACATCACATCTCTGCTTCCAACTCCATTCCCTTTCTGTCCTTCTTTCAGTCTTTTATTTCCCTCTGCACCACACAATTGAAAAGAGCATTTGGTCCAAAGTCATTAAGTAGGGTATTGGGGTGAGCCACATATGTGGATAGGGAACTGGCTTAAATGTCACAGACAGGAGCTGTTTATGAGACAGAGCAGTTTGGGAGAGAGGGATTAGTGGAATGCCACAAGAATCAGTATTATGCCCATTATTGTTCATTTTATATATCACTGACCTAGGAGATGAAATATGCATGAAGGTGAAGAAATTTGCTGATGAAACAAAACCAGGGAACAGAGCTTGTAAAGACAAAGGGAGAAAGGCAATAAAATTCTGAATAACAAATAGACCAGGATCACAGCCTGATACTGTTAGTGGTTTCACTGGCATCTGCAATTCATTGTAAAGAAAGGTAAGGTTATGAGATGGCAAAAAAATAATAAAAATTAGTTCTTTCTCCATGGTTATATGACACAAAACATTTAATGGGAGTTGAATATGGTCCTAGTTCTGGAAAGAACTTAAAAACCATCAACACAAGGATTAACTGTATTTAAATTAATAAAACAAGAGATTGCAGGATAGATACAGAAAACAAGATTAAGACTTTGAATAAAGCATTCTAATACGACATAGGGGACTTGAAGGCACATTTGGAATGCAGCTGTAATTCTTGTCCCCTTAGTATAAAACGAATATTTGAAGAGTGAAGATAATAAGAGGGCAATTACAGAAATTCTAGAAGTTTAATTCACAGAAGAGTGAACAGATAGTATACTTTGAAAAAAGACTGGAGAATGAAAACCTTCTTGAAATACATAGAATATTGAGGAGAACATAAGCAAGGGAATACATCCTCTTAGAGTGAATGGAATGCATCAAGTTGAAGATTATTTTAAAAATTTATTTTCCTCAACAAAACTATTTCCTGATTACACAAAGTTCAAAGAGAAAAAAAGTATCATGACCACCAACATTACCAGAATGGCTCTATCAAGTGATGATCAGAAGTGCTGAGTGTCATGCAACTGTACTGCAGTAATAAAAGCAATTTCACACCAAGCTATATGAGTGACCACCAGATGTTGGTCAGCATCAGTTACCCAAAGAAAAAAATTGAGACGTTATAATTATTAACATCAAGTACTACTTCACGCTTGCCTAAGCCCAGATATTCCATGAACAAGGACTTATTAATGAGTTTTTGAAATTACAAGGAATTTCTTCTAACATGGAGAACACACCTTGCCACAGCACATCCTTTGAAATCATACACAATTTCACAAGGGCTGCACAATGTGCCAGGCTCTGACTCATTCCCTCTCTTACACTGACTTCTTTTCAAAATGGTCTTGGTTGTTTTATCCAGGTCTGATCAAAATCTTCTTGGAAATTAAAGATTACTACAAGCTTCAGAGAAAAAAGATCCACCCTCAGTTGTTCAAGTATATTCTCAATATATGCAATATCTTCAGAATTATTACATGGCACAAGTGTTTAGTGACCAGATCTATAAGATATTGTATCATTTTCATTGTAATGCTGTTGAATTGTGGGGTTTTCTTAATATGTACTATTTTCCTAGCCTGAATAATCTTGTCATATCAGCCTTAGTAACCACCAAAACCTACTTAATATTATTAGAATATTATCAACTTTCATTATATTTAATTTGAGAATCTGACAAGAAATAATTTTAAATACATTTTCACTGAAATTAAAATCATAAATTGTAAAATTAATCCTAGAAGTGTCAGTTGTAATGTAATATAATTTCACTCTCCTTGAAGTGACTCTTTATTAACTGCTAGAGATGGGAATCCCAACCAAAAAGGAAAAAAAAGTCAGTGAAAAAATTTAAATACCACAACACCACACCAGCTACCAGCAGCAAGATAAAGTGAATTGGGAGGGATGAGTTAACTTGGCTTGATAACCATCTACAAATATACAAGTCACATTCCTGTCATCCACATTAATTCCCCAAACACAACTGCACTCATGAGCTAACACGGTCTGTGAAACATAACAGCATTGCCTTTTCAGTGGGGGAGAGAGACAGAAAGAAAAACGAAAATGAAAGAGTTATTACTCTAATGTATTGTCAAATTTGATTCTGATACAAGGAGTGGTGTTAGGAGTTCAGGGAGTGCCCCTCTGCCCTTACAGGCCTTCCCAGTCCTGTTGGCCAGCAGAATAATTGTAGGAAACATTTTCGGGGGGAGCCCATTGTTAAGAAGGCTCCTCGGCACTTGATCTATCACCTCTGCCAGAAACAGATCACTCAAAGTACCTCGAGAGCAGGAGAGGCACCAGAGATCTTAATCAGAGCAGGCAGTACTCCGTTTTTATTGCCTGGCAAGTAAGGAAACTATTGAAACAATTTCTTTAACTTCTATCATTTGTTCTTCTGTCATTTCCCAGTTAGATCACCAGCAGCTCAGGATGTAAACCTGCATTTTAGATATTCTAAAATCAAGATGTAAAGAAGCATATGCATTTGGATTTTGGGAGGGTGTGTGAGTGCAGGAATGTGATTATCAGTATGTTGGAACAGATGCAGAAGCTTTTTAAAACACAAATCAATTGATCAATCATAGTTGCTTGGGGAAATACAAAGGTGCTGTGACTATTTATGTATGAGACCTGCTCAGAGAGAAGATATTTCACAGGAACGGGATAGCAATAACTTAAATCTCCAAAATCAAAGCAAAATAGAATATAAACAAGCCAATGACCTTATAGAAGGCCTAGAAATACTTGTCATGTTGGAATTGTACAGCAGTGGTAAGCTGAACTTGCTAAATGGTATTGCTCACTTTGGAGGATAATTATATTCCCTAAATAAGCTATTTAGTTGTACTCAGATGGAACAAGAAATATTTTGCTACTGCTGATTCTCATTTATATTGCAATTCTGTTAAATATCTTGCATAATTAGTGTTAATTAAAAAGTTACTTACCAGTGTTGACTTTTCTATATCAAGTTTGAATTTCCATTTGAGACTTATAAATATTATGTATGTGATAATCAGAATTATGTAATAATGCCTTGTATCATTACTGCATTTGTAAGAAAATCATTTCAATTGGTAGAGGACAGACCAGGGCTCCTGTCAGTGCAATGATTGAGGTCTTTACAGAATGTACTCCCTGTGCATTTCTGCTCTTTAGTGTGCCCATTACTATATTATACCTGGACCTAAAATAGGAATTAAAAGAAGGCTTCCTTACTGTTTAGAGTGATTTCCACTCACTTTGACATAAATGAGTTCATAAGGTGCAAAGGGCTGGAGATTCAGCATTTAAGTGTATGGGCATTTGTCCATACGTAACTTAGAAAAATGCTGCCTCCTGTGACAGCAGGGAGAAAGAATCACTACTGATTGCAAATAATTTTATACAGATGTTTGCTTACAGGCAAGTGAGCCTAAGAGAATAGAGCAGAGGATAATGATACAGACCAGGCTTGCCAAAAACTAATTCACCAGGTTTTGATCAGAAAGTAGATGACAACTGATGACTTTCCACAAGCTGTTCTGAAATGCATTATGAGATGCCAAATAAAGAACAAAAGGCACATTTCCAAAAAAAATACAGTACATGCCCTGAAAGCCTTTGCAGTACTAACACAGATGTTATTTTACTATTTTCAGTCTCCCTTATAGTTTACTTACAGTTCTTAAAAAACAACAAAAAACTTTTTATTCTCTTTCAACAGATCTTTAATTGCAAAAGCCATTTCCTAGCACCCTGTCCGTATGTGTCATCATATATTTTAAATGCACATCAAATGTGCATATCAAATTCAAAATATTTAGTATTTAATTCATTTCTAAATGGACAGTTACCTCCATATATTTTTTGAGTCTTTTAAAAACCCCTTTTGTATATATCTGTCTTTAAGTTGCTCCCTTCTCTTCCTCCTCCTATCTTTCCTCTGTCCATAAGCAATAACATCTCAGTAACCCATTCTCCCTGTCCCATGGCAGCCACAGTGAATGACAAAAGAAGCTGCCCTCTTTTAGGTGCAACATCAGTCTGCTGAGAGATACTTTTTCCTTCACTTCACCAATCTTGGACCACAAGACTTGCTCTGGACTGAAGGGCAGGGAAGTTCACTGCTCCACTGCCTTATTTTGCTTTCTACATAAATCCCAGTAGCACCTCCTTACCTGACCTCACATTGTTGCTGGCTGATCCTACAGATCATTTTCCTTTGATTTCTTTATGAGACTTCTTTGAATGTCAAATCCCTGATGGTGAAGCTGTTTCTTTTCCTTAAATAATCCATAAATTCTACAGAAAATTTTCACGTCACATGTCTTTGCAACAAATTGAACACAATCACAAAAAGTTTCATCACTTCTTATATGAAAACATTTAAGTAAATCAAAGGGTGGCTGAGGTTTTTTTTTTCTTTTTAAGGAGTAAAAATATATTTTGTCAGATTAAGGATGACTTCATAAGATACCATTTAATCCTCTACAGTAGAGAGAAGTAGCACAAATCTGTTCCATATTAGTTACGAAACTGTCACCTCTTAACAGAAATTCACTTTTTATGCAGAATTTGCTGAATAGTACAAGAACAATCTGCCAGCTGCAAAATTACTTGCCCCAGAAACATGGTCCATAGTGCTGCATGACCATACACCAGTGTTGACCACAATGCTGGAAATGACAGGAAGGTGACAGGAAGGTAGACAGCAGCTGAAAGGCAAAAAAAGGGAAAAAGATAACATTAATCCACAGAAACCCGTCCATTTACTGAATATTTTGCACCATTTCCAGTGATAATCTTGATGTCAGAGTTAACTAGTCAACTAGCTAATCGTAAGCTGGGAGCAATTTTAGCTACTTTCAGTATCCTTGATAAACTGGTGGTTCAATATGCCAGTGTGAGTGATAAATTTCAGTGGTTTCAGGATGAATCTTACAGTATATTATACATGTCATAACAATCCCACACTCTCCAGAAGTTAGTAGTCATGGAATACATCACACAGTTTGACAAGCAAATCTCTCAGCAAGATCTACGTTTATCTCCTATGACCTACAAAGCAACTCTTATCACAAAAAATGGAGCAAGCCCAGCACATCTCAACATGAAGACAGATTGAGACAAATCTATCTACTTTACAGAACAGCCTCAGAGGACTATCAAAGTAAGCTAAAGATATATGTACTCTCTCACAGCAAGATTTTTAAATCCATCTTAACCCAAACTAGGATGTTCACAGCTTGGGGGGAAAAAAAAAAAAGAAAAAGAAAAAAAAGGAACACCAAAAACCTGTGAAGTGCCAGGAACTAATAAGGAAACAGATAAGTTCCAAGGTCTTATATTCCATGTATTGTACTAAATAGTATCCTAATAGTGGGTAAGGATCAACTGCAATTTCTGCCAGAAGTAACCAAGGAAACCACTCATCTAAAAGTGCAGACACGGCGGGGGAGGTAGGAAAGGAAATGGACTCAAATCCAAACTCTGAAAACTTGGAAAGCTATCTGCAGCAAGCCTCCAAAAGATGCAGCTGTTTGGAGAAACAGCTTATACATATTTATTGAAACATTTTTTGGTCTAAAAATCACAGTGAAGATGAAGCAGATTCTCACACAGTACTAAGAACAGACAATATGGACTGAGGCAGTGGCGATGTGGCAAGTCAGGATTCACATTTTGGTAAGTCTTGCTCACAAGGCCTGAAACTTAGACAGTTCATTGAATCACAGAAGGGTTTCGCTTGGAAGAGACTTCAAAAATCATCTAGTTCTGACCCCTGCCATGGGCAGGGACACCTTCCACCTTTTCAACAGCCTCGGGCAGAAGCTGTCACTGAAAGCTGAGTGTTTTGAGTGACTGAACATGGAACAAACATCTGCTTCAACATCCACCTAAAGAATGCACAGAACCAGCCCATTGAACCCTGTCTGGCAGCCCAGGAACCCACTGGGCCTGCAGGATCTCACACACTGGATTGCACATTTCATAAAGGACTTCTGCCTCAGAAAGATAAGTGTGATACTGGGAGCAGCCTCCAAACATGCTTTAAATACATGAAACTGAAACTGGTGAAAACAACTTAAAGCAGCAGAAATTGATAGAATTACTCTTTCTTTGCAGCTCTGCACTACAAGGTTTCTTTGCAGATCTCTGAGTGGCAAGACTTTTTTCATAACCTCAAAAATTAATACTGTAGATGACTCTTTAGAGCCATCCCTGAGAACTCCCAAAAACTTTGTTGATACAAAGTACATACACCAGTAAAACACCATCCCAAGTCTTTAAACTCAAGACACGCATAATATAATTCCCTGTAGTATTTTGTGGACATGTTTAATGGAGCATTAATTGCCATCAGTTCATTTGTAAGGTGCCATTTACTAATTCTAGTTGCCAGAATTGCATAGAATACCTGCCCACGCTCCAATATAATTACTGGCAATTGAAAATACACACTGTTTTTCATAGAAATTTGAGTACATCTAGATGGTCATGGGCTCATTTCTTGATAAAAATCAATAACAATTTAGCATTTACCTGCCTTTGAAAAGATTGTCTCAAATATCAGGAATTTCTTATTACTCAGATATAAAGGCTATTAATTAGTGGCCAGGGCAGACCCCACAGAAAGAGCTGTGAAATTTTGCTTGCCTTGGTGTTAACTACAGTATTTTTTCAGTCAGTTCTTCCTTAGGTTACCATTGTTACTTTACTATTTACTCTACAAAATGATTCAAAGCTTCCAGAGCAGTCTGATTTAATTTCTATGTCTATCAATAAAAAATAGACTAGGGGCAGAATATAGCCCCTAGAACATTTGAATGTTCTGATGTCTGTTTTACAATGAGTAGTTAAAATTAGCCCCTTTATTATTGGTTGCACTATAATTAAGTTTTGGTTGGTTCTTCTTTTTCTTTCTATTTTTTTCTTCCCTATGTACATGATAGGGGGTTTTTGTTGAGTCTTTTTTTGGGGTTTTCTTCAACTTCAAACCAGTTAGAAATAGATTACAGCACTGCAGCTGTAGTAGAATAGAGAAAGAGAAGGAGGAATGTCTCCATGCAAATTCACGAGCAGAGGGAATGCTTTTCAACAACTTAAACCAGCTGCACAGTTAATTAGCCAAAATATTGGGGGTTTTGCCTCTTGAAAAAATAAATAAATACTGCATTTTACAGCCATGCCTGCCCATCTCCTAATTTCTATGTGCCTTTGAGTTTGGAATGGGATGAATTTAACTACTGTGAATTTAGCTACTTAGAGGAAGTAGAAAAAAGTCAAATCACAACAAAGATGGAGTGGAAATCTGTATGGATCTAGGAGCAATTCAGGAAGCAAGGCCTTGGATGGGAAGGAAAAAAGAAGTATCAACGTAGCAGAAGTAAAATGAAGGAAGATGGTTGTAAATATATTTCTGGAGGGTAAGGGGAAAGACAGAGATTGCTCATTTTTTGGCCTAATGAATAAACCATTTTAGTTTCTCCCCCCTTATGCACCTGCTGCTTTGAAAAGCCCCTTCCACAACCAACAACTGAACAGCAAATGCTGCACAATGACTCAAATGTTGCTGGAGCCATGCCAGCAAAAATTACCACTCTTCAACCAAGATAAACATCATATTACTTCATTACCCTTTTAAAACATATGCAAATTAAATCCATTATTCTTTTTTCTTACAGAAATGAAGTTCTTTTGGCTGGAATTCAACAGCTCCCTTTGTCATCATTGACCATGAATGGATGAACTTCATGTAGATGATGCCCATTTCCCATCTTTGAATCAAACATTAATACCATTTGACAGTAATAAATAACATTTATCACAATAGGGATCTACTAATGATTTTCCCACTAAGCTGGCTCATCAGAACCTATCAGCTGACAACTGCATAAATGAGATTAGCATAACAGCTGCCTATGACAAATGTATCTAAATCATTTTAATGCCAGCTAGCTCTTTGATCTCCCTATCACGTTGTTGCCAAAACTAAATCCATTTCTTCAAGATACATGTTGTTTATTACAGATACATGTGTATATTCCACACCATTATGTACTCCAGAGAGTTCAGTAATTAAAAGAATTAAAAATACTGATTGGATACTGCCACTACAATGTAAACTCACAACATTGCATGTCAGAGTAGCATTCCACAGCCTACTTAATTCCCCACCTCCTACCCTGAATTGTAGGATTTAGTGTTTAATAGCTGTTTGTTTCTCTGAAACAAAATACATGCTTTAACATAAATAAGTGTATTAGCTTCTCTCTGTATTGCTTACAGAGGCATCATTTTCATACAATTTAAACTAATTCCCAGTAATATGAGACTTGGTTGCATGCACACATCAAAGCAGCAATTCACTGTGTTTGTATAAATACAAAACTGACAGGGAAAGAAAAACTTGCTGATAGAGAAATTCTAGTTTAAATTGGTACTACAAGCAAAGCCTATAAGACTGTCATGCAAACTCTTGCAAACAGATTTCAGCCTAAATCCAAGGTCAACGGCTCTTTTCCCACCTCTGTAACAACGTTTTGAAAAGCACTCTAACTTCCAAACACTTTGGCAGGTGACAGTCAACAAATTCCTCTACCTGAATTCAGATTGTCAGAGACCTTTAAGTCCTTAAGGACACAGGGGGCTTTTTTGATGCCTCAAATAAAAGGCAAAAGATGCCCTCAGGGGCTTCAAACTCCCAGTCAGAACCCAAATAATGTTTTCTTCTGCTTCCCCAAGATATTTTCAGGTACTTTTACTTTCTTGAATACTCTAAAAGTGTTAAAAAATATGTTTATTTGAATATATTGACACCTACACCTTTCCAAAGACTGTTCTCCTCCCCAATATTTAATAATACTGAAGCCACCAATTTGAAATTTTCAGCAGAATTACCACTGATTTTCTTAAGCTTATTATAATCTTTTAATTACTTGACATATATAAAGTAGCATCAGCCTTGCCTACACTTGAGTGCCCTTGCTTTAAAAATCTTCATTCACACCTTTCATGGACTGTGTAGCTTTATGTAGCTTTATGTAGAGATTTGCATTTGTTTTCCCATCAGTGTTTTCAGGTGAGTTCTACACAGAAATATTCATAACTGTTTATACTTGCATCATCTTAAGGGCTATTCAGTGAATAGATAAAAGACAAACTAGGTATGTGTGCTGCATTTAGAATTACAAAAAACACATCCATTTACCCAATCAACTGAGTAAATCCTAGAACATGAATGTTTTGGCTTCCACTGAGAACCAATATTCAGTGGCACTAGAGCTCAGTTCTCCTAGAAGTAGCACCAGTTCATGGTGGAAAAGGTTTCTAAATGAGAACTTTGGAGGGTTTTGAAAAAGCATGAAAAATGTGCAAGTAGGAGAACTAATGAGATTGCAGACTGAGAACTGTTAAAGTATTCAAGTTAAAATGCTTTGTAGCAAAAATCTTGTTTTCAATCCTGTAACATTCACAGGAACTTTATTCTTTCTTGCATTTCAATTAAAATTCATGGGATGTTTTCTCTACATATTTTTCAAGTGTGCCTGCATTTTTCATATCTTTGAAAAATTTCTGGCCATTATTTTCCATGTAAAATGGACAGAATCTATGGTCTTTTGTCCAAGGCTTTTGTCTTGTGAAGCAGGCCATTTTTCATGGATGAAACTGAGGCACAGACTTTCAGTTTTGACAGCATTTCTTATCATTCCCCACAGTTAGCATTGTCAACTTTCATTATTTAATTCTGAAGTACAAGGAAGGCTGATTTATATCCATGATGTATAATTACAGGCAGATGGAGTGCTTGGAAAGTAGAAACACTGAATTAGGGCTGTAGTAAGTGCCTTTGAGCTTCCTGTGAAAAGTCCTGTCTATGCCACCAGCTAAAAACAAAAGCCAAACGATTTAAAATAAATTAATTCATGCTGTTGTAAGCATTGAGTTAATGAAAGTGAATACAAAACTAATAAAATATACTGGTTGTGGTTGCGAGGTAATTTAAAATGTTTTTAAATACAAATGATGAAATGTGTTTGTATTAATCAAAATCATCTTTGAATGTGCCCATGGTCAAAAGGCTTTTTTTTTAACCTCCACTTCACTTGAAATCATTTTGACACAAGTCCACTCTGCATTTTGAAGAGAGAAATGCTTTCTACAGTTCTTTCATATGATAATATACAGTATATTTTCAGCTGTCTTTTTAAAGTTTAAACAAATGGAAGGCTTATTAAGAAGATATCATAATTACATGCAGCTATTTTACTAGCTCTTATCTGAAGCAAAAGCAAGCAATTAGTTGAGAACATAAATTCATTCAAGACATTTACTGAACATGAGGGAATAGACCAGCAGGAGAAAATAGGCCCATTTTACTGTTTCATCTTCCCTGCAGAAGTACAGTAAACTTATTCTAGGAGATTTAATGACACCTACAAAATAGCTCCTTTTTTTTTAATGAACTAGTATTTCATAAGGTTTTGGGGCTCCTTAGCAAACATACAAAAAATAAAAATTAAAATTCCCTCAGTAGCCTTAGATTGAGTTCAGCTACTTTGACAAACAGTAAGGAGTTATTCTTTTAATAGGCACGAAAAACATCACCAGTGTCAGGGGTAACCAGTTTTCAGTAACAGAATCTAAACCCACTCCTGTCTTGAGATGCCATAGAGCTTTCAAATTATGGCTCACTAAAAAGTAATCACTAATTAATTTCAAAAAAAATTCTGCTTGAAGCTGAGTGTAGACACCAAAAGGGAAATATTAGGAATAGTATTAGGTTTTATTTATTTTTCTCTGTTTTTTAAGCATTCTATTCCCTAGAGTGATGATCACCACATCCCCCCAGCCCTAGGCTTTCAAAACATTTCCCATATGTTTAGCATTAAGCACATGAATAGATGTATATAGACTATAGAAGCACTTATAATAAGCTTTAAAACTGAGACCTGGTTAAGAGTGACAGCCTGGGAGGGTGGGAAGGAGGAAGGACTCCAGGCCTTGAGCTGCCACTTGAGTAGTCACAATGAAGGCAGTGACATGCACCAAAACATTATTCCCAACCACAGCAATTACTCCCAGCATGTCAAAACCATGCTCCAGATGAACCTCCTGGGAGGATGCAGCTGACCAGGTTTCAGGTGCTGACCTCCTGAGGGCAGAAGGGATAAGAGTGCACAGAAGCACAGGGGATGAAAAAGTTCTTCATGGACACTTCAAACTCCATGTTTAGGACATCAGCATTTCTGTCAAAACAAAAAACTTTAGTTAAGGGAGGGATGAGGGAATGAAGTCCACGGTTCTTAATGATGGCTCCATTATATTAGGTTCCAGAATTACTAAAACCCTTCACTGGACTTCTGGACTTCTTCCCAGATCATCTGAAACAGCTCTTCAGGTTCCTGAAGTTATCATTTTGTTAATACAGAGCTCACAGTGGAGATTTTTAAGTCCTGGCAATCCAAAATGCAATGAATACATAACGGTTACTTCATATGCTAGATTTAATTTTATATTCCCGTTTGATGATTAAAAGCCAAACAAAGGTAACTTAAGACACATATCAAAAGTATTCCCTCCTCTGCTTTTGTTCTGTGGGTGAGCAGAAAAAAAAAGTAGAAGAGTATTGGAAACAAGAATTTTTTCCCTACTCTTACTGGAAATATAGATAACAATTTCTCACACATTTAAGATAACATCTACATGCATATCTTCTTTCTCTAAAAAGAACAAAAAATATTTGTGTTGGATTTTTTGCCAATGTTTTCTAAACTAGTAGAAAAAACAACTATTTTTTTCTAGCAGAAGCATTTGTCAGCCACATAGGCAGAAAAGTATTTCATCTTTCTGCAGTTCTCTTCACTGGTAAACCTCAGTAATATTAATACACTTTTGAGGAACACTAATAATATTTTTTTCCCCTCTTGTCATCAGTTGGGCTCTGATTTTTTCTTTTAATGAATGCAACATAATTCATGCATAGTCACTACTGAACCCAGCAAATTCATAATTAGTAACAATTTTGCACCTGCTGTTATGGGTAGATGCTACTCACTTTAATTTGATACCTTGATTATTCATTGGAAACTTCAGGAGACTCCAATTATCTTACATATTTCCTGAAAAGAACATAGCAGTCACAACGGGATAAACAAAAAACCCCAACCAAACAACATTTTTGAGAATTTTCTAGTAATGAAGACCCCAACTCAGCAATACATTCACACTGGGTACATATGTACACACATTACATTGTTGAACATCATCCCCAAGATGATGGTAATTTTTCATATGCCTACAGATAAACATGATGGTTAAATTTAACCATATCTTTAAGTTAAACTACTAGCTAAAGCTGTGAATGTTATGGATATTTTTATGCAATAATTGATCCTGCTATTCTATGAGTGCCTGTCTTCCTCTGATATCAATCCAAGTACACAGAACCTTCCCACCTATCACATGACGTTTCTTGTTCCACATACAGTAGGTCTTTGTTGCTGGAAGAAGGAATATTGCATATACAAGAATTGAGCCCAGATGCTGTTTGTATGTATCTTCATGATCATATTCATCTTCCTGCTCCACATCCTACCACAACCAAAGGAATCAAGCATATTTGACCATTTAAACATGATTTTATTCTCAAACATTTCTCCCAATAGTCTTCCCATATTTATTTTTTCAGAAGCCTAAGAAGCAGTAGGACTTTCAGAATGAAGAGTGAGAAAACTAAACCAGCCTGCATGGATACAGCAAATTGAAACAACTCCTCTGATTGCCCTGCAAGTGTTTTACAAACCCAAGAGTCAGAGAGCTAACAACATTTCTGCACTGCTACTAATAAAAGGAACAGAGTATATTTGACACATACTGATGGGCATACTTATCTTCTAGGAAGAGCTGAAAACATACCAGAGAACGTTCCCAAAAATAGGCTGGCATGTGGAGAGTTCTAGACTCAATCCTAGGTCAGCCATGAAACTGTTTATACAGCAGAAAAAGTGACTCTCAGGACATTTTCAATTCTGCCTCATCCTCCAGCATTCAAAAGAATAAACACACTAACGGGCCACTGCTAGCTGGTGACTGCATCTATCATCAGTGATTAGGCCTTGTGTTGTTTTGGATGTTTTTAACATCAGCAAAATTGATGTTTCCTGCCTTATCAAATCTTTTTATCTTTTAATTTAGAAAGAAACAACATTACACGGTATTACTAAAGAGAACAGTCCTTCCCAATCCCACCCCACATAAAAATAAAATAAAAAGTTGAAAGCATTGCTGCCCTTGCTTGGTTCTGAAGCAAGGTTTTCCCAACTCAGTTTCCATCCTTAATAGGCAGTCTAATGGCTTTCTAGATGATTTGCATTACAGTTATAGACTGAGTTCACTATTAAAATATTAATAGAAAATGCAATTATATTAGAGTTACAAAAATATAATGGGAATCAAAAAATAAGGAACTGCATATTCAAGAATTTCTTCCAAAACTAAAGAAGTCAATTTAAGTAGATACAGAACTATCAGCACTGAATGAGCTTTTTCATAAATTTTCAGTTCTGGGATCTCCAAATTAGGAGGACTATAGTTCTGAAATAGATACTGATGTCATTGTCAATGAGGGACATTGCTCAGGACCACTGCCTCTCATTAAACTAGTACAACAACTTAACTTAGGCCACAGAATTCACCACACATGGTATTCCCAGCACCAGGCAATCCTTTCTGGGATGACAGTCATTCAAAGACAAGCTGAATTTGCCCTACACAGCTGCCTATGTCTTGCAGGCAGCAAACAAAGCCCTCATATCCCTCCAAGATCCACCCTGAGCTCATCACAGAGCTATGGGGGACTTTGCATGGAGGCTGCAAACATAAGAGGACATTTGCCCTGTGGGGTTCTTGCAGCCAGGCTGGAGTTGGGTTGGCCATGCAGGCCAGGCTCCCGCAGCTGCTCATGGAATCTCCTCTCCATCACCCCTTGTACAAAGCTCACCTCCTGCCAGCTGCAAAGGACAGCACAAGGCTTATTCTATAACACACATCCAAGAGCTAAAGCTAGGTGAATCAGATCAGCCATCCCCACAACTGTGCTAAAATCTGTGAAGATAATTTCTTCTGCATGATTGTAGAAGAAAAATCACAGGTTCTACAGTCATTTTTCAGCCAGTCATGATATCCATTATAACTGTGCTTATTTTATTTTTTTTTTTCTGTCCAGAACAGTATTTGGGACCTTAAAACAACATAGTAAACTTAATGAAACAAGGAACTATGTGTATGAATGTCAATCTAAAGTAGAAGTTTGTGCTGGCATGCTGGTTCAGTATTATGAATTCAAGTGTCACATAGGGAATAATTTGCATTCTTGTTTCAATGGGTGACTACAGTGAGCACAGACTCACTGAATACAAAAGAAAATGCTGAAATTCATGAAACTTGCTCTTCAAGCTACTAATAAATCTATTTAAAAGTGCTTTTTGCTGACTCAAGGATTGACAATATGTATTAAAACTCATTTTTAGCATACACCAAAAAAGCCATGAATGTCACAGCTTAAATTCTGTCATGACACTAGAATTTAAACTCACTTTATTTATGAACTGGACTATAAAGATGAGAAAGGTTTAAGAAACTCCTCAGGACACAGAGAAATCACCATCTCTGTTGCTGTAAAATAGCCATAATATGTCCTTGGGAGGAATATCTCCACCCATTTTCAATCATGTAAACTTGTTCAAACCTATGGGAGAAAGACAAGCTGCTTCTCCCACTTCATCTATTGTACAAAAAGATGCTGCTTTGTCTTTAGAGCTCTGCTGATGCTGCTTTTAGCAAGCCAGTGCTCCATTGTTATTACTGTCTTTTCATTTGCCTCTAGGGGCTGAAAGGCTGGTGCAGATGGTAAACAAACATGCTTTATGGTCTTGGAGCTTACACTGAGAAATTCAGATTTGCTTTTCATTTCTAGAATGCAGCTAAGCACAGAAATTACTCAAAATTATTATCAAGCTGCTTCTAAGTCCTGTGCCACTCCTATGTGATTGTACTGTCTAGCAGAGATGCCTTCTCTCAATCTCCTGAAGTGACTGACAAGTATAAAAAATTCCATATGTACCAGAGTTTTTCATTCTGCTTACATGGTACTGATACAAGCTGCTATTCTAATAAACTTAATTTTTAAAACCTGAAGCCTTATATCATATACATATATTATTCACATAAGTTGCATGGTCCTGAATTTGCATATACCAGTCATTTACAACTTGAATAAAGACAAAGTAGACATCTGCTTCCATCATTACATCCCACAGCTAGCTTTTCTCATTTCTAATAGAAGCCTAGATCACCCTCAAAGACAAATAGTTTGAATTCTACCAACAGTTATATCCCTGTCTGACCAACAGGGATCCAAGCCTCAGTGTGTGTACAGACACATCACTTGAGAACATGCTTTCCTAAGGATCCTGCAAGGTAAAAAACAAAGCCTTAAAATGTGGTTCTGTGGCGGCAGTGAAGGCAGCAAACTAAAACACCTACAATCCTTCAATTTTACAACGAGATTTACTCAGTCAGCACATAACCCAGCACAGCTGCAAATACACAGCTCTGAAGGGAGTCCCAGCATAACTCCAAGACAGGCAGGTGGAACAGCGAGTGCCAGACACGCTGCAAGAGCAGCTCCTCCATCCAGGTATCCCACACTTGCAGCTCACCCACAAACTTCAGGATCTGGCAGCTTCTACCTAATTAGATATGCACATCCCACTGCCTTAATCTCTTCTCACTTTATATATGTATATAAATATATAAACACTATGTATATAACTTACACTAAAGATGGAGCAAGACTATTTGCAAGAGCATGTAGTGACAGGACAAGGAGAAATGGCTTCAATTTGAAAGAGAGTAAGTTTAGATTCGGTATAAGGAAAACATTCTTTACTCTGAGGTTGGTGAGGCACTGGCACAGGTTTCCCAGAGAAGCTGTGGCTGCCCCACCCCTAGAAGTGTTCAAAGGTCAGGCAGGACAGGGTTTTGAGCAAGCTGGTGTGTTGGAAGGTGTCCCTTTCATGGCAGGGCGTTGGGACAAGGTGATGTTCAAGATCCCTTCCAAAGCAATCCTTCCTGTAATTCCATTATGTATTATTTTGGGCCTATAAAGAAAACACACACATCCACACACTGCACTTATCACAACCACATTCCTCTTCCCAATCCCTAGAACCTGCTCACCTCATGAGGATGGTTTTTTCCTCTGTGTTTCTTCTTAAATTGAAACTTCAAGTTTTTAGTCCTCAAAACCTCCACTGTCTCTTTGGGAAGCAGGGAAGAAGTTTGCCCTCAGAATTCCACAGACACTTGCACACAACTTCAGAACTGTCATCCAGTCCCACTATACAAATAAGGAGACTTCATCAAGTGTAACTTATTCTGTAAAACCAGCAGCTCAGCTTTTCTCTATCCAGAGCCAGAAGGCTGAAATTCCTGTCCTGAATGATATCTGTGGTTGGCAATACTTTGGAAACTGGAAGGAATTTGAAAGCAGAAATCCGCATAGTTTGGTCTAGATATCATAAGAATTTCATTAAAAGTCTGAACAAAAAGTAGATTAACTGAAAGTGTTATCAGAACTGCATTACTGCATTACATTTAGTCCAAACTAAATAAAAAAATCTTTCGGGCACATGAAGGATTTTATTCAAGTATTCCTTACCCGTACACAACCATATCCTAAATAGAAAAACCAAAACAGACATTTTTCTTTTGTAACACAACACTAACAAAATGAAAAAGGAGTATTTCACAACCATAATTACATCTTCCAAAAACCACCCCCTAGAGCCTTATAAAAAGCCCACAGCCATATAAATTTATTTGTCACTCAGGAAACAGTTTACTCTGAGTCTGGTTTTCTCTCCACCCACTCCTTAAAGTTACTTTCTTTAAAGACAATTTTATATACAATAATTTCTTGCTCACCATTACTTCCTAGGCAAATCTAATCAGATATTAATTTTCACCACATAAATTTCTGAACATGTAGCTTTTTTACATTCTTTAACAGTTATGTAAAGCAGCACAAGAAGTAGCCATCTGAAGTGAGTTTCTGTATAATTTATGGCACTGATGTCCATCAATGCTCTGAGTCATTGACCCCTATCCTGTGGATGCCACCATCCAACCACTTTCTTAAGCATGATTTTATCTACTCATCAAATCCATCTCGCTCCAATTTAGAGAGGAGGATGCTGTGGAGGACTGTGTCAAAGCTTCATAGAAGGCCAGTTACAGGACCTCTTCCCTTGCCACTGGTGTGCTCACTCCCTCATAGAAGGCCACTGGGTTGGTTATTCCCACAGAAGAATTAGCAGCAATGATTTTAGGTACAGCTCACCTTTAGTACTAATCTCATGCACTAAGTGAGGACAGATGTAACTTGCAAAAGATTCTTAAAAACAAAACATCGTCTCATGGTTAATCATGATACACACCATACTGCAGCATAGGATCACAATACCAGCACAAGAAATCTGTAACAGCAATATAAGGGCAATGCTCAGGGGTTCAGTGAATAGAGGGAATAACTAATGAAAAAGGTGGGGAAAAAATAACACAGAAAAAAGGCCACGATTAGGATACCTTTTGGAATGAAGAATAAAGGCTCAGGAAGGGGTAGGTTTAAAGTACATTTAAAGGTGTTGAAATTTTTTTTATCCTGCTCAAATCCCAGTTTTTAATGAGACACTACAGATTAAAAGGGGACAGAAAAAAATTTGAACTAACAATCAGAGGAGGGCTTGAAAATTGGGAACGTTTGAGGGGGTTTAGGGAAAAGCATTTAACAGAAATCTTGGTTAAAAACGTTGAAAATAGCTTCCACATTTAATATCACTGTTGAAAAGCTGTAATTTCATCTGGCTTTTTCATACAAAATCTATGCAAAAGAAAAAGGCAATATTGATCTCTTAGCTAATATATATACATCTCCCTAGAAATACAAAGACAATATTAGCTTTAGTTCATTTAATGTGATAAGAAAGTACCATAATGAGTTGTAGTAATTATAGAAGAGATACTGCAATTTCAAATTACAGTGAAATAATATGTACTTATTTATCAATTCAGTTTCAAATGTTGTCCCATTTATTTGCTCCATGAAAAATGTCGTTTAGATATTGTATGAGCATATATTTTTCGACAGGTATTTCATTTGAAATGTGCCTTTCCTTCATTAGAATACAGCAGAAGCATGAAGTGCATAATCTACAATTCTTATAAGGCAAAGGGCACCTCAGAAAGAGATTTCAATAGCAAATTGAGCTGGAAGAAAATGTGTCAGTTCAATTCACCAAATTGAAGAGATTTCATTTTAACCTACTTATCTCAATACTCCATGAGAAAGATTTAAGAACGGATGCAACAATAAACCTACCAGTAAAAAAATTAGATTCTCAGATGCTAAGCATTCAAACCCAGCTCTCATGGTATTATTTATCAGCAATTTCAAAAGATCTGAACTCTTTGAAATTGTTCCCTACTTCAAATCAGAACATCTTAAAGAAAACTTATCCTCAGACCTCAAGATCTTGGAGATACTTGATATCAGAGTTGAAAGCTTTACCAGTAAACCCAGCAGTAATATCTAGTCATGATATCCAGCATTTTTCATGGTATCACTTCCAAATTCTCTTCAGGCAGTGTACTGAGAAACTTATTTACTACACAGGCTACTTCTGTAATTGTGTCATATTCAAATAAGATATCATTCCCATTCCCAGAACTGTAGAACAAAACTTACCCCTACATAATCTGGCAAACGCATCCAAAGCCCCTACCAAATATGTCCAGTGATATAAACACCACAGCTCCTCTCAGGCTGGCCAGCACACACAAGCCTGAGTTGGGAAGCAATGGATTTTCTTTCTTGGCAGAATGTCCAATTCTGTAAGAGGAAATATTGCCAACACTGCCTGAAGAGGGTTTGGAAGGTACAAAAACCAGGGAAGACTTAGAAATATACAAGTTTCTCAATTAAAGACCTTAAATTTTTGCCTTGTTTTTAGTTCAAATTACAGAAGTTATGGAAAAAAATTTTACAATGTGACATAAGATGGAAAGAGATTCAGAAGCTCCTTGGAAAAAGCATATTAAACAGGGATTAGAAGACAAGAGATTTACAGATGAGAGAGCCTGGAACAAAAATACAGAACATCCCAGATGTAATACTAACTCTGCCAGTATTATCATAGTGCCTTTGTAAAATCATTTAACCCCTACTTGGAGAAGCTTCTCTACTCTGTGGGTTCTCTTCCTGGTTCCCAACAGAAGTTTTAAACCTGAATTTGTGTGAATCCCACACAGTGCATTCAGTATGTTGTTATACCAAACCAGAGTTCACAGCAATGTTTTTTCGTGCATATCTTGACTGTTGAAAGAATGTGAGGGGAAAAAAAAAGCAGTCCCAGAAGACTGAGATTCTAAACGCATGTTGAACACCACTAAGTACACATTATAAAAAACATCCCACAAGGATCAGCTCTATTAAAATTCTAGTCACAGCTCACATTAAGCCAGCTTATTCTTTTCTATTTAATAAATTACTTGAACTCAGGAACTGTTTGTAAATTTAAGTACTATTCCTTCGCAGAAGCTTTTTTACTGTTTCTACAAGCGTTGGTCTTGACAAAGACTAAATTGCAGTGTTTGGAAGGTTTTCCCTGTTTCATTGGGAACAGCAGAGAGCTAAGGGAAAGGGAGAGACAGCTGTTGGAGAAGTCTGCAATTGTGTCACTCCAGAACTTGTTTTTGCGTTCATTCTCTGAGTTCTGTCTTTTATAATCTAACATTAATTAGGTGTCTGTATGATCATGATAATGTGCTGTGGCATTTCATTCCAAGAGACTAAACACAGAGCCCACTGAAGACACCTGTACAGTCTGTGGGTTACTTATAAAATCCAGACTTTACTCACCAGTGCAGCCAGGTTATTGAAAGTAGGTACAGATTCAACAAAAATAACAACCATTCATTCTCATTACAGAAGAAATAGTGAACTCATCAGGTGTCATGAATTATGGAGTAGATTTAGTTCCTTCTACAGCTCAAACAATAATTGTGATACCACCTCTGCACAGATTTGCAAGGGTCTTTCAAAACCAGTGGAGAGCCATGACACAAACATCCATTTATGCAAAGTCTGGTAGATAAACTTTCACCTCCCTAAGCTGAGCAGGTTAATACAGTGCATCACCTGTTATGTGCATCATCTCTATTCATTCAAAAAACAAAAGCTGAAGGACAGACGTAAAAAATTCCTGCATAATTCACAAGTCTGGAAACAAAACTATACATTGTCCATCCCTCCATGAAGAACAGATTTAAACAAAACAATTCTGCAACATATTGTAAGAAATATGAAGCACTGTGCTACCTTTAATAAGCTATATCTTATTAATGAAAATGCAGATTCATCTTTTATTACCTGAAAGAAAACTATAGCTCCAATAAGGTGGCAGAAAAGAGAGAAAGTCTAGGAATAAAGGAGTCACCTGCCAAAGGTGCTACTGTGGTTCATCAACACAGAACAAATTAGGAAATTATCTTCACTGAAACAACCACTACAACTTCAGCTCACTACAAACTAAATATAACACATCAAAAGAATCAGAGGGAAAAATCCTACTGACTTCAATGAGAATCTTACACTTTCCATAGTATTTCCTGAAGAGAACAGTCTAGTAGTCAGTAGCACTTTATCCCATACCATAGCATTTAGCAATAATGCCAGATAACAGAAAACAGTATAAAAACACTGTAGCACACAAAACTTAAAACAATTTTTTTCTCTTAACAGATTTTAAAGATTTTCACACCTATGCTTCATCAGAGACACAACAGATACACAAAAAGGAGTATAAAAAGAAAAATGGAAAGCATAAGGACATACTGGTATGTTTTGTATTTAGCTTTGGGAGACAGTATGCTTGCTTTTATAAGATTCAACAATTAAATAAAGACAAATTTTAAATATAGCTTCTTTGTTCAAAAATACAACTCCTATTGCAGTAACACAAGGCAAGTATGCTTGCTGGAAGCAGAAGACAGGTTTTCCCCAAACCTGTAGTTCTCCCATACCTCATTCAAATGTATGTTCTTAGTTCCACAGGTAGAGTTCTTTTGAAAATTGCATTTAAAGTTCCTTGTGAAATACAGCCTTATTATGAAATCCTTCTTGTTCATGAGATATAGAACATTGTGCCCACTGAAACATTCAGAATTATAGCCCACAATTCCATTCTGTTTGTAGTACAGGCTTTCTGGCACATTCAATTTTTGTTTTAATTATTTTATTCTGGGGAACAGAATTCTCAGATTTATGACTAAGGTGGACTCCAAAGGCAATGTTATTATAGGTCTAACATTTCTTCAATCCATAAAGCAACTAACTGCTCCTGGAGAAAATAGATCTGAAAGGTTGAAGCAAATTTCAGAGTTTCATTTCAAAATAAAGAGTAATAATGCAGAAAGAAAAATCACTATTTATAAATATCTGCTCTGGTCCTAGAGCATAATCTTACCTAATTCAGGGAGTGGTATGTTCTAGTCCTGAACCACCAAAGACTTTTTGTCTCTTATAGTCAATCTTGTTAAAAAATATTAAACATTGCAATTTTTTTTTTCCCCCAGTGAAGGGTGCAACCTGAAATGGCAGATTAGTCTAAATGATAAGCCACAGCAAATATTCCTTGGCCAAATAATAGAATATATTGAGTTAAAAAAGAGGGGAAGAATAATAAACTGGTAACATTTATGTGTTTTTCTCACATCCATGTGTGATTTAGTATAAATAAGCAAAGGTACCACCAGAAAAAAAAAGCAGCATAAAATCAATGTTTCATATGTTATGATAGCTCAACACTTTACACATCGCAAATTCAAAATATACTCTCAGAATCCCAAAAGAGGTAGATATAATATAATTCTACATATAAGTAAAATGGAGCTACTTCTGGATTGAAATACAGCAGCAATTCAGCAGCACACATCAGTTTTTATGACAGGACATTAAAGATTACTGTTATTCATTTCAAATTGCTGTAGATAATTACAGAACTTAATTGCAGAGCTGGAAATACTCCAGACATGAAAGGTGCTAATACCTTCCATCTTAAAAAAATGCTGTGCTCTCTAATGATTGTAAGCATTATCCACAAGGTTTTCATACTGTACCTTCCAGCACTATGATAAGGCACAAATTTATAGCCCATTGGAAGAAAAGAACAAGGCACCTTATGACAATATCATTACTGACTCTGAGGAGAATTTGCTGGAAGGTATTCCATCTAAGCAGATGTAACACCTAAAGGTTCATGTGGATAGCAGCAGTCCAGAGTACATGGCTGAGTTACAGTGTCTTTCTTGATAACTATAGTTAAATATATCCTTTAATGGACCACAAAAAATGCCATCAACATCATGGAATTATAATGCAGCTTCTCTTGTTTCCTTGTTCTTTGGGTTTTTTTTAATTGAATTAATCTCACAGATTTCCAAATCACTCAACATATTCAGAGAACATCACTAAAAAACAATATCAGTATTTTGATACTAAACAGTAACAAAAGAATATTCTTATTATTGTAGAATATTAATCAAAAAAATAAGATTATGCCTCAGCTTTTCTCCTGCAGTCCTACCTGCATGAGCCCAGCAAAGCTACTCTGCTTATGCTGGAAATAGTTTTTACACAGCCTGTCATGGAGGAAAAACCATGCATGCCTGTTTAGTGTTTTGAAAAAAAAAATTAAAAAACCCTATTACATGATTCTCCCAATGTTTAATCCAAATTTGTATCACAAGTCTGAACACTGTCATTCAAATAGCAACATGCTGGTATTTACACTAACACAGTCCCCCTCTGGTCATGCTTTTGAGATATATAAAAGCAGTAAATCACTATAGAGATATTCTGAAAGTAAATAAAATAAATATAGAAATAAACCCCCCAGCACAGAAATCTGCCAAAAGAAGCAAAGCACTGAAACTAAAAAATGACAGGAAAAAACTTCTGAATTTCATATTATTTTGAAGTTTAGGTCAGCTGTTTCATGAATAAGAAAAATTAAACTTTGCACTTACAGGCAGCCAAGTAGCCAGGAGATGTTAAATTTAAGCAAAAAAGTTTGACTCCCTCAAAAAAACAAAACAAAACAAAACAAAAATACCAAAAAACTCCACACGTGCACAAAAAACCCCCCCAAACAAAAAACCAAACCCAGAAAACTTTAAATCAAACATGTCTGAGGCAGAACAAACAGACAACAAGCACCAAAAAAAAATGCAAGCAGTGATAGGTTATGAACTCAAGCCTCTAAATTAGTAAACAATCGAGTTAATTAATATCCCACCTCATTCAGCGCAGAGAATGGCAGTTTGTGTAATGAGCAGATCTTCAATATTTTGGTTCATTGACACTAAACCCAAATGACTCCTACTTCCTTTGTTGCACACTATTTAAAACAGTATCCTGGCAGCAGTTAATTTTTCCATTTAATTTTCTTTAGCATTCATCAGTATTCTGTCTTACAATTCTGTAAGTGTGGATTAGTATTGAATTCTCAGAATTTTCCCCCATGAGGCATGGGTTAGAATTTAACATGAGACTATTCTTAGATTTCTCATCCCATTCATTATAACTTTTCAGGTAAGATTTCAAAGACAAAAGCCCTTCTAACTACCCAGCCCTGCCTCATGACCAAAGGAGATGCCCTGTGTGTGACACAGGTCTCGATGAAAGAAGAGCAGGATTGTGGAATTAAAGCAGTCCAACACCCAGCTGGGCTGTCAGCAAAGCTGGAATTCTGAAACCAAAGAGCAGCACTAGCAAACCATCACAGCAGAGAGCCACAACACACCTCAGAGGATTTCACAGACTTGATTTGCACCGTTGCACCAACTATACCAAAACTCTCACTCATCTCCTTGTTCTCCCCATGATTTTCCTTGTGATTACAGGTTTCTCTCTTGAGCCTTCTCTATTCTCAGTATCCAGCCCCAACAGGCAGGATTACACCAGTTGCAGATTGCTCCAAGAAAAGAAGTTGTCTATCTGGCCAACAGAAGTGGAATCAACTTGAACAGGCAGAATCAATTTTTTTTTAAATTCAAGAAGTAAAGCATACAGTCAAATCTCACATTCATTTCTATGTGCCAGTTAAACTCACTGAATAGTAATGGTAAGCCCCAGAAAGCCAAGGTAGAGAAAACCAGCTCTGGTATTGAGTCTGCCACTCTTTTATGCTGAAATAAGTGGTCAATATCTTACCTTCACTAACACCAGTAGAAAAGCTCCTATTGACCTATGCAGAGCATGGATTTTACCCAATGACTCAAATAGTGCATTAAGTCTCATTTGTCTTGTAGAACTTCACTGAAAGGATTATCAAAAACAATTAAAGCAGCCTGGCAACAGGCACGTTAAAGATCAAGTGTGGATGTAGCTGACATGTCTGCAAAGCTAGATAAAGCCTAGTATTGTAGGAACCAAAACCAGCACAATTGAGCAAGTGTATCACAGAGATAAGAGCATAATTTGAGTATCAATACTTTCAGGGAAGAAGCAAATGAAAAAAATACCAAAGGTCTCAAGAAACAGCTTTGTGACTCCTTACATAGGACATTGAAAGAAAAAGAAAAAGAGAAAAAAATAGCTGTTACTGCACACAGACAAGATCAGTTATGGTAAGAAACTAGAAGCTAAAGTATTACATCATCTTTAACATCTGAGTACTATTCTGGATAATATTTCAGAAAACTAATCCATGCTCTTTAGCACAGAAAACATTGAGTTCTCAGAAACTGAAACATATCCCCTTTTTTAAATGACAATGTGTCAGTTATCTACATCAAAGCATACACTTCTGTCATTGTTTCTCAAAGTGTGACTAGCTGGGTGCTGGCACAAAAAGGAGATAATAAACCAACCAACCTAAATTTTGTAATTCATTCAAAAAAATTACCACTTTCTCAGGCTCACTCCCAGAAAAAAATTAAGTTGGTTAATTTTGGTTTGGGTGGTTTGTTCTACTGGTTTTCTGGGCTTTTCAAAATAGATTATTCACCTCTTTTATCTTGAAAACAGTATCATGAGCTCTTCCCTATTTAAGAATTTTTAGGTATATTACATATACTATTGTGAGTTTTTTGTGAAGAATCAAAATATAAATTGCCTCAATGGATTGTACTTGCTTCCTTAAGTACTCCTATTTCTATCTGTCTATGAGTACGCTCAAATGAAGACATTATGCTGCTGTTGGATAAGGAAAAGCTGCAACTATATCATTTACCTACAGCAATTTATTCAAGGTTTCATCACCATGCTGCTTTGAAGATGAAAATGAAGGCGTTTACGTTTAATGAAGACCATCTGAAGTGTCTCCACTGCAGCTGCAGGCTCTGTAGAATCTGTCGTGCAGGAGGCAATATGCTGCATTGTAATGCAGATTTTCTTAAGAGTGCATCTGCAGCGACAAGATCATTTCCCATGGTCTTCACTGTATTTCTTCTATTATTCATACAACACAATGTAAATGAAGCTATAAATTTTACCACATACTAAATGTAGAAAGAAGATAATGGCAATTGTGAATTATGAATGAATCGCTGTTATTGTGATTCCTCAAGGATTCTGATGTAGATGATTACATGCATGCAAAGACACTGTAGCTAAACTTCTTTATATTGATCTTGAAAAATGATTCTCAGAATATTATCATTAATATACAGAATTCATAGATTTGTTTTTCATGACAATGCCAAATACAACTAACCGTCAAAGGCAATTACATATCAATGCTACCTAGGGGCAGGCAAACATACTTGTATTTGGAATTACTGAATTGGGGAGAGAAAGATAATAGCTTGCAAAAATGTGTTTCCCAGCTACCCACATGTGTTCTTTCACATTTAAATAAGCCACAGGCAAACTTTGTGGAGTATTCTGTAGTGAGCACATTCAAATGCCAAGTAATAAGCAGTGAGATAGAGGCTTGTCTTTTTTTGTAGGGTGGCTGAAAATGAAATAGTTTCTTTAAATGTAAGAAGTATTCTTCTACAAATTGCACAATCCACAAAGCTCTACAAGTATGAGTGTCTTTGCCAGCTTTATCATGATAGGAAGAGGCAGATTATTACTCTCTTACCCATTAAGAATAATTCACTTAGTGATATGATCAAAGTCAGAAACTGTTCTTGATAGTATTTATAAATTAATAAAATTATTCACTAGAATTGGTCTAGCTATCATTAACATCAGCAAAACACTTATGAAATCCCACAAGATATAAAGAGTAGCAAACATATATTAAAATTAATTGGATACAGAAATTCTCACCCACTTTGAAACCTCTGGAAGTTTGTTGATTCCTCATAACCACCTTTGGTCTGTTTGCAGCTACAGGGTAATCAAGTGGCTCTGTCACCCCTTTAAGTAGAGTTGTTGACTTAAATACTTATCCAGGAAAAATGTGAGTAAGACATTTCCAATATGCATCTCAGATGCTCCCGAGTTCATTATTTGGGAATCATAGGCAGGGCGCCTGAGTCCTTGTCCATTTTTCCCACATTAGAATCTGCAGCAAAAAAGTCAACTTTGAAGTAGTGAAAGTGAGGAATAATAATGGGATTTGCACACCCTCTTTATATTCAATGCAGCCTCTTTAAGTTGGCACGAAGGCATACCGTGTCAGCATGACAAAAAAAAAAAGACTTCGACATATCCTTCTTTCCAATGGAAAAAATAAGATATGAAATAATGAGGGTTCTTAATCCAAGTTCATTTCAAATAACAGGGAAAAAAATCCAGAATAAACAACTAATGACACTCAATTATTTTTATCCAACTTGAAAATACTTTAACAGACAAGACAGAAAAACTTGAAAATGGACCAGTGAAAGTCAGGATATATTTTTGGCACATTCTGTATTTCCATACAGGACAGCAACAGCCTACCATAATTAGGACTCGGAGGGTACAAGCAGATTTTTACACTTTCTATGATTTCTAACCTGTATTATTCCTCAACTAGAGCAGCATGCTACTCATGTGCTTATGTTCCAGTAGCAATTTTATTCCACTTTTCACCAACATAGATGAACTTTCTTTTATTCACTGATATTCTGATCATATTCACTATGTCAAGAGATTAAAAAAACAAAAACAAACAACCCAAACCTACATTAACACACAATATCAAAAGTTATTACAAAAGTCTGAAAAGTATTTTTTAAAATTTCAGAATGATGTGTTATAGGATTCCTGTTGTGGCATGAACAACTTCAGAAATAAAAAGTAGCTTATATTTGTTAGTGTACCATTAAGTACCATTAAGCTGAAAAATAAAAGTGATTAAATAGCTTTGAGAGCCTTATATATAACAATATAGAACATGAGTTACTACACTGCTGCAGGATCTCACCCAAACATATAGAATTACATATTGCATCTGGCTGAGTGAGAGTTCACAGGCTTTCACTAAT